>JBAMBO010000670.1:0-274495 GCA_037044535.1 Lordiphosa magnipectinata | reverse complement strand
TCGGACTCTTCTGAAAACTGTACACCATAAATGCTTTACATTAGTTGGATGAATTATCTGTAACTGTTCCGCATATATTGGTATTTCTAAGTCCGTATTTGCTATGAACTTCAACTAATATAGTAGCAGAATTTTTGCGAAAGTGAAAATTGGGAGCACAGCTAACAGTCCGCCTTCCTCTTATCTAGCAAGGACCGTTTTGATTTTGAGCAGGGAATGTTTACTGAAACAGGTGCCTGAAACTTTTCTTTTCAACATGTCAGAGCTGCTAAGTACCTAGTCCCTTAACTATTGACAAGGTAAATGAAAATTAAGACCTGGGTAAGGTAAAAAGTGCTCGAATTTGAAAATACCGAGGTAAGGTAAATGGTACACAAAATATGTATCTAGGTATGTACCTGGGTATTTGTATCGTGCTCCCACGATCAGCTCATTTCATTCTTGATTAAATGTCGGAGGGACAAAAATGACATTTTCTGCGTGACAGTCGGTATAGGTTGGGTCGTTCTCGTGCTTATACCTCCAGAGGTAAGTACCCGTGTTCTGTCAGCAGACATTCTCAGAGAAGATATAATTAACATATAATTATAATTCGGAAATGGTTCAACAACCTGCAAACGTTAACTGTTATGGTGCATTTAAATAAATATTTGTAAAACTGTTATACAAGTTTGGGGGGGGAATCTAGTTGTCCTGCCATAAATTTAAATCTTGATTTTCGGGTTTAACAGGCTATAACTTTGCTTATGGTCCTGACACAAATGCCACAAAATTTTCATAATTAGTGTTATGTTAAACTAAATGATAAGATGGTTCCAATAAATGTGTGAGGCAACCAATGGCTTGATGTTTAGTATGACATAATTGCTATAAATTAAGTAAAATTTGACTTTGAAGACCAATTTCGACACCATTGGCCTTACTTATACCGCGTGTTTGATTTTTTCCAGTTGCATTGATATGTATACCATCCTGGAGGCTTCATAAAATCAGCAATTAATGCTTAGTGTGGCCCGCAATATTGCTAGAACGGTAAAAAGACGGAAAATTGATTTTTTGGAAACGGAAACTAAGATATGACTTTGACATGCCAACTCGTATTCAGTATTTGTAGACAGGTAGGAATTGATTAAAGATGTTTGGGATACTCACAAATAGTCTGCAAAATTATATAATCTTAACTTTCTTTCATTTTTATTTTTTTTTTCAATTAAAAGAAACAAATTTGATGCATTACTTATTCTTACTTACAATTTGTGGCAAAATAACATTTATTCAAACCTCATTTGTTAGTAAACAAAAACTTTAGTCTCAAATTTCATTTAGGAATATTTTTGAAATTTTTACTGAAATTAAGATATAAGTGTAGATATTCTTGATATATTTGCGTATGTTTAATTGTCCTTGATATTGTTAATATTCAAGCTTAATATTTGTAAACCGATTAAAATTATTTTAGTATTATGAAAATATTATATTTTTTTTTACATTTTGTATGGCCTAATCAACATTAGAGACGATTTAAGTGGGTAAAAATCCGGCCAACCATATCTAAGAAGATAACTGAAAGTAGTAAAATACTGTTTAATATGATAAAATAGTTTCAGTTAAACACATCTAACTCACCAGCTGTGTATGAGATCGCCAGCAGTGGTCAGTAAAGAATCTCCACATGCACCGTTCTCATGTTTTCGCAATGCATCGCCAGCGTTGCCTGAATATAATCCCAACGATTTTAATTTGTAATTCTCATCTCGGCTGCCAATAATGAAGTTATCGTAACGAGCATAATGACTTTGGCTATAACTGTCAACGAGATGAATATATAATTCATAACGGTTATTTGTTGTCAGTTGATGCACTTTCTCAACACCCAGCCAAAAGTCTCCATTGACATCGCCACATCCGTTATAATAATCATCATCCGTATATAAACCTTTTTTTCCATCAATGCGACGCTGCATAACCAGCCAACCAGGCCCTACTGTTCCATTTTCCAAAGGCGCTATAAAAGTTTTTATGCCAGATGTGTCGTTTAGTTGAACATAGCAGTACTTTCCTGGGTCATTAGAAAAAGTAGAGAAGTGATTTATATTCAATAATTTGTGTTTTTCCTCAAGTTTGGCATCAGCTGTCTTAGTTTTCAACTTGGATAAATTTTGCTTCGTTTCATTAATCGTCTCTTCGAGGACGCATACTTGCTTCTTATAATTCTCGATGATAACAGTCAACTCCTTTGTTTTGTTGTCTGCGGATAGCAAGTTTTCTTGCAAGGTGGACAACTGGTTATCCTTTTCCTTAATGTTTATATCATATTCGGCAAATTTGTCTTCGTGCTGTTTCAAAGTAGTATGATGTTCCTTGATCTGATCTTCAATGGATTTTAAATTTTGATCTTCATTTGCCTTGGTTTGAGTTTTCGTAATTGTCTCTTCGAGGACGCATATTTGCTTCTTATAATTCTCAATCATAGCATCAGAAAATTGCAAATCGGCTTGCAATTTGGGCAACCGATTATCATTTTCCTTAATGATTGTTTCATATTCGGCAAATTTGACATTGTGCTCTTTCAAAATAGTATGAAGTTCTTTGATCTGATCTTCAATGGATTTTAAATTTTGATCTTCATTTGTCTTGGTTTGAGTTTGCGTAATTGTCTCTTCGAGGACGCATACTTGCTTCTTATTATTCTCGATGATAACAGTCAACTCCTTTGTTTTGTAGTCTGCGGATAGCAAGTTTTCTTGCAATTTGGACAACTGGTTATCATTTTCCTTAATGTTTATATCATATTCGGCAAATTTGGCATTGTGCTCTTTCAAAATAGTATGATGTTCCTTGATCTGATCTTCTTGGGATTTTAAAGTATGATCTTCATTTGACTTGGTTTGAGTTTGCGATTCAGTTTGAACAGTAACAACTGGACTCTCTTTCCATTTAATTTCAGTCTTTAAGGAAATTATGGTATTTTGCAATTCAATTGACTTTTTCAAAGCAATTATTAGATCATCCTTATCCTTGCATTGGCTGTCTTTAAGTTTGTAGTATAGTTGTAGTTGCTGATAACAGTTTCCTTCACATTGATTGTCCAAGCGCCCAAAACCATCGGCTAACTAAAATATAATTGCATATCAATTAAACAATATGACTTTTACTTTGCTTACTTACCGAGTTAGCGTCAGCAATAGACTCATCCGGAGATTCCTCAATGTTCAACAACATCAGATTTAAGGTAGCTTTGTCCATTTTAACTACAATAAAAAAAAATTAAGAATTTCCTTGAAGAGTAAGCAAACGACTGAAGCTAAATCATATATGTGTATGTATACATATACATTTACAGAAAAGTATCCACATGTACATACATACATATGTGCATACAAACATAATATTAAATCTGCAGCTGCAGGTAGCTATAGAAACATCTGCTGTTTACTTACAGTTTTATTGCCAGGATTACAATATCGAGTGAGCTCTTAAATACGGGTATGTACTTAGGTTTAGCCAGCAGCAGGTAAATTAAATGAAGGGATTCCCGAAAAACACGCTTACTATGTAGTGTGACCACAAAATGAAATCATAAAAATACCAAAACTTCATGTATATACATTTGGCATTCTGCACAATAGAGATGTGCATGCGATCAGAAATGTGTGCACGATCACCAGTTCGTGAAAATGATCAAATATCGAGAATTCAGCAGGTATCAGATAATTTTAGGGGTACACATTAATTCAGTTTCTTTTGTTGGTGGATTATTAACATCAAATTGATATTGACAAACTCTTGAAAATACACAAAAAAGAAATATTCGATTCAATTATATTCGAAGCTGTTGTTATGTTAAAAAATCAAGATAGCATAAAACAGACATTTTAATGATAAAACATCATATAATATCACAATATTCCATTTTGAACTATTCTTTTAAATTTAAAAGTACCTTTTTTGTAGAAATTCCGTACACCTTTTACCTTGCCTAGGTATAGTTTTAACAATTTTCCCAGTCGGACTTTGCAGAATGTGGTTCCCAAAGGAATGCCATTTTGCATACTGATTTTTACTCTGAAAAAATCACTACATATTTTTTTTAGTATGATAGAAGTGTAAAATTCAGTTAGAAATTGTTTCTACATTCTTTTCTCATGTGCTTGGAAGGCTAATACGCTGTTTACACTGCGGTCGTACGACCATTTTTGGTATTTTTTGCCTGAGACTGGTCGTCCGGCCATACAAAATTATGGCAGTTGACTTTGACTTTGGGACGGTCGCAGACTCTACGACCCAAAAATATCAGTGATGGCAGACCCTATTTACCTCAAAAATGTGGCGCAGCCTTGTGCAATTTTTATCGGAATATGAAACCGCGTAAATATAAGAAGATAAACAAATGCAAACGACAGGTTAGAAGTAAGTACGAAAAATGAATATCAATTTGGATTGTATAGAATTATTCATTTATCTTAATGCCATAAGAAACTTCAAATGAAAATGTGTTTTCAGATCAGCTAAAAGTGACGAACTGTTGGAAAACTTTTCAGTCCACTTGAAGCACTCCTCATGCAGTTCGAAGCCGAAAAAGCGTAGACTGGACCGCGGCGAGGCCTTAAACTCCCATCTACAGGAGGCAAATCGAATTGCGAGCGCGACAGCAGATAAAATGATTGAGTTCTCACAAAAGCGAAACCGAATCCTAGTGCGGATTGCTACCAACCAAGAGAAGATGTTGGAAATTTTAGCCAAGCAGTCACATAGTCAATAACATATTAAAAAACTTTATTTATAATTGTGATTGTGATTCTGATTCGTTAGAATTAAAGAAAGATGCTAGATGAACACTTTGAGTCCCTTCTATTAAAAAGGTATTGGTATTGGGTTGCTCCTTTTCAACATTTTCAGCAATGAAGGTTAAATTTTCTTAAAAAAGGCTGTTGTGCGCATTCAAGAAATTGTGCAAAACACAGCAGCACTTAATAATTGCGTGCTTCATTAAGTTATCCATGCCCTTCCCAAGGCGACGAAATCTTCCTTTAAGGTGCCTCCGGTGCTTCTGTGGAAAATGGGTAGGACTTCATCAAAGTTTGCGAGAATCTAAATGCCGAATCGCCATCATGCGTCATATGCATCATGCGTTGGCTTGAAATATAGGGGTTTCATCTATTGCCCGCTTCAGCTGGGACCGCTCATATATTTTCGAGTCGTTGCATCGACCAGGAGAGCCAACATTAATGTAAAGAAATTGGTATCGATGGTTTACCAGAGCAAAAAGTACTACAGCGTACCACCTTTTATAGTTATAAAAGTCCGTGGCGTCTTGCTTTGGTAGCATCACTTCAATGTGGCAGCCGTCGATCGCACCAAAACATTGAGGAAATCCCAGTTGCCGAGGACTTTGTCCTGAGTGATAATATCTGATCCCAGATATTCAGGTGCAAGTGTTTTTCATGATTCCATGCAAAATTCATATAAAATATTGCATACACTTGCCTTGGACACACAAAACATTCGCCCAATTGTTCTATGTTCCGCGGAAGAGCTCAAGGTGTATAGCGCTATTGCAACTCTTTTCTCTAATGGAATGGCTAGGCGTAAAACCATTTTTTTTTTCCATTTTGAAAACTTCTTTAAATTGCGCAGGAGTTGCCTTGGGCACGTCAGCCTCCCAAAAGCACCCGAAACGATCCTTCAAATAAAATGTGCAATATATTAATAAATATTGTTGTTACATGCATCCACAAAGCTCTTGGAATTAGCTCTGATTCCATGGCGTTTATAATTGTTCCCTTTAAATGGCGATTAAGTAGATTTTCCAAAAGCATTTCATCCTCACTAACCACATTTTCTATTATATCCACGTCCATCTATATCTCCGTAATCACGTAAGAAATGTTTTTTTCCATTTTGTAGACAAAACTTCCAAATTTAACACCAAAATTCCAATTAAATTAAAAGTAAACAAAACGAGAGCGTAAGTTAAAGTCGGCTCTAACCGACTTCGATATACCCGTTACTCATGGAAACAAATGTTTAATAGCCTTCCTGTATGCCTGAGGTGGGTCAGCCGAAAAGTATGCAACATTTTTTAACTCGTCTCTCTCTCTCTCTCTCTCTCTCTCTCACTAAGATTGCTGCTGAACGCATTGCTTAGGTTATGAGTGGGGTGGGTGGTGGGTGTTAACTGATCGTTTTTTGCTCATAACTTGAGTATCGTTCATCCGATCTTTATCATTCCTTCAGCAAATCGATAAATAATTACTAGATATCTTTAGAAAGTACGAACCATCTATCATCAAAACTGTAGGAGATATGACGTTTTTTCCAAATTGCGGGGGCGGGAGGGGGCGTGGCAAAAATTGAAAATAAACTTGATCTGCGTGCAGACAATAGGAGTCTACATTTCAAATTTGGTTGCTCTAGCTCTTCTAGTCTCTGAGATCTAGGTGTTCATACAGACAGACGGACATGGCTATATCGACTCGGCTGTTGATGCTGATCAAGAATATATATACTTTATATGGTCGGAAATGATTCCTTCTGCCTGTTACATACATTTGCACGACTTTAGTAGACCCTTTTACTCTACGAGTAACGGGTATAAAAACAGCTGATTGACGTTTGGGACTATTTTGCGACTGTTCGCTCAATGTAAACACCTAAAAGGTCGTAGCGCCAAAAAAAAGTCGTACGACCGCAGTGTAAAATCGGTGTAAAGTTCACATAACATGAAACCGTGCCTTCTCTCGGTTGTGCTTTTGTCACGCGTATGTAACAAGAAAGAACGCAAACAAAAACCCGAACTATTTCCGATCGCTGTTTTTTTCTGCTGCTTTTGCCACCTATTAATGGGAAGATGTAATGCGGAATGCAAAGACAAACGAAGCAAGCCAAGGGAAAAAAGGCAAAATAAAGAGGACAAACGGGACAAAATGAACATTTTTGCGTCGTATTCTTTAAAAACAGCAGCAATTGCGTGCCTTAAAAATTTAAAAAATCTAAGCTTACTTTTATTGGAAATTAAACCGATGTGTGAATTATATGAATAATAATATAGTATAGTAGTTTCCACAGACTCAACTCAGCAATATTTGGTGAGTCAAAATGTATAAAAACTATCACGAAATATCTTATCTTAAATTTTAAAATTCTAAAGTGACTTAAGAAGGAAGGGTATTCTTTCGAAGATGACTGAAAGGCGTTTCAAAGAACCAAAAACAAAGTATACAAAGCGGCTACAGATGCAAAAAAAAAAAAACAGGAAACCGCGATCATACACAAAAAAAAATAAGATCAGTTATTTCAATATAATATCAGTAATTTCAATATTTTCATATCAAAGTGAAACTATTTAATATCAATATGAACCTTTAGTACTATATTGATACTAAAAACATTATATTGAAGAGTGAAATGATCAAAGTGATGCGAAAAACGATCTAGTGATATGATTTCTGAAAGTAGAAAGAGACACACAGAGTTTCTCAAATCAAAGAGAGACAGTCATCATAGTCTATATCGAAAAAAGGAAAAACAATGCTCATTGCTCTGCTGCCGCAAGGGCGAAAACAAGTGCCGGTCGTTTTTTCTTCGTGAACGTTTCGAAGTTGGCGTCGGGTCTGCAGCGAACTTCTAGCTTTATCTTGCGTTCGATCTGTGCTGGCGCATGTGAAAGGTAAGTAAAAAAAAAGTGCGGCACCTAAAAAAAAATGGAAGCGGTAAAAGAGAATAAAAAGTGAAAAAAAAGAAAAAAAGTAAAGAGGCTATTGCCTTTATTCAGTCGCTAATAGTGTGTACGGATATAATACACACACTCATACATACATATTGTGCGTGTTTTTTCACTTCGCAGTTGTGAAGTAATGTCTAATTTTCATATAACAAATTTCACGTCTGCCTACTCTTCCAAATTATTTGTAAACTTTTACATTGCTTCACAACTACGTATGAAGATTTACCGTTTTAGTGTGTTGTAGAAGTGCGTGTTTAAATATGTACATATGTATGTATACATATTTTGTGTCCGCAATGCGTTTTTTTTTGTTCTGCCCTTGAACGTCGAACAACACAAATACATGCATATGCAAACATGCGTACATACAAATGTACATGCAAAATATGCATGTATGTATGTATATGTGTGCTGTTTGATGTTCAAGGGCAGAACAAAAAAGCGCATGCTCAGCCTTTGCTTTCGGCAGATTTCGCACACATGCACAAAAAAACTTATGCGAGCTTAAGTATATTAATTTTGTATAATTTTCAGATTGAAATGGAAGATATCCAACTCTATGAGCTGATTTAAAAACTAAACATTGAAAAATTCGTGTACGAAAGTTAATTGTTAAGTTTTGTTTTAAAATAAATAATCTTCTCATTAAATTAATTTTACAATTTTTCTAGAGTGTGGATTTATTTTCGACCGCCGTAATTACAGCGACAAAGAGCAGATTTTTCCAGAAAGATAATTGTCAATATAATTGTATAATGTATTATAAAAATATAGCTTTGATATTATAAAAATAAAGCATTGGTACAACAATAATACCCTTTTGATATTTTAAAAATATTTCTTCGATACTAAAACAATGTCCTACAGGTATTTTGAAAATATAGCTTTGATATCATTGATATTAACCAATATCAAATTGTTGATCTGAAAAAATATCACTTTGATGTGTTCGAAATGTCAAATTGATATATTCGAACATATCATCTGGGTATTTTTCAGATGAAGGCCGATTTGAAACTACAAAATATCAGATTGATACTAAATATCGCGATCTTTTTTTTCTGTGCGCGGTTTCATATTCCGATAGCTATCGATAAAAATTGCACAAGGCTGCGCCACATTATTGAGGTGAATAGGGACTGCCATCACTGATATTTTTCGTTCGTGGAGTGTGCGACCGTCCCAAACTCAAAGTCAACTGCCATAATTTTGTATGGCCGGACGACCAGTCTCAGGCAAAAAATACCAAAAACGGTCGTACGACCGCAGTGTAAACAGCGTATTAGCCTTCCAAGCACATGAGGAAAGAATGTAGAAACAATTTCTAACTGAATCTTACACTTCTATCATACTAAAAAAAATATGTTGTGATTTTTTCAGTGTAAAAAATCAGTATGAAAAATGGCATTCCTTTTGGGAACCACATTCTGCAAAGTCCGACTGGGAAAATTGTAAAAATTATACCTAGGCAAGGTAAAAGGTGTACGGAATTTCTACAAAAAAGGTACTTTTAAATTTAAAAGAATAGTTCAAAGTGGAATATTGTGATATTATATGATGTTTTATCATTAAAATGTCTGTTTTATGCTATCTTGATTTTTTAACATAACAACAGCTTCGAATATAATTGGTCACCTTGTCTATTTCTTTTTTGTGTATTTTCAAGAGTTTGTCAATATCAATTTGATGTTAATAATCCACCAACAAAAGAAACTGAATTAATGTGCAACCCTAAAATTATCTGATACCTGCTGAATTCTCGATATTTGATCATTTTCACGAACTGGTGATCGTGCACACATTTCTGATCGCATGCACATCTCTATTGTGCAGAATGCCAAATGTATATACATGAAGTTTTGGTATTTTTATGATTTCACTTTTGTGGTCACACTACATAGTAAGCGTGTTTTTCGGGAATCCCTTCATTAAATTTACCTGCTGCTGGCTAAACCTAAGTACATACCCGTATTTAAGAGCTCACTCGATATTGTAATCCTGGCAATAAAATTGTAAGTAAACGGCAGATGTTTCTATAGCTACCTGCAGCTGCAGATTTAATATTATGTTTTTATGTACATTTGTATGTATGTACATGTGGATACATTTCTCTAAATGTATATATATACATACGCAAATATGATTTAGCTTCAGTCGTTTGCTTACTCTTCAAGGAAATTGTTAATTTTTTTTGTAGTTAAAATGGACAAAGCTACCTTAAATCTGATGTTGTTGAACATTGAGGGATCTCCGGATGAGTCTATTGCTGACGCTAACTCGGTAAGTAAGCAAAGTAAAAGTCAAATTGTTTAATTGTATATGCAAATATATTTTAGGTAGCCGATGGTTTTGGGCGCTTGGACAATCAATGTGAAGGAAACTGTTATCAGCAACTACAACTATACTACAAACTTAAAGACAGCCAATGCAAGGATAAGGATGATCTAATAATTGCTTTGAAAAAGTCAATTGAATTGCAAAATACCATAATTTCCTTAAAGACTGAATTTAAATGGAAAGAGAGTCCAGTTGTTACTGTTCAAACTGAATCGCAAACTCAAACCAAGACAAATGAAGATCAAAATTTAAAATCCATTGAAGATCAGATCAAGGAACATCATACTATTTTGAAAGAGCACAATGCCAAATTTGCCGAATATGATATAAACATTAAGGAAAAGGATAACCAGTTGTCCAAATTGCAAGAAAACTTGCTATCCGCAGACTACAAAACAAAGGAGTTGACTGTTATCATCGAGAATTATAAGAAGCAAGTATGCGTCCTCGAAGAGACAATTACGCAAACTCAAACCAAGACAAATGAAGATCAAAATTTAAAATCCATTGAAGATCAGATCAAGGAACATCATACTATTTTGAAAGAGCACAATGCCAAATTTGCCGAATATGATATAAACATTAAGGAAAAGGATAACCAGTTGTCCAAATTGCAAGAAAACTTGCTATCCGCAGACAACAAAACAAAGGAGTTGACTGTTATCATCGAGAATTATAAGAAGCAAATATGCGTCCTCGAAGAGACAATTACGCAAACTCAAACCAAGGCAAATGAAGATCAAAATTTAAAATCCCTTGAAGATCAGATCAAGGAACATCATACTATTTTGAAAGAGCACAATGCCAAATTTGCCGAATATGATATAAACATTAAGGAAAAGGATAACCAGTTGTCCAAATTGCAAGACAATTTGCTATCCGCAGACAACAAAACAAAAGAGTTGACTGTTATCATCGAGAATTATAAGAAGCAAGTATGCGTCCTCGAAGAGACGATTAATAAAACAGCTGAAGCCGAACTTGAGGAAAAAGACAAATTATTGAATATAAATCACTTCTCTAATTTTTCTAATGACCCAGAAAAGTACTGCTATGTTCAACTAAAAATCAAATCTGGCATAAAAACTTTTATAGCGCCTTTGGAAAATGGAATAGCAGGGCCTGGTTGGCTGGTTATGGAGCGTCGCAGTAATAGATTAAGTTGCTGATAATATTGATAATTATTATTACGGATGTGGCGATGTCAATGGAGAATTTTGGCTTGGTCTTGAGAAAGTGCATCAACTGACAACAAATAAACGTTATGAATTATATATTCATCTCGTTGACGGTTATAGCCGGAGCTCGATATGCTCGCTACGATAAATTCATTATTGGCAGCCGAGATGAGGAATACAAATTAAAATCGTTGGGATTATATTCAGGCGACGCTGGCGATGAATTGCGACAACATGTGAACGGTGCATGTGGAAAATCTTTACTGACCACTGTTGGCGATGTCGTACACTGCTGGTGAGTTAGATGTGTTTAACTGAAACTATATTATCATATTAAACAGTATTTTACTACTTACAGTTATTTTCCTAAATTTGGGCCGGATTTTTTCGGACTTAAATCGTTTCTAATGTTGATTAGGCCATACAAAATGTAAAAAAAAATGTAATATTTTCATAATACTAAAATAATTTTAATCGGTTTACAAATATTAAGCTTGAATATTAACAATATCAAGGACAATTAAACATACGCAAATATGTATATCAAGAATATCTACACTTATATCTTAATTTCAGTAAAAATTTCAAAAATATTCCTAAATGAAATTTGAGACTTTAAAGTTTTTGTTTACTAACAAATGAGCTTTGAATAAATGTTATTTTGCTACAAATCGTAAGTAAGAATAAGTAATGCATCAAATTTGTTTCTTTTAATTGAAAAAAAATTAAAATGAAAGAAAGTTAAGACACATCTTTTGAGAAGCCCAAACATCTTTAATTAATTCCTGCCTGTCTACAAATGCTGAATACGAGTTGGCATGTCAAAGTCATATCTTAGTTTCCGTTTCCAAAAAATCAATTTTCCGTCTTTTTACCGTTCTAGCAATATTGCGGGCCACACTAAGCATTAATTGCTGATTTTATGAAGCCTCCAGGATGGTATACATATCAATGCAACTGGAAAAAATCAAACACGCGGTATAAGTAAGGCCAATGGTGTCCAAATTGGTCTTCAAAGTCAAATTTTGCTTAATTTATAGCAATTATGTCATACTAAACATCAAGCCATTGGTTGCCTCACACATTTATTGGAACCATCTTATCATTTAGTTTAACAATTATGAAAATTTTGTTGCATTTTTGTCAGGACCATAAGCAAAGTTATAGCCTGTTGAACCCGAAAATCAAGATTTAAATTTATGGCAGGACAACTAGATTCCCACCCCAAACTTGTATAACAGTTTTACAAATATTTATTTAAATACACCATAACAGTTAACGTTTGCAGGTTGTTGAACCATTTCCGAATTATAATTATATGTTAATTATATCTTCTCTGAGAATGTCTGCTGACAGAACACGGGTACTTACCTCTGGAGGTATAAGCACGAGAACGACCCAACCTATACCGACTGTCACGCAGAAAATGTCATTTTTGTCCCTCCGACATTTAATCAAGAATGAAATGAGCTGATCGTGGGAGCACGATACAAATACCCAGGTACATACCTAGGTACATATTTTGTGTACCATTTACCTTACCTCGGTATTTTCAAATTCGAGTACTTTTTACCTTACCTAGGTCTTAATTTTCATTTACCTTGTCAATAGGTAAGGGACTAGGTACTTAGCCGCTCTGACATATTGAAAAGAAAAGTTTCAGGCACCTGTTTCAGTAAACATTCCCTGCTCAAAATCAAAACGGTCCTTGCTAGATAAGAGGAAGGCGGACTGTTAGCTGTGCTCCCAATTTTCACTTTCGCAAAAATTCTGCTACTATATTAGTTGAACTTCATAGCAAATACGGACTTAGAAATACCAATATATGCGGAATAGTTACAGATAATTCATCCAACTAATGTAAAGCATTTATGGTGTACAGTTTTCAGAAGAGTCCGATTTAAAGGTAATAGATTGCTGAAATTATTTTGCCAAGGCACTTTGGATGCGCATCACACACTTTGAACTTAGTTGTCACTAACGATGCTGAACAGGCTCTACAACGGCAATTTGGAATGCTGATAGCAGCAGATGAAGTTAAGAAAGTTTGTAAGCTTAAATTAATATTATACATAGCTCCTTGCGCTATTCACGACATTATGAAATAATGTCACTAACATTTTCGCTAAGGCTATTGATCTTTTGCAGGGCAAATCTCGTTGTTATTTAGGATTTTTCTGCCTACTTTACGTTAAGTAACACATAAATTTCAATGATTGAATAATTTGAAATATTGTGTGGGGAAGACACCAGCCGCTCTTAACCTGGTGAGCATCACATACTTGACTCGAAAGCGAATTCGTCTGCAGTAAGCAACATGGCCACAATAGTGTACCAAAAACCGCATAGCGCCGAATGTGAGCGCATTCGAGAGAATCCTAGTTGAGCCTAAGGATATTCCCCCCCTGCGAAGTAATACCGAAATGCAGTCCCGCCGGTATATTAAAATTGTCCAGATGTTTGTTACGCATAGAAGGAAGCATCTCCGACCACATAAAGTATATATAAGGTTGTCAAAAAAGTCTTGCGGTATTTTTATTGAATTTTCAATTGTTCATAAAATTGGTTATAATAATGCGATTTAAGTCAAATATGCGCCGTTTTGTTCGATGACGAGTTCCCAACTTCATAATGACCCTCTTATAGAAGCTCGCTTCCCTATTGGCAAAAAACTCGGAGAGCCAATTTTCACAGGACTCTCTTGTGGCCAACTTCCGACTACCAAGCTCGTTCGCCATGGACAGAAATAGGTGGTAATCACTTGGTGCGAGATCCGGACTATACGGTGGATGCAAAAGAACCTCCCATCCGAGCTCCCGGAGCTTCTGGCGCGTCACCAAAGATGTGTGTGGCCTGGCGTTGTCCTGATGGAAGACAATTCGGCCTCTGTTGATCAAAGATGGCCTCTTCTGCATGAGTGCTGCATTCAAGCGGTCCAGTTGTTGGCAGTACAGGTCCGAATTGAGCGTTTGGCCATAGGGGAGCAGCTCATAGTGGATGATTCCCTGCCAATCCCACCAAACACACAGAAGAACCTTCCTGGCCGTCAATCCAGGCTTGGCCACCGTCTGGGCAGCTTCACCGCTTTTCGACCACGACCGTTTGCGCTTCACGTTGTCGTAAGTGACCCACTTTTCATCGCCAGTCACCATCCGCTTCAAAAACGGGTCGATTTTGTTGCGATTCAGAAGCGATTCGCATGCATCCATACGGGCAAAAATGTTTTTTTGCGTCAAGGTCGATCACCTCTGCACCAGAACGAAAACGTTGAAACCATCGTTGTGCGGTGGAAATGGAAACTGTATCGGGTCCATAAACTGCAAAAATTTTATTGGCAGCATGAGATACATTTTTGCCTTTATCGTAGTAGTACTGTAAAATATGCCGTATTTTCTCTTTATTTTGCTCCATGTTTGCGACGCTATAACTCACGAACGACTAAAAACAAACAAAAATAAATCAAACACGTGTTAGCGCGTGAAAAGAGCTTTCCAAAAAGCTCTAGCGTGAACCGATGCGACGAATACAACTAGAACTACGCGCTTGCAAAGACAAGCTTGCGGAAATACCGCAAGACTTTTTTGTATATATGTATACTTGATTAGCATGACGAGCTGAGTTCACATATCCATCTGTTCGTCTGTTTCTATGCGATCTCCTCCGTCAGTTTAATAGCTATCTTGACCAAACTTTGCACGAAGTCTTTTGGTACAAATACGCTGCACATTTGTCGGAGCCGGCTGCATCGATGACTATACCATATAGCTGCCATAGGAACTATCGGTCAAAAAAGTAGTTTTAGTGGGAAAAATTTTTTTGTCTTCAACGCAAACGTCTACAGTCCTCGTATTTATGAGTTTTCTTTGCTTTTACATAATTCCACCAAGTTTGATGAAAATCGGTCAACTATATAGTATAGCTGCCATACAAAATATATTTCTGAAAAAAAGACTTAGTAGAAAAACCTTTTTTGTTTTAGTTTGTCAGTTTATAGGACAGATAGCTCTATGTAGAAGATGTGAAATCGGCCCTTAGATCATCCAAAGAATGACCTCTAGAATGTGCTTGTCTATTCACATTCGCTATTCAGATTCAGAGTTTTGTAGAAAGATTGCCAAGACCATCCTGATGCATTCCCAAAACGGCTTCTGCTTTAAGTGAACCATTAAGCCACTCCACCACATTTTTCCCCCAACTGCATCAGTCCTCCCTCCCCCCACTTTTGGTTAAGTGGGTGGAGCATAAATAAAAATAAAAAAAAAAACTTTCTATTGAAAACTCAATTTCAAGTTGATTTTGGTCACATGCTAAACATTTATTTCGTACCCAGGTGAATGTGCCACTAGTCCACTAGATTATTAGCTACTTCGGATGCAGGTGGCCGGCACTTGGAGCAAGATTTATGTAGCGCGGCGGCGGCCATTAGAAAGGTCGTTCGTCGCCGTTGCAGTTGTGGTGGTGGCTGCTTCAGCCGTCGTGACACCCCAGGAGAAAACCAAAAACATTTTGCGGTGCCTGTGCCTGGTGTCTGGGCTGGATCTGTGCGAGACATCTTAATTAGGTTTTCGGAGGAAGAAGAGTGCCAAAAAAAAAGGCAAACTTCTGACACGCCCATACAAAAAGTCTTTTGACCCATAAAATGTTACAATGTTTTTCGTCAAAACAAAAGGGAATGACAAATGATAAGACATTTATCTTGGTCGGGTTAATGTGCGTCTTCTGCACCACATGTTCATTAAGCCAGTTCTGGGAATGTGGCACAGTTACAGTTAGAGGAAGACGAAGCTTACGCACGCCCACGCCTTGTAGGTATCATCTAAGGAGTTTAAAAATTCTTAATCTAAACTGGCGGTGGTTGTCGTTCTTTGCGTTCTTTGAGCTCCCGTTGATGCCGCAGGGTCACTTCCAAAAATTTGAGATAGCCTTCCTCCACCTCCACCTCTTGCTGTTGATCTTCTTCCTCTGACGAGCTCTCGCAGACATAATCCAAACAATTGGCGGTGGGGCTACTACACAAGTTTAGCACCTGCTCCCGATGCCATTTCAATAGGCTTTGATATGTGCTGGTCCAGATCTCTGTTGTGGTTTGCATTTGTGTTTGCGCCATCATCTCTTTCTGTTTCTTCTTTCTTCGCTGATTTCGATGTGGCCTTCGACGTTGTCGATTTCGTTTTCTGGCCATTTTCACTGCTTCCTTGTTAAACATTAACAAACATAACAAATATTCCCCGCCATCAGCAAAACAAAATGCTAACAAATGCAAATCAACAATGGTGCAGCCCACTTGCTGAAATCAACAAGTTGGCACTCTATACCTTACGTTCTACGTCATTTTAAAACGTCACGCAAGGCAATAACTATCGACTATCGATAAAGAGCTTTGAAAAAGAGCTTTAAGCTTTGACAGCAAAAAATAAACAACAGATGGCGCTAAAAAAATCAGTTAAAATTTGAAAATTTGTTCGTTGCTGGAAAATGGAAAATTAAATAAATAATATAATTAATTAACATTAGAGACTCCCCAATTCAGTGATGGAGACATCACAACAGTCAACCTTGAATTGGGGAGCACCACCTACAGGTTGACTTCCTTCTATTTGGCTCATGATACAACGGAGCCAGTACCATCCCGACTATTTGAAGCCCTGGTGCACAACAGTCAAGGCAGCAGAACCAGACTAATACTGGGTGGAGACGCTAATGCACACCATACAGAATGGTCCAGCACAGACACTAACGATCGTGGTGAGTTACTCTACGATTATCTTTTAAGTACGAATCTTATTATCTGCAATAAAGGTAATGACCCAACTTTCGTCACTAGAACTCGGATGGAGGTACTAGATATCACCCTCAAATTTCTGTACCAGTATTGAATCGACCTCCGAAGCATCAAGACTTCGAAAAATTTTAGCGAGTTCACCAACCCCTCCGGGACTCCTACAATATCCTGATGGAACTTGGGCTGACTCCAGCTCTGAATCCCTCAATTTACTTCTGGAAGCACATTTTCCTGGCTGTTCAACATCTTTGGAGCACGCTAAGTCACATAAGTGATATAGTAACTGAACATCGAATAAGAATTAGAATCTTTCCCGCTCAGCTTCAACAATCACTACCACAAATAATTGTATGGCTTCAGACAATCTTTGTCTGCTGCCTTCGATTACAGTATATACCCACACTGTGGAAAGATATAAAAGTGGTTTTCATACCAAAGGCAGGAAAAGCCTCACATGTCAGACTAAATGACTTCAGGCCGATCAGCCTGTCATCTTTTCTCCTCAAAACACTGGAGAGACTACTAGATGCCCATCTGAGGCAGACAATAGACCCATCCACTCTGTCCCCAGCGCAGCACGCATACAGCAAGGGAAGGTCAACAGAAACAGCACTCGAAAGTTGAGAAATCACTCGAGGCAAAAGAATATGCGCTTACGGCATTCCTCGACATCGAGGGTGCCTTTAACAATGTTCTCCCCAACGCCATCACCTCTGCCTTGACAAATCTAAATGTGGAGGCACCCCTGGTGGAGTTCATACGACTCATGCTTATAAGCAGGGTGGTTAACTCGCAACTAGGAGATGCCTGCGCACGAAGATATGTAAGTAGAGGCACTCCTCAAGGAGGTGTTCTTTCGCCATTCCTTTGGGTGGTAACAGTCAACGAATTGTTGCGAGGACACACGGTAATAGCATACGCGGATGACGTTGCCATAATCACAAAAGGCAAATTTCCCCACACTCTCTGCAACCTGATGGAGGATGCACTCTCAACACTTTCAAATTGGACGATACAAAGTGGTCTTGGAGTCAATCCAACTAAAACTGAACTCGTTCTCTTTACCCGCAAGTATACGATACCAAATTTAACACCCCCACGACTAAACAACATACACCTAAAATTTAGCGATTCTGCAAGATACCTTGGTGTAGTGTTGGACAAAAAATTATATTGGAACGAAAACATAACTGAACGTATCAAAAAAGCTAATACTGCACTTTTCTCGTGCAAACGTGCGATTGGTCGTAAATTTGGATTTTCCCCTGAAATAGAACACTGGCTGTACACAGCCGTTGTACGTACTACTATACGGAATCATCGTATGGTGGCCGGCTCTGGGGAAACCTTTCGTCCTCAGAACCATAACCAAAGTTCAACGTAGTGCTGCATTATGTATGACTGGTGCATTGCGTACAACCCCAACAGATGCACTTAACATAATGTTACACCTTATGCCTCTAGATCTTCTGGGTAGAGAAATCGCCAGTAACGCCGCTCTCAGGCTGAGAGAAAGCGGTACCTGGAAAGATAGTAACTCTGGCCACTCCTCTATACTTCAGCATTAAGTGGCGGTACCGCCAACGCTTGACTACTGCATCCCAACAATAACGTTTACCACCATGTATAAAGTCACCATACCGAGTCAACTGGACTGGAACTCAATACCTCACTGCAAACCGAATGCCATAAATTTCTACACTGATGGCTCCAAACTGGATGGACAGGTAGGAGGAGGAATCTTCAGTCCAGAGCTCGGGATCGAAACTGTAGTGTTTACCAAGCAGAGGTTGTAGCCATCCAGGAGGCTACCAAACTTCTGGGAACACTCGCAATCCAAGGAAGTGAAGTATTCATTTTTTCAGATAGTCAAGCTGTATTAAAAGCACTTGACGGTTATATTAACAATACCAAAACTCTCACGGAGTGCCGCAAATCTCTAATCTCGTTTGGGTGCCTGGACACTGCAACATTGAAGGCAACGAGATGGGCGACCACCTTGCCAAACTTGGCACCACCACTCAGCTCTTACCGGATAAGAGCAGCATTGGGGTGCCTCTTGCGACCTTTAAGCTACAAAGGAAACTACTCATCGAATAACCATGAATCGATGGCAAACAATTCACACATGTGAAGTATCTAGGCATACATGGCCTACTCTTAGTATTAAAAAATCTAGGGCGTTACTCCGTCTAGAAAGAGTGCATATTTCCCTACTAGTAGGGGCCCTTACTGGGCATTGCCTAATAGGTAGACACGCCGCTAGGCTCGGCATCAGACACAATGACTTCTGTAGAAGCTGCAATTCAGTGGACGAGGAGGAGAGTGTACAACACCTCTTCTGTCATTGCCCAGCTCTTAACAGAAGGCGACTCACAGTTTTGGGTCGACCCTTTCTAAACGATCTGTCAGACATCTCTGAAATAGATCTAGCCTCTCTACTCAAATTTGTGATATTTTCTAAATGGTTTAACGGGAAAGACCCTCCCTCTACGATCGCAGCGTAGAAAGGGTTATATGGTAACACAACGGGCCTTCATTGGCCTAAGTGATGAAATGGGACTCTCACCCATTTCAACCATTGCAACCTAACCTAACCTAACATTAGAGACATTCGTCACCTCTACATTGGTGATCTCTACCGTAGTTTTTCATTTTAGGAGGATTGGAAGCAATTAATTAGCGTGAATTTAACCTGCGATACCCCTAGACCGCTCGATTTCTCCTGAGAAAGAACCGTCCGTCAGTTCGTTATAAAACTATTTGAACTTTAGAGGCCTCTTGCCATGGGTTTTTTCCACAACGAAAATTCGGATAATATTTTTTCATGTCAAACTTTCAGAATCAGTCGGGATATTTTTGTATTTCCAGAATTTTCTAAAACAGGACCAGTCTACTAGATAGATACCGACCGTACCAATATCAAATTTCATTCAGACTTAGAACATTTTTCCCTCTTCCCTTTTTAACCGCAAAAAACTTTCAGAGCCCCAATTTTTACAAGTCAAGTAACTTGTAACTAACGTACAGCACGTAGTGAAGAGAATATCGGCGATTCGTCGCCGATCTCAATATTGGGGTTTATTGGCGAATTTTACACAAGGATCTTGGTTTAAAGGCTTACAAAGTACAGCTCGTTCAAAAATTGAAGCCGTCAGACTTGAACTGGAGCTTGAATTTCAGTCAATGAGCTCTGCCACAGCTCAACGAAGATCCGCTGTTAAGCTGTTATTTGGGCTGACGGGCAACCCGAAAAGACTATCGAATCATCGTTCCATATTTCTTTAAAAATGAGGCCGGACAGAACATAACCTTCAATGGCGAGCGCTATCGTACCATGATAAATGACTTTTTATTACTTGAAATTGAAGCCCTTGATGTCGGCGGCATTCGGTTTCAGCAAGACGCTGCTACGCTATTATCTTTATTGAGAAATCATTTCATATTTCAATCATAGTAATTTAGGGCCACAGACCCCCCTAAAAATTAAATTGTATAAAATTTTAAATTTTCCAAATTAAAATTTTCAAAATTCATAAAAGAAATTTTTCATCAAATCCATCAAACAAACAAAACTAGTTTCGTCCATACATAAATTGATTACTTCTCCTCCAAAATCCTTGCTGATGAACAAAAAATTTCCATTGCACATTTTATGTGTCCCACAGGACCAACTCTCCCTTTTTTGCCGACTGACCAAGTGACCAACGGGTCCGCTGGAGTGACTTCAATTTGCAGTCGCGGTGGGCCCGAGGCAACAACTTCTTCATGTGTTGTGTTTTTCTTGTAAATTTAAATCCCCTGCTTATAACTTTTTCAGTCGATCAGTCGACCAAAAAGGAGTACAGCATTTCAGTTGGGTTAAGAGTGAGCTGGTTTCTTGGCCCGGACTGCTGGGATTAGGGCGGATCAATTTGGTTGTGGTGCGAATGCAAATTGGCCAGCGGTACGATTTAAATGAGGCTCAACAAAAGGCGGAAACGGACTATTTGAGTGTGCATCCTGCTGTGCACTTCTTCGGCGGCCGGAACAACAAAAGTGTGTCCTTTTTGCGGGGAGAGCTTTGGTGCGGGGCACAGGTCATATAAAAGAAAATTAGGTTTACACCTACTTTTCCAATATGCCCATCAAACAATTTAGAGATTTACAAGGGATCAACTGGAATGTGGTGCAGGACACCTCGACATTTTTGACAGAGGGTGTGGGTGTTTGTATGCAAAATTGAAAAGGCGCGTGGATATGTATATATATGTATGTATATACGAGTAGATGGCAGAACATACATATATGGCGGCCATAAAGCAAAGCAAAACCAGCTACTCAGCCAGCAGCAGAGCACTCTCCACACACACACATGTGTTTACTTTGGCAAAGATTGCTGGCGGTGGGCAGGACTGGGCTGGGCGGGAGGAGTGATGTGGATGTGGTGTTTTTTTTGTTTTTTTTTTTCATTTTCGATGAAGTAATATGCGCTTTCTGATAATATGAAAAATAACCTCCGGCCAGGATTTGCACGCACTTATTCCCTTTTAATGGACTTGGACGTCGACTTTGGTTGTTTCTTTTTTTGGGTTTTCAGTTGGGATTGGAATGGCTTTTTTGTATATTATTTGGCAAGCAATCTAGGGATAAGAGAATTTGCAATTCCTCATGCCAGAACAATTTTCGAGCTCTGCCGTAAACTCTGCAATTAGACTTCAAAATTGGATTTCTCAGTTGTTCCCACATAAATCATTCTCATTTCTTTGAGTCGGGAAAAAATGGCAACCATGGTGGAATTTAGACCGTTCTGTTCTATTACATTTCTGAAACGACCTTGAAATGAGAATTTTGTTCTCAGGTCAAAAAATATCTAGCATCATATTAAGGTCCTTTGTACTTGATTTTCAATGAATTCTTAGTTTTTTTTTTTCTGAGAGCCCAAAATTACACAGTGCTACAAATTTCAAAAAATTGTAATAACCTGGGTATTGGCATAGCATACGCTGCACACTGGGCCAGATTTCAGTTTTGGCGGCATAAATTCGAAAAATGTAGTTAGACATTTGCAACTTGGCAAATTTGATAGACATCAAATGTGTAATAATTGGGCAAAGTTGTACAACATTCCGACCACGCCCACTCTTGCCGCCCACATTAGATAAAGGCCCTAATCTGGTGTAGGCGGCTGAATTTGAACTGTTTTTTAAACTAATGGAAGTCAATCGTGAAAAGATTTTTTAATTCTGTTTTTTGTATGTGTTTGTACTATTTATTAAAAAAATTTAAATTGTGTCAATACGAGGGCTGTTTAAGAAGTTCTCGTCCTCTTCTAAATAAATTATTTTTTTTTAGTTTTATGTGATTTTAATAATGTGCCTTCATACTTTAAATTCATTAAATTTTAAATTTAACATTTAATTTAAATTTAATTTTATTAAAATAAAATCAGTAGTATTCATATTTTTTCTTGGCATAAAAAAATTAAATGTCACACTTAAACTTATTCTTCTGAGCTTACAAAAATAGAGTAAATTATAGTTATAGTAAATTTAATCTAGCTCAACATCTAGTTCAATAGCAATCGAACCACAGTCGACTTCAGCATCGGAGTCGCTGTCTATATCTGAGGAAATGTTAGTGCAGTTTATTTTAAAACTTGGCGACTCCAATAGCTCAATTACATCTTTTGGCAAAGGTTTTTTTTATTTCAGCTAATCTTTTTCCTGTTGTCTCTTGTCCCGTTTATAAAACTTGTTGCATGCTTCAGAAGTATTTTCGCCAAGACAACCTATTGGCATTTCCGACGATTCTATTATTTGGAAACCGTGGATCAAAATTTTATGTACAGTTGCTGTCATCGGATGCCATGGGTATTTGGACAAGTATGAGGAGACCGTTTTCTGACAAAATTGCTGGAACCTGTTAGCACTAATTGGAAGTTCGCATGAAATTGCAATTAAAACGACGTTGAAATTTTCTAGAAGAGACAAATCAAATTCTAGGATTTCTGCAAATAACTTCTCATTTGAAAATGCCCTTCTAGCAGTGTTGCCATCGTTGGAGTTTCCATTTCCATTCTGCTTTGGCCTATCCACATGTAGCCCCATTTCCTTCCACAACCTCTTTTGAATATTTTGTTTGCTAACTATTAATTCCGCCTTTTCTTGTGTATCTCTTATTTGCTATTTTTTTTTAACCGATTCTGTAAGAGATTTTGAGTACAAACTCGAAAAACCGTATCCACGCGTGGAGTGAACTTATGCCATATTGTAAGCTTCCAGTTTTTGGCTTGAATAAAGGTGAACAAATATTGGTAGTCTCCATAAAAGTTTTCGGGCTGGCACCACAAATTGGACACAATTGGCAAGATTTTGTTCCTGTTATTATGCTTAAAACCTTACCGTCTATCAAGGTCATATATAGATCATAAGATACCACGACGAAGGGGACAAATTTTGTATTTGAGCGTCCAAATTTTTTTTCTCTGAATGAATATGTTCCTTGGTTTCCTTAACAAATTCTAGCTTAAGGGGCCTACAGAACCTGATAGACAGAGGGGTTGGATTTAGCCACAAAACAGTTTTAAGATCATCAATTAGTTTTAGTGGTATTATGGTTGTGACGAATAAGGATTGATCAATGGAATGTGGTTCGCCATCTATAAATCTCTGTTTATATATACTTTGTCCAGTCGTCCCGTCGAATCCATAACTTGCGATTAGCTTTACATTTTTTATATTTGGATACTGCTTGAATACTTCTTCTTGGAAAAAAATGATGCCGCCAATAGTGTGATCCAACAGGTTTTGTATAAAGACTTCAGCTGATGTTTCGGTTATAGTGACAAATGCAGGCCCATGCATTTATGTTTTGCCTCTCTAACTTTGTTGTAACTCGGATACAAATCGCAAGATCGACTTTTATTTAACTCCCGAATGTTGTTATATTGACTTTTAGTCAAAGAATTTTCGAGTAAAAATGCTACCGCCTCATCCGGAGTTAAAGGTACTGGTATAGAACAATGTTTTTTCGGGTCATGAGAATTACACAAAGTCGTTCTCAACGCAAGTGCCTTATCTTTTTCATCCGACTTTTCCGCTCAAAGTGCTGCCGCATGTACAAGAAGATTTGTGTTGTTTTCTTGCTTGTCTGCGAGATCAGATGCCAATTTCCTTTTCAGTCGTGATCCACCGTTGTTGTATGCCACACTGGATTCATAGTTGATGTGCTATTTACTACGAATACCATGCTCGACGATAGCCAATTTGAATTTCTTGCCTTGAATGTTCGAACATTTCGAGCGCTTTTTGCCAACCTTTTCTTCAAGTAAATCTCAAAGTATTTTATTTTTGTGTCAATTTCGTTTCTCTTGTCTGTGCTCACTGCATGCTCCTTAAGCTGCTCAAAAATCCAGCTTGAAATTGCACGGGCATTTCGGTTGTTTTCAACCCATACATCAAACAGCGTTGCATGGTTGAACTCAAACTTAACTGCAGATATCAAGAAAAGCCGCAAAAAGCATTAATAACACGATGACAAATTCACTTTAAGGTCAAACTCCTCATATTTACTTTTTGTCAGAAATTGTCAGAAAGTTAGTTTATACTCCACAATTCACGGGCACGTTGGTTAGGTGTTTTTTCTATATAAGGACATAGCAAAACGATAAATAGAACAACATTTAACAAGAACAACACACAATTAGTTTAAAAAATTCACATTCTACATACCTTTGCCTTTAATTTCCATATTTTACATTCAATTTTTATTCACGGGTTGATGAATGGCACAAGCTTACAGTAGAGTGACCGTTTCTCGTTATTTTTACCACAACAAGCAGCTGACCGAACACTTGACTTTGCAGCCCTGCGAAAAATGCGGGGATGCACTGATAGCAAAACGCTTAGTGTATTTAATATACTTAGTGTATGCTCTTTAAGAATATTTAATTAAAATCACGATTTGTGTTCATAAAAATTTCGAATTTATGCCGCGCAAACTGAAATCTGGCCCAGTGTGCGCTGTAGAGCAGGTCGCGTATAGCACTTCCTCATACTTGGTTTTCCTCGGGGACCCCCAAAATCTGAAGTTATGGCCCAAAAACCGGTAAATGCTCATTTTGCTTACTAAACTTGAAATAACTCGCGAATGGACCATCGGATTTTATGTAACTTTGCTAATTCTGATAGCGACGAGAAGATTCTTTAATATTATATTTAATGGCTTCAGATATTTAACGCGATGGCTGAGAAACGCAGGTTACAGATCTGGTATTTTCCACATTTTTTTATAAATTCCCACTTTGACCACCACTGGTTTAACTATTTTATACTATGCGATTTTTCCTTAAAGTTTCTTATAAGAGCCGATTTAATTCTCCGTTGAACAAATGTTCTCTCGATGAATTTGGTTACCTGATGACGAAGTTATTCGCGGATATCTAAGCACACTTCGACAATCTAGTATATTTTTTTAGTTTGTAAACAGAAAATTGAAACTGATTTAACATTAATGTCCCGAAAAGTATACTTTGCTTAATTTTGGTGGGAAATTTAAATATAGTTTTTCATATAATCACATAAATGCTTACATATTTGTTTGACCATTTTGGAATAAGATTATTCCTGTTCGAGAGCTGTTACCCTATAGGGCCTGGATGAAAATATTATAGTTGGGCTGGACCAACTTTCTTATTTATTTTATTATTCAGCGTATGTTCCAAGCATATGATTTCACATTCCGCATATCATAGCCAAATCGTTTGTTGTCGTGTCCGCTTGATTCAATGCGTATACCCTTAACCAAAGGACCTATATTGGCGAAACTTAGATATGATAAGTGCCAAAGCGACTAAATTTTGATGGAGAATCCATTTAACGTTCTAAACCAAGTTTCATTTTCAATTTTGCCCCTCCTGCCATATATAACAAATCATGTGACACATAAGCGACATGTAACACGGCAATACCTATTTATATATTTAGTCGCCTTGTACCTACACACCTGAACATATTAATAGGTACACACCGGAATTTTTTAGTTATAGATGGTTTTTTCGTACTTTTAGTGTTGACAACTTTTTAGTTTTTGGTTTTTTGTTGTTGTCAATGTCTGGCCCCACTGTGACAAAGAGTTGAAAGAGGGGCTGCCCCGTATATCAAAGCTTTTCTATAAATTGCGAGTCCACCACACATTTCGCCTGATCATAATAATAGGTACAGTCTCCGTTTCTCACAAGTATCAAGTGAATAATTTTGTAATCAGTGATCTTTTGGTAACTAAAGGTAAATTAAGTATAGCTCCTGTCAATACAGAGAATTAAATAATTATTTTTTTTAGAAAAAATGGGTCGAAATTCTCATTGTACTAAAGAAGAAGCTCGATTGGTTGTTAGTCTGAGAAAAGAAGGCAAATCTTTACGAGCCATCGCCAAATTAATGAACAGGTCTCATAATTTTGTTAAAAATGCATTAGAAACAAAACCAAGACAGGAAACCCGTGGAAGGCCACAAAAAACAACAGAAACCCTTGACCACTACATAGTAACTTTGAGAAAAAGGACCCATTTAAGTCATCGAAGGCCGAAATTGGGAATTCAGTTAGTGACAACCTACCAGGAAGAATTGCCAGAAAAGTCCCACTTATGCGCAAAAAAAATATAACCATGAGGCAAACTTTTGCAAGGGACCACAAAGACTGGGTAGGATGCACCGGGGGGGAAAAATGGAGAAACATATTATGGAGCGATGAAACCAAGATTAATTTGTTTGGGAATGACTGTGAAAGGAATGTTCGACGCCCTATTGGAAAGGAATTCCATCCACGGTTTACAAAAAAAACAGTCAAACATGGAGGTGGCAATATAATGGTATGGGGTTGCTTCTCCTGGTACGGCGTAGGTCCAATTTATCAGACTACGAACAAAATGAATGCTGAAGAGTACAAATCCATATTGGAAACAGTTATGGTACCGTATGCTGAGGAAAATATGCCATTACGTTGGGTATTTCGGCAAGATAATGATCCTAAACACACAACAAGGCTGTTATCTAAATTTTTCGAGGACCAAAAAGTTGACGTTCTGAAGTGGCCAAGCCAATCCCCCGATCTTAACCCCATTGAAAACTTGTAGGGAGATTTAAAAAAGAAATTGGCAAAGCATTCATTTTCAAATAAACAAAAATTAAGGTATCCAAAAACTGTGGTATGAGACACCAGTAGAGGCCTGCCAGGCTCTTATTAATTATGCCAAAAAGAATAGCAGTAGTGGCCAAAAATAGAGGTGGATACACTGGATACTAAGTTAGGAAATACTAATTTACCTAACAAAAGAACACAAAATGGAAATAAAAATTGTTTTTCTTACCAACACATGAAGTGTACCTATTATTATGATCACACTGAAAACGTATCTGAAACGCAAAATGATCTCTTTTATGTTATATTATTATTCTATGTTACAATTAAGTTTATTTTATTAAAAACAAATAGTTTAAGAACCAATGAGAACAAATTTTAAGTTTGAAACAATGAATAAAACTGTTTTCTGTTACCTTAAAGTCAGAGTTGATGTGTGTACCTATTAATATGATCAGAAATACGCAGAAATATCAAGTTTGTTATGGATTAAAACCAAGCCGCAAGTTTCAAATCTTCCATGATGCAACTCCGCAAGTCTGCATTAACCCCTTTTAGTAATGGACAATCCAAAAATAAATAGATGTGCTTAAGAAAATATAAAAATTCCAGGTTTTTTGTTATGCTTTTATTGGTGGATTAAGTGGCTTTAAGCTTGGCTGCATTGGAAATGTGCAGATGACCTTTTACGTTTAAGTGTGGTTTCATCACTCTCTCGCATTAGAGATCAGCAATAGGTGAACACCATTCTAACTGGATCTGTGTTACTAAATCGCAGATGAAGAAATGGTTCGCCCTCTCTATTTAGTCGTTTCAGAAATTGCTTCATGTATCCAAATTTTAAATGTAGAGGAGGTAGAATAATGTCTTTAGCACTCGAACAGGAATAATCTTAGTCCAAATTTGTCAAACAAATATGTAAACATTTATGTGATTATATGAAAAACTATATTTAAATTTCCCACCAAACTTTAGCAAAGTATACTTTTCGGGGCATTAATGTTAAATCAATCGGTTTTCAGTTAACACACTTGAAAAAAATACTAGATTGTCGAAGTGTGCTTAGATATCCGCGAATAACTTCGTCATCAGGTAACCAAATTCATCGAGAGAACATTTGTTCTACAAAGAATTAAATGGGCTTTTATAATAAACTTTAAGGAAAATTCGCATAGTATAAAATAGTTAAACCAGTGGTGGCCAATGTAGGAATAGATAAAAAAAGTGGAAAATACCAGATCTGTAACCTGCGTTTCTCAGCCATCGCGTTAAATCTGTAAAGCCATTGAATATAATACAAAAGAATCTTCTCGTTGCTGTCAGGTTATAACAATTTTTTGTAGTTTGTAGCACTTTAGTCGCTTTCCTAATGATATAAGGTTGTCAAAAAAGTCTTGCGGCATTTTTTATTGAATTTTCAATTGTTCATAAAATTGGTTATAATAATGCGATTTAAGTCAAATATGCGCCGTTTTGTTCGATGACGAGTTCCCAACGAGATGCCAACTTCATAATGCCCCTCTTATAGAAGCTCGCTTCCCTATTGGCAAAAAACTCGGAGAGCCAATTTTCACAGGACTCTCTTGTGGCCAACTTCCGACTACCAAGCTCGTTCGCCATGGACAGAATTAGGTGGTAATCACTTGGTGCGAGATCCGGACTATACGGTGGATGCAAAAGAACCTCCCATCCGAGCTCCCGGAGCTTCTGGCGTGTCACCAAAGATGTGTGTGGCCTGG
Source organism: Lordiphosa magnipectinata (assembly GCA_037044535.1). Taxonomy (NCBI): domain Eukaryota; kingdom Metazoa; phylum Arthropoda; class Insecta; order Diptera; family Drosophilidae; genus Lordiphosa; species Lordiphosa magnipectinata. Next base: position 245,614 of record JBAMBO010000670.1, on the reverse strand, counting down.
CGTTGTCCTGATGGAAGACAATTCGGCCTCTGTTGATCAAAGATGGCCTCTTCTGCATGAGTGCTGCATTCAAGCGGTCCAGTTGTTGGCAGTACAGGTCCGAATTGAGCGTTTGGCCATCAGGGGAGCAGCTCATAGTGGATGATTCCCTGCCAATCCCACCAAACACACAGAAGAACCTTCCTGGCCATCAATCCAGGCTTGGCCACCGTCTGGGCAGCTTCACCGCTTTTCGACCACGACCGTTTGCGCTTCACGTTGTCGTAAGTGACCCACTTTTCATCGCCAGTCACCATCCGGTTCAAAAACGGGTCGATTTTGTTGCGATTCAGAAGCGATTCGCATGCATCCATACGGGCAAAAATGTTTTTTTGCGTCAAGTCGTGTGGCACCCATACATCGAGCTTCTTTTTGAATCCAAGCTTCTTCAAATGGTTTATAACGGTTTGATGACTCATGCCCAGTTCTTGGCCGATGCTACGGCTGCTACTATGCCGGTCTCTTTCGATCAATTCAGCGATTTTATCGCAATTTTCGACGACAGGCCTTCCGGACCGTAGCGCATCTTCGATCACCTCTGCACCAGAACGAAAACGTTGAAACCATCGTTGTGCGGTGGAAATGGAAACTGTATCGGGTCCATAAGCTGCACAAATTTTATTGGCAGCATGAGATGCATTTTTGCCTTTATCGTAGTAGTACTGTAAAATATGCCGTATTTTCTCTTTATTTTGCTCCATGTTTGCGACGCTATAACTCACGAACGACTAAAAACAAACAACAATAAATCAAACACATGTTAGCGCGTGAAAAGAGCTTTCCAAAAAGCTCTAGCGTGAACCGATGCGACGAATACAACTAGAACTACGCGCTTGCAAAGACAAGCTTGCGGAAATACCGCAAGACTTTTTTGACAACCTATTATTTGACGTTTTTAAAGTCAAATTATGAATAGTTCAAATTCCAAACACTAGATGAACCACCCTGTGTTATACTTAGTGTCAGTGGCTAAACGCACACACGCAACGCCAAAATGAGCATGCGCGCTTTGCCGGCCTCTGATTCACACCGAACGCTTGCCAAGGCTTGCACCAAGAGAGCAATCAGCTTTTTACAAGCCTTAACCGTGCCTGCCTGTGCACGGCTCTTTTGTTTAATATGCGAATTTCAACTCATTAACAAATAATAATAGCCACTTACTGCCCACAGTTACTTACTATGGCTTAGTTTATCTTCATCCAAGGTAACAGTATGCGGAGACCCTTAACATTGGCCCACAAATTGTAAAGCATGAAAGTTTATAAATATTTGCATTGTAAGTATTTGTAAAAAGATTATCTTAATCTGGCGCCAAACAAAACAGAGCATTTTTATTGGGGCACTTGTGTTATAGAACACACTAAAATGTTAGCATACTAAAAAAAAAAAAATAGATTGTCGAGGTGTACTCAGAAATAGGAGAATAACTTCGTCAAACGGAATCCATTGGAATTGACAAGGTTAGAAACAATCAGATGGTCCAGTTATTTCAAGTTAAGTAAGCAATAAACGGTTTTTTGGGCCATAACTTCAGATTTTGGGGGTCCCCGAGGAAAACCAAGTATGAGGAAGTGCTATAAGCGACCTGCTCTACAAAATTATGGATTTGGCAATAAAAGCAAGGCTTCACGCCTAAAATAATCTAGAAAACGTTTGGTTCCGTCGTAAAGTTTAAGGTTCTGTTAAACCTTATTGGATTCCCAACTTATAGCGGCAATGTCTTAGATCCATGTCTTAATTCAAAGCTTCTTAAATCATAAAATCGGCCAACACTTTAAGAAAGTTGAAAAGGTTCTACGAAAGGGGACTGAACAAATATTTAGAATCAAATAACCCGATCGATCTGGGACTTGCAGCCTAGATGAAAACTATTTAAAACAGTAAATTACTTTCCTATTTCATACTCCACGGGGAGGCTGAGTGTGGAACCAACCCACTTGAGCTAAATTAAGAACAATTTGCATTCGCACAGGTCGCAAATTGATCTATCTGGAGTTCATAAGACAATTGCTTCGTGCTCAGGTATGCATCAGGCTTATAATTCTTGAGCAGCGGATCAGCCAGCCAAAGTCCCAGTGGACTTGCCAAAAAGGGTAAGGAGTGCGTGAGTGTGTGTGTGGGTAGGGTAAGGGTAAGGGTAAGGGTAAAGGTTAGTAACTCTCATTACTTTAAATGGATTTCAATTAAGTTGCAAATTGATCTCGAAAACAATTGAGTCCAGGCGAGGCGTTTTGAGTGCCTCATGGTTTTTGGTTTTGTGCTTTGGCTTCCCAATCCTAAGTCGCGCGTCGTCATAAACGGAGAACAATGGGACTGCCTGCTGCTGCTGTTGTTGTTGTTGATCCTTCTATATGGGTTAGAGACGCACATGCTTTGGTGGTGGTGTGTGTGTAGGCGGGCTTCTGTTTTCATTCATCTGCGGTTTCGCTTAAGCAGCTGCCGAAGCACTCGAGACCCGCCCCAACTCCTTCTATGACTGGCACTTTATCCAGCAGCGTTGGCAGCCAAGTGGCTAGTCCTGTCGCTGACAGGATAACGAGATTTTCAAGTGGTCCATCAGCTCAGTTCACACCCTCTATCCATTAGCTGAAGTCAGTTACTATCTTAAAAAAAAACTGCAACTTAAACTGTGCCGAAAAAAGATTTACTCGATTTTTCTCGCAATTAGTTGCAGGAAATTGGCAAAAACCGAAAAAAAGGTACCGAAAAAACGATTTTCCAAGGACTTAAGCATGTTCTATGGATTGCAGCAATCAAATGCGCATCAGCGATCACTACACCGGGCGTGTGAAGGAATTGATCCTGCAGGGCGCAGGATCGCTACAACAAACGTGGCTTATCCCCGGCTGAGCCTTGTTGCGTTTTTCAATTTTTTCTGAACGGTCAATTGAAAAGCGACCAGGAAAACGATCATGTAAATAATAGGCAGTATCCCGTATCCTTTTTGTGAGTCCCTTTTTGTTTTTTATGCTCGACAAGGAAAAGTACACAACATGGGGATAACAAGGGAAACCGGGAAACAATTGGGTAAACAAACAACGCCACACACGCAGCAACCAGAGAGAGGGAGAGCATTCCTAGCCTCCACCAACAGCATCCTCATCTTTGGCAATCCTTTTCGTTTGTCTGTTTGTTTGTTTGCCAATTTGTTTTGGTTTTGGCCACTCCTCCATTGTCCCAAGGTGCCAACGAACGCAGTGCACACAATTCTGATTGTAAGATTTGTCAAAAGAAAGAGTTAAGCCAAATAAACGCAGCAGCAGCCACACAGCCAGAGCCAACTTTTCCTAATTAATTGAGTCGAAGTAATTTTTGGGAAAAACCCAACGAGGAACCCATTTCAGGTTTTTCGTTCCATTTACCATTTTTGGGACAAATATTTGTACTTGCCCACGGGCACATAATTTAAATTTTTAATTACGCCTCAAATCAACACACAAAATTATGACAGGTCCCAGTCCCCCCGCCATCACCACCACCATTCTTCCCTCCATTAACGAGTTGAAGAAGTGAAATTGAAATGCCCGCAAATGTGATTGAATGACTGTGAGAGTTGAGAACTAAAATAGGATTGCAGGTTTTGTTTTTAAATAATTTTAAACTATTATTTTCAATGTTCTTAAATTATGCAAATGTCAGAGCACACCCCAAAAATAATTCCAGGTAAGTAAACAATACAACCGAAACATTCGAAAGTTTACGAGAATTCTTAAGAGCTCGCACAGTGTAAGATTTTGCCAATCTAGGGGGACTTAAATCAGTAGGAGTCGTATTTTTTTGAGATATCGGCTTGAAATTTGGAGTGAATATTCTAGTAAGCCCAAAGATTATGTTGGACATATAAAAATGGGAGTGGCACTTTAGGGGGCGTAAAAATATGACAAAAAACTGCTTTTTTAAAGATACAAGCCCCAATAAAAATAAAAAAAAAATTTTTCGAAACTTTTAACTATTTTCGTATTTTTTGTTATAATTTTTGAAAACTTAAAAATATTTTTTTTTAACTTTTGGAGACAATTTTTTTTTTTTTTTTTTAAATGTCCGATTTTGGTTATATGCTCATGTTTTTAGCTGTAACTTCGATGTTATAAGCTGGACAGCTGAAAATAAGGTTTTGTATTGAAGATAATTGATTAGAAAAACAAAAAAAACTTTGGTTTATATTTTTAAGACTTTTTTTTTTTAAATGGTAACAATTCAAACGCATCCCCATTTTATTATTATGTGTACATCGTCTAGTGGAGACAGTGACTCAAAAATATCTTCTTGAGCACTTATCAGGGATTGTAAACTTATTTCAGCATAAGATTCTGTTACTTTTATACCAGTAGGATAGCATAACATTTTTGGCTCCTTAACGAGATCATAACATGGATACAATTTTAGACAGACAATTTTTGTATGCTGCCTCAAGGTATTGTATTGGTGCTTTGATAATTTACTGTCTATCATAAGGGCAAGTACTTGATCTGCTGAAAGGCGTTTTGAAGTGCCGTTAGCAGATAATTTAGCTTTCTTAATTATAGTCCCCGGTGACGCGGGAGCATTTGATAATTCATTAATCAATTTAGCTGAATCCCTTTTTCCTTCCGCCCGCAAAGCCTGTTCTGCGGCTGCTAGCAATTGATCATCATCCATCGTTGACAACAAATCTTGGCTTTTCCTTTGTTGCGTTTTAAGACAACACTCAGAAAATGCTTTTTGTGCCCTCCCTCTTTTACTTGAGATGGAAGCAATGACATCAATGCGATAGTCTTCGGCATTTAATGTGACCTGAAGCCAACTTGCATTATGAGTAAGAAATCTGGCTTTATCTCTCCTAGATTTGTCAAATCTGTTTTGAAACTCAAAAGACAGTTTAGTCATGTGTAATTTCAATTTGGAGTGATCAATGTCATTGCCAAACACCATCACTGCGTGCTTTACAAGTGCGTCTCGCTTAGCGGTTTTTATGTTCTTTGACCAAACCTCGAAAAATGCAGCACGGCTTATTTCACTCATTTCTAAATTGAAGGTCTTTGGGCAAAATATGGGCAAGATTTTATTTTTGATTCTGAATCAGAATGAATGCCTGCGAATGATGTATGTTCTGGTTGGATAGAATACGATAGAATAATGTAAGTTTTTTTCCACCAAAAAAAGGAAATATGAAAAAATACACTTACTTTTTGGCATTTTTTTCAAAAAAATTGAAAAAAAATTTTGGTTCAAATAAAATATTTTTGTTTTTGAAAGTGGATCAAAAATTGCCTAATGATAATGGAAAAAATAACTTTTGGCTGCTCCCACTGATCACGCGATGCAATTGAAAAGACTAAACTTTGTCAACTGATGCTCGTTTCCCAGTGCAAATTTGCATGCATTTCTAATGCACAGCTTTAAAAACCGTTATCTTCCAAAAAAAAAATTTTGTTTTGTTTTGTGCCTGTTTTCGTAACAGTTGAACATTTCTAAAAGTGCTGCTTAAAGTTCATCGACTTCAAAAATAGTTCAACTTTTGCTAAAAGTCCCCCTAGATTGGCAAAATCTTACACAGTGGCTCGGTCTGTTTTGTTTAATGAATGCTTTCATATAGTTTTTTAAACATCATAGAATTTCTCCTTTTACTGTCTGGGTTATTAGTCCAGTCAAATTATAAGATTTTTGATATGTGGTAGGAGACTGTCTAAAAGGTCTAAAAGTTCAAATTTGTGTCAATTGTGAACGGCTGTCATATTGTCAAACGCGAATTAGTCTGAATCTCTGAAACGATTGATTTTAGGCAAAAATTTTTAAAAATAAACTTATTAATAATAACAGTTACCTTTCTTTTTGGTATCAACAGATTTTCTGTGCGGGCAATAGTTTCCAGGTTATGTATGATCAAAAATGTATTTTTCACTTTTACCCATTTTTCTTGTTTCCGGTGAGAGCTAAGCACAATTATCCCAAAATATAAATTAAAGAGACATTTAGCTGTGCGACAAAGCGTTACAAAACTATAGCTGCTCAAACTTCGAATCGTCCCGTTTTTTGCCTGTAATCACACGAATTTATGCAGATAAAACCAGGGCTGCTAACCGGTAATCGGCGCACTGTGGTCCAGAATCGTTTTGCCTTAGACAAAATTCTATAACTTTTGAACCGCTCAAAATTTTGAATTCATTTATTTTCTTAGTTCCAGAGCTATAGAGCGCCAAAGTCAACATTTTGTAAAATATGTTTCCTTTCAAGCACCTGTAAGCCATATTAATAAAGCTAGGGTGCTGATTTTTGATCAGAATCTATATAAGATAATGCTCAGCTGTTTTTCCAAAAGGTTAAGGTACATTTCTTATATTATTAAAATTTTTTAAACCTGTTATTACCTTTATTGCACCTGAATCCACAAAAATTGGTGTAAGGTTTAAAATTTTTATCAAACTTATTTTTTTTTGGTTGTTTCCAGATTTCTACCAAGTTTCGCGCCAATCGGACGTCATTAAGATACAGTCAAAGTAGTGGCGCCTTCTATTGCTGAGTTTGGAAAATAACTCAGCTAAGAATGTTCGACGAAAAACATTTAAGACCTTAATTTATATAATTTATACAAGCTACAAGGGTCTATAAACTTCGATCGAGCCGAAGTTAGCTTTCCTCTATTTTTGAGATTAAAAATGTGTCACTGTGTAATGGTAAGCAATGCTCCATAAAGTAAGTGAGAAATTACCAGTGTTTGGAAGTACCTAGGTACATATATATTTTGTGTACCTTTTACCTTACCTCGGTATTTTCAAATTCGAGTACCTTTTACCTTACCAAGGTCTTAATATTCATTTACCTTGTCAATAGGTAAGGTACTAGCAAAGATTATACAATGAATGTATGCTTGTTATTCTATGTATACTAGGTACTTTTCGTACGTGATTTTTTTCGCTCTGATTACATTATATTCGAGATGCTGCTGCGCTCTGCTATATTGAAAAGAAAAGCATCCGAGACCTGTTTGTGGCTTTAACTGAACGTCCGGTAAATATTCCGTGTTCAAAAACTATACGATTCATGCTAGAAAAGAGTAAACCGGACTATCAGCCGCGCCCCCATTTTCACTTTCGCAAAATTTTGCGATTTTTAGACCAATTTTGTACTGGAAACCGGTTTTAAATCGCAAATTTTTTACGAAAGTGAAAGCGTGTGCGATTTTTCCACACACATGAAATAATTGCTACTTTATTGGCTAAAGTTCACAGCAAATACCGACTTATAGGTATTCAAATGTTAAACAGTTACAGAAAATGTAAGTAACTTCTGAACGAACTTCTTTTAGAAGAGTCTTATTTAAAGGTAATAGAGCGGCATAGTTCAGCTGATGTTGAAATAATCTTTCCAACAATTTTTTATTTTTTATGAATTCAATAATATTACTGACATTTTCGCTAAGGCTTTTGATCTTCAATTTAATTTATTTATTTGGCTCTAGCCCATTGCTACAAGATGTTACTTATTTTGATTGTACTAGTCACAATTTTGCTGGGCAAATCCCGTTTTGTTTTAGGATTTTTCATGACTTAAATGCTGGAAAAATTTGAAATATTGTGATCAACTTACAGATGCAAAGATGGCAAAGACCTTTGCTTTAAATTGAAGTGGATTCCAAATAAACCTGGGTACTGAAAATTCCGGTTAAATTTTACCTTACCTAGGTATATTTTTTGACATTTACCTTGTACACTGCTCGCCACTTGAATAGGACACCTCTAAAGTCGATTTTCTATAGTTAATTGCTGCTAAACCAAGCCATCTAGGAAAATAATTTTTGTTTTCTTATTAAGTTTATTTAAATGTAGTAATTAGACGAAAATTACAAAATTATTCAAAAGTTGTAAGTATACAAAAAAAATTGTTAAACAATAAGTAACAAATTTTGGAGTCTTCATTTTGCACCACCTGAATAGGACACTTTATCTAAAAACCATTTAAGAATATTTCAATCCTTTTCAAATAACAATATTACTTAAATAAGAAATTACTAACATGTTTTTAAACCAAAAAAAGTTTTTAATAGTGTGTTGAGCCTCCTTTTTCTCCAAAACCTCACACATTCGGTCTGGAAGGGATGCATACAATTTTCCCAAATAATTCAACGATATCGATCCCCATGCTAATTTGATAGCTGCAATTAGTTCGGGAACGCTCGAATATTGCTGACCTGATCCATATACTTCACGTGTTAGCCATCCCCACACATTCTCAATGATATTCAAGTCCGGTGAATAGGGTGGCCAGTTTAATAACGATTTAACAATCCGGGCCGTATGTATAGGGGCATTATCATGTTGATAAATCCATTTTAGATTTGCAAAAAGAGTTTGGAAGTGTGGAAAGGCCTCTTTCAATATACCATTATAACACAACGCATTCATGGTGCTTGGAATAAATTTAAGCTCACAGGTGCCATAATAGGAAATGGCCCCCCATACCATAATACCTCCAGCACTGCTGAGCAACTTATCAAGATGGTGTGGTTCTTTTTGAAGATCATGAAAATAGTAGCTGTAGCCATCGGGGCCCTCCAAATTAAACTTTTTTTCGTCCGAAAAGACAACACGTTGCCACTCCGAAGTCCAGGTGACATGGCTTTGTGACTTCCGAGCCGGGTTAAGAGGTGGCTTCTTCTTGATTTTTAGTCTCTTCAGGTGTGTAGCATTATTAATAACACGACGCATGGTTGTCAAACTTGCTTTAACGTTGCATTTTCCCCTTATCTTGGCCAAAGAATCGTGCGAATTGGAAGCTTCTCTTAATATAAGTCGCTTGTCCGCGATGGTAAGCACACTGTGGGTGCGGCCCTTCATGTTTTTACCATAATTAGCCTCATTATTTAAAAAATTTGTTATGGCGTGACGGCTCCTGTCGACATTTTTTTTGCTATTTTGGCAATAGAAAGGCCAGAATCCTTGTAAGCTTGGATTTTTCCTTTCTCCGACTCAGATAATGAAGTGCCACGCCCCATTTTAATTTTTTTTTAATTTTATATACACTTCAATTAAAGCAAAAAGTTTAAGTAAACCAAAATTTGTGTGCACGTGTCAACGATACCGACCAAATAAAATGCATGTTCTATTCAAGTGGCGCAAAAATTCCATTGAATTTTTGCGAATGCTCACATAAAGTGCAAACAACTTTATAACGGTTCTATTCCAAAACTTGGAATATACCAGAAAGAACGAAGAATGCTTGCACAAAGATAATATGCAAAAAATACCGTTATTCTACCATTTCGTTTTCGAGTTACGAGCAGTTTTAAAGAGAGCATACAGGGTGTCCTATTCAAGTGGCGAGCAGTGTAAATCGTTCTTAAAGTCGGTGATTCTTAATATTAAACGCTTTCAAACTAATTTGAAAAAGTGTATCGACATCGGGTGACTATATCTTATGGTTGCCATAGGACCGATCGGTCGGAAAATGAGAAAAACTTTTCTATTTCAAATTTTATCTTTCTTAAACTACGCGATTGTTGATTTGATTGTGAGGAGTTCCTAACTTGCAGCTTAACATTTCCATTTTATTTTAAAAAGAATATTCATTGCTTGAACTGGAACTGATTTCTTGAGTTGTTACAGATATTTTCTTTGAGTGTTTGATTCATCTTCATCCAGTACGAAACCTTAAGCTTATATCGATGGAACTTTTAATTATATGTACGAAAATTGATTGAAATGCCTAATTATACAATCAATTAACCTCACAAACCAGACTCAATGAAATTCTAGACGAAAAACCGAAAATCAAATAGAAATATTGACCAAAAAGTGTGCCCTTATTGACGCAAATATAAACTGAAAATAAAAAAAAAACACACACAGATCAAATAGGCGCAGCTGCCTCGGTTCTCGTTCTCCCTCCCTCTCTTTCTCTCTCTCTCTCCTTTTCAAATCTGATCCGATACCCTTGGTCGACCATTTTGCTTTGGCATTTGCCTCACGCCCCGCTTCATTCATCCGTTCATCCAGCCATGCAGCCAGACAGGCAGATTCCTATTCCTTGTAGGCCGCACGTTTGGTTTTATTGCACCTTTTGTTGTCGGTATTTAGCCATCTTGCTCTGATCGCTCACTCTCTCTCTCTCTCTCTCTCGCATGCGGTAATCGCTGCAATTTGCACGCTTACGCATATCGCAAGATTACCCCTGATCCCAGAGCGCTGATCTCTTGATGCGACGTACAGGCAGCCGCCATTGATATATGTCAGGTCTGCGCAAGGCATAAAACGATATTTGGATTAACAATTTAATTGACTATTCAGAAAACCGGTGTGACCAAGTAAGGGAAGGGGGGTTGCTGTTGATGGCTGTTAGGGATTAGGCCAGGGTTTCATTAACATATCAATGTCAGCGACAGGCTACTGATTTTTTTTCGATTCAGATTTTAGATGTTGGCTTCTTGCGGAAATTCGCTTAAATTTTTAACAAGACAAATACCCAAAGCTCAACACCAACCCCCACCCCCCCCATACTACCCTGAAACCAACAGAGAAGCAATCACCCAACAAAAGAGAGAGAGAGAGCAAACGAAAACTTTTCTAATTTCGCAAAAAGAAATTTCACCCGAGGGCTTTATTTTCGCAAGTGGGAAGCAGAAACAGTAACAGAAACAGAAATCGAAATAAAAATCATCATCATAAGGCCAAGTAGAAAAACCTTTTATTCCTTCACTCGGTGTTTACACAGTCCTTTGCCAATTGAACTCTGCTCCACGGAGTTATCGGAACGGGAGAAAAAAAACACAATACTTAGACAAGTTAATTTAATTTTTTATTTAAAATTCAATCTAGCAACTAAAACAAAAAGTGCAATCAGGTCAGCCGCCCCCCTCCCCTCCAACCGTGGTACAACTTTTAAGCTTATCGAGGCGAGCACTTGGTCGTGGAGTCGTGTGGGGGGGGGGGGGGGGGGTTACCCGTCGGGAGTATGCTTCCACATGTAAGAAGTTCAGTGCAAAGACAAATACACTAAAAGAGGGAGACGGAGAGCTGGCATCCTGGCTGGCTGGCCTGGTTAATTATTCAATAATTTCTAAAAGCATTGGCAACATTTTGTCCTTTCGTCATCCTTTCATCCTTTAGCAGCAGCAGCAGAAACATGTGACGTTTAATCAGTTGTGTGTACAAGAGTGTGTGCGCTGCTCATATGTAGTTGGGTTGGGGGGCCGAGAGGAGTCGACTTTACGCTTCATTCGGTTTAACCTTTGCCAGCTAGAAACAGAGAGAGAAAGAGAAAGGAAGAGAGTGGGTGAGAGTTGCATTTATCATTAGAGGGAAAAGCTTAGCTTTTGTTTTCGGTATGACCCGAGGGCCTTGTATGATGTGGAAACTTTAGATTAAAATATTTTACATTCAAGGTCCTTTCACAGCTTTTGACATGTATGGGACAAGTACTTCTAATACTTGCAGGCAGATCAAGTTTATTTTCAATTTTTGCTACACCCCCTCCCGCCCTCGCAATTTGGTAAAAACATTATATCTCCCACAGTTTTAAAGATAGATTGTTCGTACCCTCTAGAGTTAGTTAGTAATTAGCATTATTTACCAATTTGCCGAAGGAATGATAAAGATCGGATGAACGATAGTCGAGTTATAAGGAAAACCAACAATTATGATGGGTAGCACCTGCCGCAACGGAGATGATGGGCAGTACTTTACAAACTTTATGGCTTTTTTGAAACTTTGTATGTCTTCTAACTTAAAGTGATCAGATATATACAAACTTTGGGGGTACAGAGTATGCTATAGTCACAAAAACAAATGCCAAATCTTACCATTGTCAGCCTTTTTTTTGTGGGATTTTATATTCTTTAATGAACCTTCATGGTCTTAATAGTAAAGTACCATTTCTTAGCTTTCAAATAAATTATCTAAAACAATTCTTTGATTTTTTTCAAGCGAAGATAAACCATTTTAACCTTTTTTTTATTTCAACACACAAAACAAAAACAAGTAAGAAAGTCGGTAATATACTCTGTATCTGCAGTAGCAGCGCTAAAAATTGGTTATCATATCGCCATAACCGTAACCGTTTGGCTATCTTCATCTTCGAAATAGAACGAAATAGAACCCAGCAACAAACGCCGCACCATCGTGAAGAGGTAGCTCTTGAATCCCTTGAGGATTTTCAGTGGCAAAAATACGGAAATTTTGTTTGTTTACCTTTCCGTTCAACGTGAAATGAGCTTCATCGGTCATGATGATTTTTTTTTTTGACTTGTTTCATTGAATGTAAATTTCAGCAATCTGAGAATGTTCGCATGGCGTGTACTGTTCCATGGTAAAGATCGACTTAGACTGACACTTCAAATGCGCCATGTAATTAGTCCATCTGGCATCGCTGTCAAAAGTTATAGTGTTGCCAAATGGGTCCGTCTAATATGGCCAACCCTGTATATACTTTATAGGTTCGAAAATGATTCCTTCTCCCTGTTACATACTTTTGCACAAACTTAATATACTCTGTGTACCTTTGGTACAGAGTATAAAAAGTCGGTGGGAGCTAAATCAGTTGAAGTTGTGTTCCTGATTTGCAATTTTAGACTTCAAACGCTTCAATTAGCCTAAACAACAACAACAGCCAAGAAGCAGAGTCCTCATTTCATATAACATATGGCGTTTTTTACAAAAAACACAGACAAATTTTTTTTAGGCTTGACTGGGAATCAAATCCTGGACCAATAATGTATGAAAAGGCGTGTTAACACATCCCGTCATTGCCTACTTTTGTAGCTACACGTCTAAACAGCTACTTATACTTTTCTGTGAGGTGGTTGAGTTCAATTGTTCTTAATTCCAGCACTTTTAGAACATTAGTGATCCACATTTTTGAGAAAGTTTTGTTCGGTATTTTGAGATGAAAGCAACTTATTTTCTGAAATGAATTTTTCCCCTCTGTTTAGTTAGGAAATCAAAGTCATAGGAACAACATTACTTGGAACAGTGTATTTTGCAGTCGGCGGGGCACTCACAGATCTCAGAGATGGTAAGAGATCGAGGTTTGGCATGTATGGGACAAGTACTTCTTATACTTGCAGGCAGATCAAGTTTATTTTCCGACCCCGCAATTTGGAAAAAATGTAATTACTCCCACAGTGTTATAGATAAATGGTCCGTACCTACTAAAGATAGTTAGTAATTAGCATTATTTACCGATTTGCCACAGAAATGATAAAGATCGGATAAAAACTACTCAAGTTATGAGCTAAATACGGCCTGTTAACACCGTCGCACTCCACCTACCACCACCACAGCATTCCATTCAACAAAGGCAATCTTAGTGAGAGAGACAGAGAGAAACTAAGAGATGAGCGTATAACAAAAATATTGCACGATATCCGCTTGTATCCTTGGATGTATTCACGGTTGAGACACTTGGTGGTTTTGCACCAAAAATGGTGTTTTGTTTTCCTGTTGGTGCACTTTTTTATTGGAACTGGCTCTATTTCATAGAGCCCGAAAAGGACGTAGAAAAACTACTGCGAAGTAAAGCCAGTAAATGAAAGCTAGTAAAGAAAATCGTAGATTTGTACCGTCCCATATTATTAGAGTCAAAACAGAATTAAGCTCCTATCCAAACCGCCCCTAAAAAGGTACAAAATAGGCATTCTAAGCAACTTTAATTCCAAATTACCAAAAATCTAGATGGACCATTTTCAAAAACAGATTCGTCTTCAACACACGAAAATCATCTAGAATCACCACCAACCCTTCAATATACTGAAAATTGCTGCATAGTGTAATCTCAACAACTTTGTTACTCAATCTTATGGATATAATTTTGAACTTGGCAAATTGTTGAAAACTTGAATTTGATTCGGTTTCAAATATAATGCTTTGCAAGGAGCTGTGTACGAGTACAGAGCCACATTAAGTGTGGTCTGTAAAGTACATAGAAACATAGAGAAGTAACTGATCTTAGAATATAAATATTGACTGTTTAGTTTTTATAATGTATAGAAATCTGTGGAATGAAATCAGAAGTGTGTTTTCCGTATTTTTCAGGAAGCAATTATTACCTTTAAGGGCCGATTTCACATCTTTTACAAAGCACTAGCTGTCACATAAATTAACAAGTAACAGAGTATATATATTCTAAGTTTATCTGGCATATAGCAGCTATACAGGAGATGAGAAATCGGCCCTTAATGAATATATTAATAAAGTGCTTGGTCGTAAAGTGGAAATTTTTTACAGATTGGAAGAGTTATTTCTTTAAGTATACTCGATTAAGTCATTTTGATAAGATCCAGTTGTTATTTTAGTATATTGACTTACAGACCAATACCTATTCAGACTTCCCAAGACATACGTTGTTTTGTTTTACCGTTATATCTTTGTAACCAATCATCCGATTGGTGTGAAATTTGTACACAATATAGAACTGAAACAGAGGAAGCCATTCGTATTAAAAACTAAATTGTAACATAACTCGAGCTATGCTGTTATGCCTTATTGCCATAGAAATTAATTAATACATGAAATATTTTTTGGGATTATTTGTACATTTAAAAATACTCAAACAAATATTCTAATATTTTCAAATGGCAACCGTGGATGTATTATAATATTATAGTCGGGAGCAAATGCGAGCGGCTGGTACAGAGTATATTAAAGTCGGGCTTGACCGACTTTCTCACTTGTTTGAGTTGGTTTTAACATTCATTTCTGTTCCCATTTCGAGTTGATTTAAAAATTAAAATAAATAAATAAATGATATACCCGTTTCCGAGTGAAATAGAAATCGATTTTCTTTTCGAATAAATGTTTGAATCTATTTCGAATTATAATTCTGCTGAATACTTTTTTTTAACAATTCCGCTGATGCGGAATTACGAACAGCTCGATCGTTTTTGCTTTCGTCCACATGCAATCTCTAAGGTACAACTTTGAAAAAGTTAGTTTTTGACTCGGCTCTTGGCTCTGAGCTGTGAGCTACAGCTCGTGCGCCGGGAGCCATCAAACGACTCTCGGCTCGTGAGCCTGAACACTCGGCTCTGAGCCGTGAGCTACAGCTCGTGCGCCGGGAGCCATCAACCAGCTCTCCTCTCGTGAGCAACAGCTCGTGAGCCGTGAGCCATCAAACCTCGGCTCTCGGCTTGTGAGCCACAGCTCTCTGTTCTAAGCTGGGAGCCACAGAATGTGTGGTTCTCGAGTTATTTAAACCTATTTACCGTGACGAGCGACTTATTAAATCGCGAAATAATACCAAAGAGGATAAAAAATAGTAATAGTGAAAAAGGTTAATGCCAATCAAGTGAAAAATCATGCCAGGATCAATGCATAAGTGGAGTCGCCAGCTAAGGGATCTCCATGGTAATAAAACCGCTAAATACTTAAGAAACTGATTTTAAGGGCCACAAATTACAATGATAATGACAATACTGATCCGCGATAAATACCATGGATGACCAATAATTAAAAATACAGTCAAGATCATAAAGAATGTTTCTAATCACTTTCCGTGACTGACAAATCATTAAATCACCGAAAAATACCATAGAGGATCCAAAATAGTAACAATGCCAAACAAAATTTACTCCCAATCAAGTGAAAAACCATGCCGGGATCAATGCATAAGCGCAATTCGCAGTTAAGGGATCTCCATGGTAATAAAACCACTAAAACATAAGGACCGCAAACGATCTCACATAACTTACCATGATAATGACAATACTGAACCGCGTTAAATACCATGGATGACCATGGATGGAGTAAAGAATATATTTGTATATACACTGCTCGCCACTTGAATAGGACACCTCTAAAGTCGATTTTCTATAGTTAATTGCTGCTAAACCAAGCCATCTAGGAAAATAATTTTTGTTTTCTTATAAAGTTTATTTAAATGTAGTAATTAGACGAAAATTACAAAATTATTCAAAAGTTGTAAGTATACAAAAAACATTGTTAACCAATAAGTAACAAATTTTGGAGTCTTCATTTTGCACCACTTGAATAGGACACTTTATCTGAAAACCATTTAAGAATATTTCAATTCTTTTCAAATAACAATATTACTTAAATAAGAAATTACTAACATGTTTTTAAACCAAAAAAAGTTTTTAATAGTGTGTTGAGCCTCCTTTTTTCTCCAAAACCTCACACATTCGGTCTGGAAGGGATGCATACAATTTTCCCAAATAATTCAACGATATCGAGCCCCATGCTAATTTGATAGCTGCAATTAGTTCGGGAACGCTCGAATATTGCTGACCTGATCCATATACTTCACGTGTTAGCCATCCCCACACATTCTCAATGATATTCAAGTCCGGTGAATAGGGTGGCCAGTTTAATAACGATTTAACAATCCGGGCCGTATGTATAGGGGCATTATCATGTTGATAAATCCATTTTAGATTTGCAAAAAGAGTTTGGAAGTTTGGAAAGGCCTCTTTCAATATACCATTATAACACAACGCATTCATGGTGGTTGGAATAAATTTAAGCTCACAGGTGCCATAATAGGAAATGGCCCCCCATACCATAATACCTCCAGCACTGCTGTGCAACTTATCAAGATGGTGTGTGGTTCTTTTCGAAGATCATGAAAATAGTAGCTATAGCCATCGGGGCCCTCCGAATTAAACTTTTTTTCGTCCGAAAAGACAACACGTTGCCACTCCGAAGTCCAGGTGACATGTGCGCGTCGCGAAATCAAGGCGTTGTAACTTCCGAGCCGGGTTAAGAGGTGGCTTCTTCTTGATTTTTAGTCTCTTCGGGTGTGTAGCATTTTTAATAATAAATTAAAATAATGATGTTCCCGTTTTCGAGTGAAATAGAAATCGATTTTCTTTTCGAATAAATGTTTGAATCTTTTTCGATGCGCTGATGCGCTGATGCGGGATTGCGAACAGCTCGATCGTTTTTGCTTTCGCCATTCACATGCAATTTTTAAGGTACAACTTTGAAAAAGTTAGTTTTTGATCAAATTGTATGCTCAATATATCTAAGGATACTTCAAAATCTTCACAATATTTAACTTATAAAATAAAAACATTTGAAAGTGGAAAATTGTCAATTACTTTTCATTCCACTGACTCAAGGCAAAACGTTTGAAACAGAATAAGTTGATTGTTTTTCGGATATGTCTACCAATTCCGGTAGAAATCGAAAACGGGAACAGACCTGATTGACTTTATTTGATACAATCCTTTAATCGATTACTTCTTTACACTCGAAAAGTTCAACATTAAATTAGTGAACGGCCGACAGATTGCGTTCTCCTCTTAGTGCGGAAGCACACACCGCTCTCCCGTGAAAAACGAAACTGTAAGAGCGTGTTCAACGCTATTCTCTCAAAGTTAGCTTGCCCTCTCGTCTACCATACTTCATTTAACTCCCCTCAAGCCTATAAAAATCAAATTGAAAACGAATTTAGCTCGATTTCAAATGCGAAATTCTTGAAGGCTCAAGAACGAATAGATTTTTTTTGTAAGAGCGTTCTTACTAAAATTATTCGTTCCACTTTTTTCTTAGTGTAGGCGAGTGAATCTTTTCTTTAGTGAAGAAAATAAAATATTTAGCTTCAGAAATATTTTAAAATACATTTTACATGATATAAATTTCAAGATCATCTGTTGATCTCGTCCCGATCCCGACATTAAAGTCTTTAAACTGAAAATATTAATTTCTGAAAACAAAACATAGCTTGAACTCTGAATTTATAGTTTATTTTCCTCTAAAGTTTTCTGCCAAACCAGTTTAATTTTTGCTCCCAGCATTCGCCTCGCAAGCCATAGTGCGACTTGCAACTTTTTATGGACTCTGCATAATTAAATTTGTGTTCTAATAAGTAAATTTGGTTAAAGCCAAAACCATAAAACCCAAAACTTACCTAAATTATTCAATTGCAAAAATCACATAACTCAATTAAGTGAGCATTCCCGTGTCTTTTATAAACTAAATAACTAAAATCGAATCAGTTGGTAATGGTAATAAAATTCGATTGGGTCAGTCAGTCAGTCGGTACCTACACATCTGTTCTTCCTTAAACCGAAGCAATGAACCTCATTTGGCTCGAGGATTGAGCGCATAATGATGTTTATGTGTTGCCAAAAACATAAAAGCATTAATTTAGTCATTATCTTCTTAAGATACAGCGAAGCGGGAGCACCATCCCCCCACCCCCCTTCTGCACTCAGTCTATACCCTCTGGTGCCTATATAGCCAACTCCCTCTTGCGTTGTGTCTTTCCTTTTCGCTCTGGGGTCTGTCAGTGATGACTTTATCTGTATAAATAACTGTCAGGAGGAAGCGGAAAAAAAAATGATAGTGGGGGAATGCGCCATCTTTGGGCAACTTGGCAACCGTCAATGAAGATGTTCCCTTCCGAGTTGGGGCGTTTGCTATCTCTAGACAAAACCACCACCAGACCAGAGAGAGAGAGAGAGAGAGTAATGCTGGTTTCAATATGGTAGCAGAGGCGTGCCTAAACGCTGATTGGCTACTGACTGAAAATGTCTGCCATGGACGGAGAGAGAGCGCGACTTGCCACACAACTTGACGTGCGCAACGCTGCCCGCACAGTTTCAAAACCGTTTTGCACCTCGAACGGACAAGAAGGGTTCGCGTCGCGTCTCAGTAAAGAAAACCAAAAACACGTCGCGTGTACTCAACGAGAATTTAGTGGCTTCATCTTACCCTCAAGTTTTTATAACACCTTCAAAATTCTGTCCTCACTGTGGACCCCCGCGTCGGCTTGTGGTGGCAGCCCAAGCGACAAGGCCAAATTCAAGATCACCGTAGTGAGCACTCCGAGTCCCTCACCTGGTTCACCGCCACCCACACCGCCCCACAGCATACACATGGTTGAGACCAATTCCCCGCCGGTGGGTTATACGCTGAAGCGTTGCTCCAGTGATCTGGGTGAGCAACAGCAACAGCAGCCACCGAGACAGATCTCACGCTCACCGGGCAGTGCCAGTAATGCGGCTTATCATTTGACCACGGCCATGTTACTCAATTCCCAACAGTGTGGTTATTTGGGACAGAGACTGCAGTCGGTGCTTCAGCAACAGCAACAGCAGCAATCCCAATCCCAGACACCTTCCTCAGATGATGGCAGTCAATCGGGTGCCACCATTTTGGATGAGGAACGTCCCAGAGTTAGTGTGGCTAATAGTGCGGCGGCAGCTGCCTCTCTTTTCACCATAGACAGCATACTCGGTTCCCGTAGTGCCAATGCGGTGCCCAACTCTGCAAACTCCTCGCACAACCATCATCCCCACCAGCACCATCACAACAATGGTCTTGGTTTGAAACGTAGCACCGAGTCACCCGCCTCACCCAATTCAAATTCGAGCTCCAGCGCCGCTGCCAGTCCCATAAGACCGCAGCGGGTTCCTGCCATGTTGCAGCATCCTGGTCTGCATCTGGGTCACCTGGCAGCGGCAGCAGCCAGCGGTTTTGCGGCAGCTTCACCATCGGATTTTCTAGGTAAGTGCGTAAGGATTTCACCACCACCAATTCAATGGCAATCCTGAAGGGCATTATTCGTAATTAGGCAATGATCCGTGAAAGATGATTTTGCTTTTCCCCATTTGATTTTACTCAGTGAGAGGATTTGCATGGCCTGAAGTGAGGGAAGAGGGGATGTGGTGGTAGACTTATGTTGATTCGAGCGTGGATGCCCCCCAGGACCTGAGCCCCTGCCATGAATATTAAAATCTGAGATTTTTTTTTGACTGAACAGAAACGGAAGCCACATGGCGGCTGTTTTTTTCTACTTTGTTATGCGCATTTTTAAGGATTTATTTTCCCCATGAATTTATGTATCTTTCCTTCTTCCTTTTCAGTTGCCTATCCCAATTTCTATCCGAATTATATGCATGCCGCTGCCGTGGCCCATGTGGCTGCTGCCCAAATGCAGGCTCATGTTAGTGGACATGGAGCTGCAGCAGCTGCCGCAGCTGGCCTAGCCGCTGGCCATGGCCATCATCAGCATCATCATGGACATCATCATCCCCATTTGGGACATCATGGACAGCATCATTTGGGTCATTTGGGACATGGACCACCACCGAAACGTAAGCGACGTCATCGCACCATATTTACGGAGGAACAATTGGAGCAACTGGAGGCGACATTCGATAAGACGCATTATCCGGATGTGGTTTTAAGAGAACAGCTGGCTTTAAAGGTGGATCTCAAAGAGGAACGTGTTGAGGTGAGTTGTGTACATCGATTGGGTGATAAATTGTATGTTAGGGGCATGGAAGTGCGAAGTTCAAGTCACAAAGTGCTTACACAAAAGAGAAATAGTAGTGAATTTCATACTTGGAATGAATATTCTTAAACTTTTGATCCCAATTTTCTTGATTCATGAGTTTGGAAAACTTTGCTCGCTCTCTCCGTTCAGTTACGTATCCTTACTCCCCTCCAGAATTAAACCGAATCTGCTTAAAAACATGCACATGCATATTGCATAAATGAGACCACTTGTAATTCTCAAGTTCAAATTCCTTGCTCGACTAATATAAAAGGGGCAATTGAAATTTAAGCAGCAGAATTCAAAAGTGTTTGCAGTTTGAAATCATAAACACGCACAGTTGATTCTAAATGACTTTTACCTTGTTTATACTTTCAAATTAGTACAAAAACGGAACATGCATTTTTACAATTTTGATTTGTTTGGTGTGTACTCAAATTATTCGTTCTACCTTTTTTTTTTAGTGAAAGTCAAGTTAAATTTAGAGCATTGAATTAGCCTTGGAATTCCCGGATTGGCATACAAGTAGTCAAAAAATAAAATTTGTCGAAATTTTTTAAAAATTTATAAAAATTTTTAAAAAGTTTTGCAATTTTTTAAACAATTTTTGAAAACTTTTCAAGTTTTTGGAAATTTTTCAAATTGTTTTTTAATTAGAAGTATTCAAAAAACATAAAACTATTTACTATATAAGCACATTTCGGACTATTTCTACCCATGATGGTCCATGATAATCCTAATGAAGCGCTAATTAGACTCTGTAGAACGGACAGAATACCAATAAAAAATTCTGAACCGAACCTTAAGCCCCAAAAGATAATGATAAGGGTCTTCAAAACTGGTATGTCCGAATCAAAAAGAACCAGAAAAAGTTTTAAGAGAAACCCTCAAAAGTTTCAAAAAGTCAAGACTTCAACTTTCGGTAAAAAAAAAAAAAAAATTTTCTAACTATTGCCGTTCGGATTCGGCGATAAACTGTAGGTCCCTTTCTCTTGTGCGAAAAATTTTAAGTACACACGCCAAGAGATTGAGAGAAGCTTGGCCCTGGCCCTCCTGGAGGTGCTGTTTGAGCCAATTTTACTTTACAACTTTCTGTATTTTGAAAAACTTTTTGATTTAAATTTAATCGGACTTGACAACAGATAATAGCACGATATTATATAAGGAGTTAATCACCGGACCAAACCTTACACTAAGCTCTAAAAATCAAGTTGCTTAACACAATGTGGGTTGAAGATCTTAGAAAAGCTCTAAACTGTGCTAGAACCACTTTTCGAGCGAAAGAAATGTAAACATCTCTGTTTAAAAAAATGGAGAATTTTACACTTGTGCCAGGAATTTCCAAATGAATGTTCTGAATTTAAGAGAGAATTTGGTTACACAAATATGCATTTTTTTATCCCGAGTCTCGCTAACCGCGAATTAAACCAAAATTATTTCTAACCCTCTGACTCTAAAGAAGGTTGTTTCAGGACAGTGTGGCTGATTTACATCATCATTTACGCATCATTATTTAGAACAGCTAACGAATTTCATTTTCTAGCCAATTTCAAGGAATAAGGAAAATAAGGATGAGCCTCAGGTTCAGAAGAAGAAAGTTTCACAACATTTGTTTGCCAATCACAGAATTCAATTTCCGCTTAGAAGATCTTTAAGGGCCGTTTTCTCATGTTCATGTTTTTGCTCAAATCGAAATCCATCTAGATTTTGCAACTAGGTTGATTATAAATTTGGGCATTTGCTGGACTGAAATGGTATATTACTAGGTTGTCGGCACCTCTGCACTCGGCTGATTATTGTTTTTTTTATTGCGCGCCAATTTTAAAAATTAAAGCAAGAATTTTACAGAGAAAGAGAAGGTTTTTCTTTTGGAACGACTTGTTACTATGATGGGAGATTAAGCAGTAAGTAGTTCGAAAGCTATGTTCACATAGGCAAATAATTTGGACAAATTTTCATGAAAATTGGGCTACATAGGCCGAATTGTGGAACTTTCCGGCCATATTTGTTCAAATTATTTGCGTATGGAACCATAGTTTAAGTTTTTAGTCCTGTAAAATCTTTAATCATGGCTATTTTTATCAAAATTTTATCCAAATTATTTGGATGTGTAAACTTTGCTTAAGCAATGAACTAGGGGAATCAGAATGTGCATCTGTAATTTCAGCAATGTCTGCAGGTGTTCTTGTATATTAAAGGCACATCCAATATTTTCCATTTTTAGTTTACTTAATAACAATTCAGACTTTACTGTTTTTAGCAGCAGTTGTTTTTTGTTTTCAAATATTTTTCAGTGTGACCATATGCGCGGATACATAAAAATACTTAATTTGCATTAGTATGTACATGGTTTTGAAATCAATGAGGTTGAAGTAGATGGCTACGAAATTCATCTAGATGGTTAGCATTGAACATGAGCAAAGCAAATGCAGCAAATCCACCTAGATTTGCAAAAACACCAACATGAGAAAACGGCCCTTAGTCTCGTTTATATATTTTGCATATTTTTCAAGGAATTCATCTTATGTTTTCTAGGCTACAAGTTGATATTTGTTCTCTAATAGTCTTACAAGCAAAAATTTGTTTCTCTAACTCTTATAGTCTCTGAGATCGACGCGTTTATAGAGACAGACAGACGGACTGACGGACTTGGCTAAATCGACTCGGCTGTTGATACTGATCAAGAATATATATACTTTATGGGGTCGGATATGGGTCATTCTTTTATAAACCGTACAGTTAAAAAATTCACCATTTTTGATTTCAATAAAAAAAAATCCGTATGGCAGGCATATGATATAGAAGTCCGATCTGCGTGAAACGTTTACGCTTGAAAGCTTGATAAATATAAAGCTTAATTGCCAAGTTTCAGTCACTTAGCTTTGAAACTAACATCGTGGCAAAGCTTTATTTAAGGGCATATTTTTATTTGTTTATAACTTCAATAATTAATATCTTTTAAACTGTAAAAGTCTCCATCTTTTTGAAAGCACCGTAATTTAAGTTGTGTTTACGGCAATTAATTGTATATCCTTTAAAGCTATATCATGGTGGTTAACATTGAGGAAAAATTATATATAAACTTTAGCAACAATTACTTAATATTATTAAAAAATTATTTAATTATTTTTTAACTAGATACATTTAAATACTATTCTGCAATATCAACACAAGACCTGTCCGATAAACCAAACCTGAGAAATCCAGTTTTTATGAAACCTTTTTTTTCAATTTTTCCGTTTTTGACGATTTTTGAAACTGTTTATAAAATTAACAAACATTTTTTTTTGCAAAACCGCAAATTACGTTTTCGTGGGCATGTCAAGATCTAATTTCGGATTTTTTTTTATTGAAATCAAAAATGGTGAGTTTTTTAACTGTTCGGTTTATAAAAGAAAGACCCATATGCTTCCTTCTGGCTGTTACATACATTTGGACAACTTGATGATCCCCTTTTACCCATTTTAAATGGGTACAGGGTATAACTAGGCCTTGTAAGAGAACGTTTTCAAATGTAGTTTTCACATACAAAAAATATCGATTAAAAATGTCAGCATCATTCCATAAGAAAAGTTATACAATAGGTATTCAACAGCCCGCGTAAAAGCGTACCCCTTCTGTTTACCCTCGCAATTTTTGCCGTAAATCACCTGTGTTTGACAGGCTGTGAATTTTGTTGTTAATTGAGATTCAATACTTACTATTTACAACTCATTTCAGACGCCTCAGTGGCGTAGAGCACTGTATGCATAACTCATAGACGGGAAGGCGGTGTGTTCGAATCATAAAACTGAACTTTTTTTTTTTATTTCCTTTTATTATCGTTTGTGATTGACATCTTTTCTGACCTCGGCCATAGTTTTCGGCTTTTTTAATAAAAAAAAGGAAAGATTATAGAACCACCATCCTTTACCGGGATTCAAGCCGGAATATCAAAAAATACAACAATACGACAATCCTATCCATTCAGCCAACGGCTACACAGAAAAATATGTATCTAAATTTCTATATTCGATAAGTACGATACTAAGTACTTTTAGCCGATACTTTGAACACTTCAAGTTTTTCCACTTTTCCACTTTTACGAGCAACAAAAAGTTGGTAATTTTTTTCCTATGTGTTTTGTTGTTGTGTCGTAAACTTTTGGAGTTTACGCTTTTACGAGAGCTGGTGAATACCCTAACAATCTTTCGATGGAAATTCATAAATAAGTTCTCTGAGCCTATAGTAATGTATACTTCTGTATCAGCATCAACAGCTCATTCGATATAAACTTACAGAAAAATCAAGAAATTTCATACTTGAACATACTTTCATACAAAATTTTCGTTGACAAAATGGAAACGAGCCAGAAAATTCTTAGGTAGGAATTACTTGATTCAAGTTTTTTTTAATTCCCAAATTCTTGATTTCAAGTTTGGGATTGTCTTTAGATTTTTTAAAGCTCCATTAACAGCAATGGTCCAATTTTCACTTTCGCAAAACTTTTGCGATTTCAAACCGGTTTTTTGACCAAATGTGGACTGAAAATGGCAAAATTTTTAAGATAGCGTATTTTCCTATTTAAGGCTATATTTTTTAATGTGCTTAGTTAGGGAATAAAATAAGAAGCAAACTTTTTTTGTTTGAGCCAATAAAATTCTAGTATCAGTTCTCGTTTTTTCTGGCTGTTTTTAATAATACGATAAGTCAATCCCTTTTCCCACACTAAAACCAAACTGTTGTGATCTTAAAACAGTGCCGTTTTATCTATAAGATATAAAATAATATAAAATCAGTTTAATTCACAACAAATTCAAAAAACCCATAGCATAGTTTCAGGTTGGAATTTCATAACAGAATTTCAGACTGGGACTTTACAAAATTTTAATTCTCAAGCTTTTACTCGCCAAAATTTGGAAAATAAATAGCGAAAGTTGAAGTGTGAAAGCAACAAGCCTGCTGATGAGTGAATTGGGGTCAATTCCGAAACAGCTGTCCAGACATACCATTGCTATTCCAAACTGTTGCGAATTATTTCTGCTCAATTGTGTTGATTGTATTGAATTATAATTAGCCATTGACCTTGAGCCAGCTTAAAGCAAAAACTTTGACTAAAATCAAAACATATCAATAAAATCCATATATGAAGCAGAATAAATTCAAAAGATTTTTACTTAAAACATATCAGCAGGTAGTCTCGTTATTTTCCATTTTTGTCACCCCGTTCTCTTCCCTATAATTTACGAAAATTTTCAAAGAGCCCACAACTTTTGGTGGGTTTATTGCTAGGATCAAAGATTTAGTAGTAATCAGCTTTATAAATCGATACATCAAGTTTGGAAACTATCAGATGATTATCAGTCGAGCTATAAGCAAAACTAAATAGCGCTAATAGCATTAACCACAATAATTGAAGCGTCATATAAATGGGTAGCACTGGCGGCTATGGACAGCACTTCACACAGTTAGTTTGGCGCCAAATTTAAAAGTTTCAAGGGCTTAACCAACGTTCTTACTTCTTCTTTAAAGACACCTCAAAATTCCCATTTCCACTTGATAACTTTACGTCCTATTACCTTCTTTTCGTTTCCAATTCCTTTCAAAACTTTCTGCCTTCCTCCAATCAGTTTTCCCAGAATCACTTCTTTTCCCCTCTCAACACAAATCTTGGTTAATTTCACGCTCGTTTTAATACCCAGCGTGAAACCAATTGAGTGCCGCTCTTCACCCTCGAAAACCAATCCAAAGCATCTGCATCGCAATCTGTTTGTGTGTACCCCCGTCTCCCCAGTGAATATCTGGCTGTTTATTTAGTTGTCAGCGTTTAACATTTGCCGGGCTTCCGAAAACAATGCCCAATGAATCACTTAATTTGAGTAATGGGACCAAAGTTTGAGGTTATGCCGTATCATTGCCAATGTAAATACAAGTCTCGACATCTCTTTTTCTGCTCTCACTTGGAAAGCCTAACCCCGGGGTATACTTACCGCCAGAAATCCTCCCCGCTGTGTGTGTGTCTCTCTCTCTCTGTCTCTTTGACCACATTAGGCAAAATCAGGACGATTCAAAGTCCATTAGTGTGCAGGGCAGGATGGGGTGGGGTGGGTTGAGTTGACAAAATTTAATTTGTTAACAATTTTATGGATGGCGCTGATAGCGACGCCTGTTTCCTGGTTGATTAGCGTCTCTGATAAGGATTACCGTCGCTTGTTTGTATCACTTTGGCAATATGTTAACGGTCAATGTCAATGTAATCTCGCACAGAAACCCTTCCTCTGCCTCCCTTGGCCGGAAACCCAGCAAGTGCGACACAATGTTGACATTTGCGTGTGCGTAAGCAAGGGCGGAAGTGGAAAGGGCTCTGCCTCCCTCTTCCTCTCTGTTTAGAGTTGAGCTTAAGACAACTTAAGTTTGTGTGTGTAACATTCATTAACCCATCAGGATAATGAGCCTTCCTGCCCTGGGGACAATCTGACGCCCGCTATTTCCATTAGGTGACAAATTTCACCGCGGGTACAAATACATTTCTAAGCGGATTATCGCAAACAGGTCACATGAAAAGAATCAAATGTTTGGGGTAGACGGGGGCGGGAATTTCAGAGATTTCTCAACTAATTGAAGCTGTGGAGAAGGAGGGGGGAAACATTTGCTTGCCAAAAGAAAAAGTTGCCGTCTCACGGGTACGCGCCTAATTAACATACAACTACAAAAAAAAAAGTCTTGTTGAAACTTGTCTCTGACAAAACCAAAATCTCTTGTGCCCCGTCATCATCTTAAGCAGCATAATCAACTTCAGCCGCTCACCAAAAAAACAAAACAAAAACGCTCTCCGGCTTCTCGGCTGGCTGCTGCTGCTGCTGCTTCTGCTGCTGTTACTGCTACTGTTTAGCATATTTGCATGCCAAGTGTTGCCACTCGAGAGAAACCCCGCACAATACATAGTACGCCCATGCCGGACGACGATGCAGAAGAAGACGTTAACGGAGATTGTCGAAGCTAAAAAACCAAGCCATAAGTGGCAATAATTATTGAAAATCTTGCCTAAGACAACAGCAGCAATAACAAGATGTGCCTACAATACACTATTAAAGGGTTGGTGGTATGTGCAGACTATGAGATCAGGAAGCAGACAGCTTGATTAGAGAAACTCAGCATTGAAAGAGTAAATAAATTAGTGTTGAACAGAGGTTGTTTTTAAATTAGATGAGCTAGTGAATAACTGAGCAATTTGAGTAATTAAGTGGTTTAGCTTTTTTAAGAATTTTCTTAAGATTTAAAGACCTTTAGCTATGAGTCATCTAACACAAAAGAAGGATTTTAGAACATCTTCTTCACTTTTTTAGTTTAGTAGTGAGCAACTCACTTTTGTTTTTGCATCATTGAGCTATATATATATTTCCTATATATAAATCGGGGCTGCAAACTGGTTTTGAACTTAACCGGTTCGAACCCGGAATTCCGAAATATTTTTCATAGCGAGCCAAAACCTTAAACCGAACCAAGTGTGACATAATATTTTACCTGAACCTGTGCTGAACCCAAGTTATCGGTTTAGTTCAACAAACATTATACCTTAAAACATCTGATGTATTGGAAAGCGATTTTTAGTTGTTTTTTGGTCGATATATTGCGACAGAGTCTTAAATTAAATTCATAAATTTTGAATAGAAGAAAAGAATTTATGTTAAAGTTGACACCAATTATAGCCTACGCGTTTAAATCCTTGATTCCAGTTCATTACATGATTCTTAAAAGCAAAAAGTTAGACGAAATATAAGTATTATTTTTTCTTAGATTACAAAGCTCAAACATGACTTCAATCTAACTTTAAGAATGTGATGATTTAGAAATTTGAACAAAGCTAATCTCTTTTACAAAATAAAACGATAGTTTATATGTATATGCTTTCGGATTTTCTAATTCATCATCTACTTAACCCTACACTGGGAGAAAAATGCTCTGAATTTTTAACATTTACACTTTGACTTTAACATTTTCACCATTGATTCAGCGTTAGGCTGATGTCAGAGTGCGCGCGAGAAGCAATGCGATAATATTGGGCGAGAACGCGCGATAAACCACTGCAACCTTTTTTTAAAGCAATCGCTTAAAAGGTGTCAGAGTGAGGGCGGAGCGACATGCGAGTGTATGCGATAAAGCGACAGTGATGCGAGAAAGCAGTTTGCAACCTGCATCAATATGGGTCATTCTTTTTGAAACCGAACTGTTTTAAAATGCATAATTTTGGATTTAAATAAAAAAAAATCCGAAATTAGATCTCGACACTCCCACAAAAACGTGATTTTTGGTTTTGCTAATAACCAAAATATGATATAGACGTCCGATCTGGGAGAAGTGGACATTTTTAAAAGCTTGATAAAGTTTCAAACTGACTTCGTGGCAAAGCATTATTCAAACATCGAAATTGATGACATCGATGACAAATAATTAAAAAACTTTTCTGGATATTTTCGTAAATCATTGTATAAATTATAAAACTCTGCATTTTCATTTCGAGTTGCATGCTCTCACTACTGGCCTAATTTTGTATTATTAAATCATGGTAAATTCTGACAGCAAATTAAAGTTGATCAATGCAACTCGATTCGCTCAAAGCTTTCACTATGTCATTTTCTCGCATTGCTCATAGCAAGAAATATTATCGCTTCTCGCGAAATATTAAATTGTATTTAAAAATGTTTACTTACTCTCTGCGGGGGATTCGAACTCGGGGCCCTTGGACTGAAACACAATTGAAACGTCCTCTCTACCGGTTGCACCATTGCGCACGCTGGCGGCAAAGATTCTAAGATGCTACTTGAATTGAATCGAATCTACCATCTGCCTAAAAACATGAGACCACTGGTAATTCTCTAGTTCGAATTCCCTGCATTTTTCATATAAATGGCGCAAAGAAAATTTGGTGATAAAATATGTTTCTACATAGTTAAATCAATTGTGTAATTGATTTTAATACAAAAATTGCATATATATATATTTAAACAATTAAATGATATTTTTATTAAAATTGGGTAAAACGTAAGCCGAACCAAGAATCAAAGCAAAACCTTTACCTAAACACCTCGAACCTTAAAGTTTCGAACATTAACCACTGTTAAATTTTAGTTCGAATCCGCGAATCGGAGCTCCGAATTAAATAATTGATGCTACCAATATATAGTTTCATCTGGTACTTAGAACTTCCCCTACCTCTTGGCCCAGTGCTGAAAAAGTACTAAAGACAGCCCGTAATTGGAAGGACAGGAACTGGGCGTTAAAATACGAAAAAGGTTCGATCCATAAAATGGTTTTTACAGCTAGCCAAACTCCGGTTTTGATTCAGCTCAGTAGATCTCAATTATCATGACTTGCATACTTGCATATGGGCATTTCCAAACTGACGTGACGTTACGTTTGTACGAAAAAATGTTTTTAAGCAATATGAAAATATTGGATTTTTAAAAAGATTGTTCTTTATTTGGTTAGCAATTAAGTAGCACTACAATCAGCAAAAACAATGACATTAATCGATCATCAGGAGTTAAAGATATAAGCAAACGTTACATAAAACGGAAGTGGGTTTTGACTTGTTTTAGAAAAATGCAAAACTCTGCGAATTGGGCAAAGCTTTTTGTATAACATTATTTTTAGTATGATTTAAAATAATACAGTTTTATTTTCCAGGTTATCTTATTCAAAAATGTTTGCCCAATTTT
Organism: Lordiphosa magnipectinata; assembly: GCA_037044535.1. Classification (NCBI taxonomy): domain Eukaryota; kingdom Metazoa; phylum Arthropoda; class Insecta; order Diptera; family Drosophilidae; genus Lordiphosa; species Lordiphosa magnipectinata. Next base: position 215,666 of record JBAMBO010000670.1, on the reverse strand, counting down.
TTTTTTTTTTTTCATAAGTATCTGACGTGACGTTACCTGACGTTACGTAACTAAAATTTCCTCATTATATTTTTGTGTTTTTTGCTATAATATACAGCAGAAACTTACAGTTTATTGCAATCATATAGTTTCTTATGGTGTCTTCTGCATAATTTTTGTTACTCTTTGAACCCTTAGAAATAGTTAAGAGACCAAAAATCAATGCAATCTAAACGCATTTTTATGACAAAAAAAAACGTATCCAAATGAGAAAAATGCCGTTTGCGCGACTTTGCATTCGAAAATCTAGAAATGGGTCATGAATATATTTAAAATTGGCTCATCTTAGTACATGTTGATTATTTCCCCATGAACTTTTCATTTGTTGGTCTCGGTGGACTTTTTTGTGGAAATGCCCATGCTCAAATTTTTGGACTTTTCGCAGTTTTATTTGAAATTGTAGCATTTAAATGTCAATTTAATAATTTAAATTTACCAAAAAAAAAAATCAATACGAATTTTCCCCCATATTATAGAAACTTGAAAACTATGCGTTTTGGCTTAAGCCAAAATCTCATTACAAAAGCTAAAGAGCGAACTAGAAAGTACGTTTATATAATAATTTTTTAATTCACAAGCACAATACCTATATGTTCGTATTTCTGTAATTTCTAGAGCAAAACGCTGTAAAAATCCGTCAAACTTCGAGAGATCCTTTTTTCTTATTTAAAAATCTAGTTAGTATAGTATATATCTCATTTCTACATGCGGCATGCAGAAAAGCTACATGCCACATGTTGAAATGAGAAAGCTACACAAAAGTAATGGGTTGCAAATCCCAGTCAAAACGTATAGAAATCCTACATACTCGTGTAGATTTTGCATATTTTTTTCTCTGTGTAGGTTTGCATCCCAGATAATGGTCCATTTCCTCAAACAGGGTTACACCTCTAGAAAAAAAACTACAATTTCTAACTAAAACTGTAACCGTTACCGGAAAAGAAAAATTTTCTTATAACCTTAACACTATAACCTTTATTAACATAACCGATTATCAGTACCAAAACAGAAACAACTATATGGGTTAATTTCGGTTCTTAGTCTATTAGTCAAAATTTCGAAAAACGTAAATTTCTTTAATGAACATTTTACACACATACATATGTATTTATTCACAAGAATTGGCTGCATATTAATTTTTCGTCGCATGGTTGCTACTCGGCACAAAGGAAAGAGAGCGAACGGGAAAGAGACAAAGCAGCTAACCAAAATCTTTACCTTCCTCATCTTTCCCTATATTTGTTATTACTCTGCCAATTTGTATGTATGAATATGTCCTTCGAAACGGATATTTAGGAAGCAGTGCTTTATAGTGGAACGAAGAATTCAAATACATTAAGCTTAATTCTAAACGAATGCTTAACATACGACTAGACCTGATTGTTGTGTGTTATTTATGTCCTTCCTCACTTATTCCAGTTTTTGAGCATGTTCGTAACATATGGTACTGCAGTTCTAATTAAGGTGGAATTAATACCGATTCCAAAAAGTCCCATATATTGAAACAGTGACGATAGCACTTATGAAATCAGACAATTTATAATATTCATACTGCTGCGATTGCTTAAGGCATTGCTGAAAAGATATTTTACTTTTAACCTGGCTGAACTTAATCTTGTAACATTTTAAAGAAGAGCTAAAGCTGAAACCTTATTGTCTTTAGGAGGACTTTAAAATTTAAAACCTTTCAAGTGCAAAAGGATACCCTATCTGTCGTGTCCTAAAAATTATTTTAATAAACAAACGAACAAGACAGGAAATACTCAACAAATTTTAAAAAAGGACGAATCTTCTAGCTCTAACGCACTTTTTGTTGCTTCATATCAGTTGTTCTCAATGTACACTTAGAGAAAAAATAGATAATTTCACTCTTGACTCAAGAGCATTCGGTCTCAAAAGTACGGTAAAAGTGAAAATTCTTGATCCAAGAGCGAAATTCTTGATCCAAGAGTGAATTTTTCATCCCGACATTATTGATTCAAGAGTTTCAGTACTTGATCCAAGTACGAATATTTCTCAAAATAAAAGACTTAAGCCCCCCCCCTCCCACTCACCATTATCATCAACCACCACCCAAACTTTGTTCAAAACTGTTATTAATTTTGAGATAACCACATAGATATTTTTCTTTACTTACTTTTCTGAAACACACACAGACGACGGGCAGCTTAACCCACTTGACTATTATCTATAAGCTAAACGACGCAACGAAAAAAACACACTTATAAATTAACGCAGTTGGCATTCGTACGCATCTGACAGTACGACAAACTGCGCATGCGCTCTCTGCTCTCGCGAGTCCAACGCTATTCTCTTAAAGTTAAGTTGCCCTCATTCCCCTTGAGTATAAAAAACCAAATTTAGAACGTTGAGAACGAATTTATCCCGATTCCAAGAGCAAAATTCTTGAAAATTCAAGAACGAATAATTTTTTTTCAAGAGTTTTCGTACTCAAATTAATCGTTCTAGTTTTCTCTTAGTGTAGTAAAACTAAATATGCCGATTCCCAATAACATTTGCAAAAATTACACAATTATTTTAAAGGTGAAATTGTTGAGGAAAGAAAGTTGTATTTGCTAACTACTATTAACAACTTGCACAGTGAAAAAAAAATATGCAAAATCTACACGAAAATTTAAGATTTTCAACCCATATCGTTTGTATAGCTTTTCTGCACGCCACGTTTAGCTTTATCATTTCATTGCAGAAAAGCTACACGCCACGTGTTGAAATGAAAAAGCTACACGCGGCGTGTAGAAAAGCCACACGCCACGTGTTGAAATGATACACAAACGTTATAGGTTGAAAATCCTACATGTTCGTTTAGATTTTTTTTCTCTGTGTATGAATCATACACCAAAAATAGCCGCCTTTTCCTATCTGTATCAGTAGGCTTCTTTAGTTTTAAAAGATGATGATATAAGGTAGTTTTTTGAACCGAACGTTTTTCCAAAAATAGGTGTATATATTCGGGAGTTCCGGTTCAAGAACCAAATAAAACGGAGGAGAAGGTGAGAACCGGCCCAATATAGGAAATTTGACCACTTTATCTGACAAAACCCTTTTTCAAAGGCTTTTCAAATCAATTAAAAATTCCGGTTCGGAGTTTTTTTTCCAATCTAAAGCTTATGGTTCGATTAGCGTTACATTACCTAACAGAATTGAATCCTTGATTTTAAGTAGATGAGCAAAAAATTGTCCTAAAATGTAATTGAAAATTTCACAAAATGAGCACAAAATTTTTTCAAAACGAGCCTGAAATAAGGTGAAAATTCACAAAATAAGGTGAAAATGTTCCTTAAATGAGCCCCAAAGTGGTTTTAAATCTTGTTATAATAAAAAGGTTCTATAGAACCGAAACAAATTTTGAAATGTAAACGTCGTTTTAGCTAAAAAACCACTGAGAGCCGTTACGCCAAAGCCATCATTTGTATGTGACATTTTTTAACGCAAATAAGGAATCGTCTTCCACATTGTAAGTCAATATTCTAAAAATATTCCAAACACTTCTAAACACTTCCCACTTTTCACACATAAGCGAGCCTAAGTTAAAGTGTGTAAAAAAGCAAGTAAATCGGCTGTAGTCTTTCGTGTTCACCAGTAAATGCACAATTCTCTGCCCTCTCCATTTGGCCTGACCAATACAAGTTCCAAATTCAATCCAAAGTTTATTGACAACCTTCTGAACGTATGAGCAATCCGTTCCCATCATTTAGCATCATCAGAGCAATCATCATTTAAATGATCTGCTTATTTTGACTTCATCATTTACAATTATTATTTTTATTTAGACACTTGAGTGTCTGTATGTCGTCTCGTATTTTGTTTTCCTTTTTGTGGGTAAAACAGTAGCTGGCTGGCCACACAGAGCAGCAGCAGCCTCAGTAGCTTTGCTTGTCGTCGGTGCGTGCAAGTCAAATACGCCTAATCCCGCAGCTCAAGTGATTGAGGTGATTTCGTTTTCTGATCATCATCATCAACATAATCATCAGCTACAGCCCAACCAAAAACCCGAATCAACAACAACTGCTTCAAGCGTAGGGCAAATATTTATCTTTGGTCGTCGCCAAGAAATTAGTAATCATCAGGCATGGCATAATTTGTGCTTCTCTTCTGCGCCCATCACAAATATTTAGATTGGTTGCTAGGGAAAAGGTCATAAGAATGTGCCCACTCATGGCCTTTGTGTGTGATCGCTCGATCTCTCTCTCTCTGTCTCTTAGTTCGATCACAACGCCAGGACAATAACAAGACAAAAAGGGCTTGTCACCATCTCTACTCTTTGGTAGACCATGATCCTGAAATGGTTTGCCGCTTTTGAAGTTGCACAATCAAGTGGTTTTTTTTTTTTGTTAAGGGGTAGAAGGAGGATGAGATTCAGGCCACCTGCGTGGCAATTAACTAAATATTTGTTATTGTTATGGCAATCTTTCTCTCTCTGAAGGGTAGCCATAATAAACACATGAAAAACGCCCTAAAAATAGATTCTGCCCCTTGTACTTATGGAGTAACTCGTGGGTATGGTAAGCTGAATTGTTATGGTTAAGCCACTGAAACTGAATCAAGCTTAATGCATCCTCTTCATACCTCCACTTAGTTGAGCACTTTGTGTAATTGTTTATTTAGTTTCTTTTTAAGATTCGTAAATGAAATTAAAACGGCAATGAGCTGGAATCAGCAGATTTTCGTTAATTTCGGTAGTAACAACATTGTCCAAGGCCGCAGGGCACAGCAGGAGAACGAGAACCACCCAACCACCGCCTCATTCACTTGATGCCACTTTTGCAGCCCACAAAATCTCACACGCACACGCAACACCCCCCTCATAATTTTTCATAATTTCCATTATTCAAACACTTGAGAGTATGAAGGGTCCTGTGGCTGTGGGCTCAACTCTCGCGGGACTTTAGCCGCAAAGTGCGTTTGTGGCCTTTGGGCACACACAGCAGGGGGGGTGGCGGGAGGTGAGTCCTTTCGATGTTTGCTTTACAGTTTTGGCTGTCGAAGCGTGTAACCATAGACAAATATTATGTCTAAGAGAGAAAATTGCCCTCGAAGCTGCATAAATTTACACACACACAGCCAGAAAAAAAAAACAAAAACATGGGGAGAGACAGGTGCAGGTTAAGCTTTTAAAAGGTCGCCAAGCTAAAAACGTGTCAGCGATTAGTTAAAAAAAAAAATATATTGTAAAAACTGTAATGAATTTACAAAAAAATTTTCTCCCATTAAGGGAAAGTTGTGCTTTTTTTTATACAAATTTCCCTAAAAAATTAAGATTTCCTTTAGCTACTTTTGACATAATTGAAAAGGATTTTATGCTTGAAAGATAATTCTGAGTGAATCAAGCAGGAGAAAACCTTCAAAGCCTATCACAAACAAATCATCTTCTGGCATCAATCAGACTTCAGAACAAGGGAAAAACGCTTAGGGTAATTACTAGGACACGTAAAATTATCATTTCTATATTTGAACGGCGTAACAACCAAAGATTTGAACAGGAAATTACTACTTAACAATCGGGGTATTAAAGCACTGTGCAAAGTTGTAAAATTATGAAAAGTATTGGCAAAATTTCATACAAAAAAAGTTTACATAGGCACGACCTAACGCTTTTTGAGTTCTTGTACTAGTCGAACATAAAAGAGCTCAGAAGAAAAAGACAACAACAGCCCTAGCTCAACACATCAATACAACAGGATGTTTGTCCTGTTGACTGCTGACTTTGCGAATGTGAGAATATTGGACGCACAAACGACATTACTTCTTATTCATTCAAAATTTCGTGTAGTGCTTTAAGGTGTCATATGTAAAGTGTTAAAGTGTTGTTTAGCATTTAAGGTATCGACTCAAAATACTTTCTATAGACAAACAATAATAAAACTAAAAAAATGAAAAGAAAACATTTTTCAGCTCCAGGGGTCGAATTCACTAGGAATTCCAAGCTTAGTGGTTGTCAGAATATGAAGTCAAAAAGTAGCAAAAACTGAATTCAATCTAAAAACAGCGTATTCTGCACCGATCCTGTATTGGAGCACAAAAATTGCTAATAACAAGTAAGAAAGTCAGAAGGAAGCATCTCCGACCCTATAACAGCCGAGTCGATTTAGTCATGTACGTCTATCCGTCAGTATAAAAGCGTCGAACTCAGAGACTATAAAAGATAGAGCCACAAGAGATCAAGTTTGTTTCAGATTTGAAAAATTCCCCCTTCTTCTCCTTTTAACCGCGAAAAACTGTCAGAGCCAAAATTTTTATACTCTGTACCGAAGGTACATAGAGTATATTAAGTTTGTGCAAAAGTATGTAACAGGGAGAAGGAATCATTTCCGACCCTATAAAGTATATATATTCTTGATCAGCATCAACAGCCGAGTCGATATAGCCATGTCCGTCTGTCTGTCTGTCCGTCCGTATGAACGAAGAGATCTCAGAGATGGTAAGAGATAGAGGTTTGACATGTATGGGACATATATTTCTTATACTTGCAGGCAGATCAAGTTTATTTTCAATTTTTGCCACGTTATATCTCCTACAGTTTTGATGATAGACGGTTCGTACTTTCTAGAGATATCTAGTACTCAAAATTATTTATCGATTTGCTGAAGGAATGATAAAGATCGGAAGAACGATATTCAAGTTATGAGCAAAAAACGGTCAGTTAACACCCACCACCACCCCACCAATCTTAGTGAGAGAGAGAGAGAGACTTAGAGAGCGCACTGCGTTGTGCGTTGTGTGTTAACTGGCCGTTTGACTCGTGACCAAATTCGAGCTGCGACATTAAGGGTGCAGAGTATGTTATAGTCGGGCTTGACCGACTTTCTTTCTTGTTAAGTTTGAACCTTGTATCAGTCAAAGCCATAGCAACAATATTACCTTGATATAGGGTATTTTGCAGTCGGGGCACTCGACTACAGCAATTTTACTTGTTTATATTAAGTTTGTGCATGTATGTAACAGGGAGAAGGTATCGTTTCCGACCCTATAAAGTATATATACTCTTGATCAGCATCAACAGCCGAGTCGATATAGCCATGTCCGTCTGTCCGTCCGTCTGTATGAACGCACAGATCTCAGAGATGGTAAGAGATAGAGGTTTGACATGTATGGGGCATATATTTTTTATACTTGCAGGCAGATCAAGTTTATTTTCAATTTTTGCCACGACCACTCCCGCCTCCGCAATTTGGAAAAAACGACATATCTCCCACAGTTTTCAAGATAGATGGTTCGTAATTTCTTGAGAAATCTAGTAATCAAAATTATTTATCGATTTGCTGAAGGAATGATGAGGATCGGATGAACGATACTCAAGTTAGGAGCAAAAAACGACCAATTAACAACCCCCACACACCGCGTTGTGCGCTCCCTAAGTTTCTCTCTCTCTCACTAAGATTGCCTCTCTTGACTCGTGAGTAAATGCGAGGGTAGTAAGGGTACAGAGTATGTTAAAGTCGGGCTTGACCTACTTTCTTTCTTGTTTTTTTTTTGGATTCTAAACCGACCCTGTATCTGTGCACAAAAATAGCTGAAAGTGGAACGTTCCCAACTAAAAATGCTGTTATTGGTGAGTGGCAAAAGTTCTTCGAAAATTGGTTTGAGCGAATGCAAAAGTGCATAAATTTTCATACAGAATACAGAAGGGCCAATTACGGGGCATGCACAAACGCATATGGGCATTTCCACAGAAAGGTCAACCAAAAGCCGAAAACATCTATTCATTAAATGCAGCTAACTTATCATATGTATATCAATATATAATAAGTTCCTGAATCAACATTTGTATGTTATTTATGATTACGCAAAAGGATACAGTACGTCGTTAGAGAAAGGCTTGTCACGTAACGTATGTCACGTTGCGTATCATAATGAGTCAACTATAAAAAAAAAGCAACATTTATTCTTGAGCGAATCAGCTATAAATATATAGCTACATCATTGCAGATCATATTAAAGCTAGTTGCATTGAAAAATTCGAACGCATTCCACAGAGTTTTGCTCTTTTGTGAAAGCAGACAAAACGCACTTCCGTATTATGTCACGTTGCGTATGCCTTTTAGTCTGCCTGTATCTTGGAACCTTACTGTCTAGAACTCTCAGCTTTTACATTAAATATAGTGCTGCCAAAGTGCTATCCAAACTCTAATATGCGGAGATTTATCGTAAAATTTTTCTATGTTATTCTTTATATCAAAGGCTAAAAAATTTGTACGATTGTCACGTTCGTAGCTGTAAAAATGCCCATATACAAAGCTTCTATGACTTGGCGTTGGCTACTGTTGTCAGAATTTTTGCTACAAGTCTGACTTGGGATTCCCAAACGGTCTAAGTAGTTCTGGCATGAGGTAGCCTCAGCCAACTCATTGAAGTTGGGCAAAAGATCGCTGATGATTGAACTGTTGGAAGTAAAATAGCTGTACGATTAACCAGTCTCCTTAGTGGTGTTGCGCGTATCTTGTTTTAGAATCGTTATGATGAAAATCATAACTTATTGACCTAGAGCCGGCTAAAAAGTTCTATGATTAATAATCCAAAGTTCACTAAAACAATCACATTTTGAAAAACAATAAAGCCATTTTCATTTGAAAATGTTTGTTATTATTTGCTATTCCCGAGTCCAGTCAAAATAGAATTTTTCGAATCAGGAGCTCTCCCAGTAAAAGCGGTGCTTTTTCTGATCTTAGTTTTAAACGCGGCACTGCGACTGGGTCACTTTCCGAAGGTGTGGAATAAGGCTCAGATCGTAATGTTTCATAAGCCTGGGAAAAGCCCTTCTGAGTTCGATTCATACCTTCCGATCAGCCTCCTATCCACAATATCAAAAATTTTCGAGAGTGTTTACTGGCCGTTTTTTGCTCATAACTGTATCGTTCATCCGATCTTTATCATTCCTTCAGCAAATCGATAAATAATTTTGTTTTCAAGGTATCTTTAGAAAGTACAAACGATCTATCTTCAAAACTGTAGGAGATATAACGTTTTTTCCAAATTGCGGGGGCGGGAGGGGGCGTGGCAAAAATTGAGAATAAACTTGATCTGCCTGCAAGTATAAGAAATATATGCCCCATACATGTCAAACCTCTATCTCTTACCATCTCTGAGATCTCTGCTTTATACATACATGATCACGATTTCATGAGGCTATGTCAGAACGTTTGGTTGGGCGGGCGGTGGTCTGCTATTTTGCCTGGAAGTCACGCTTAACTGTGTATAAAATGATACCCAGCCTGCTTCTGCTTGCATATTCGATCGGTTTTTGAGTGCTGATGTTCTAGAAATTTCAAAAATATGTAAAACTTAAAGCCAAAGTCAAAATTACCGTAAAGGGGGGTTAAGAATGTAAGCGCAGTTTCACCTTTCCTTGCCCAAAAGTCTTCCTCCACCTGCGCTTTAATTAGTGCACCTGCGACCGTCAACAGGGGAATGTGCGTAACAAGCAATTTTCATGGCTGCGCGATTTTAATCCAACAACACGACGAAAAATGTCGACAGTTTTGCCAGCGGCTGGCAACTCTCTCTCTCAGTGTGCGAGGTCCCATTGGTGACGAAGTTTCCAACCGACTTGTGTTGCCAATTTTCACTAATTAGAGAGTCACACACACACGGAGGCAGAAAGGCAGCCGCCATTTTGTAGGGCCCTGCAGGGTCCCCCCCACTGCCCATACCATCACTCTAGCAGATTTTCCAATGTTTTGACTTTTGGCTGAATAAAAAAACTATTTTTTTTCCTCTTTTTGTTACGCTAGCCTGAGCTTTGGAAAAACATTGAAAATTAGTCGGAGGGGACACAGGTGCAGCGATTAACGAAGCGCAAAGTTATCATAGCATCGATTGCGGTGCACTCGATGGGGTTTTTGCCACATTTTACGCTGGAATGCACATTTTTGGTAATCCAACACAAAACGCAGTCAACTTTGGTCAGCAATTCGGTGCGGCAGCGGCTGCTGCTGCTGACCAAAGACCAAACAATAACACAGGCGGCCACACCACATGCCCCATGCCCCATGCCCCATGCCCGCTCCACCCCCTTGCCATCATCATAACATCCTGTCTAGCCGTGGGACGACCATAAAGCGCTTTTGTAGTTAATTAAAAATCAACTGCCGTCGGTCTGTTTGTTCAATGGATTTCATGCACACGTTTCCAATGTGGCCCAAGCACTTTTCTCGCCAGGATTTTCAAGCCGTATCAGCGATTTATGCGCTTTTGGTTGGAAAAATCTGTGGAAATATTTGCACCTTCAAGGCGTCCCCATGCATGCCAAAGTCCGCCATTTTGTTGTCCATTCATTGATCCCGTACCGTCCTCTTCCTGTTGTGTTTATTTAATTTCACCAAAAAATTGTTGCTCTACGCGCGGAATTTTTGTGCGTTTTATTTTGTGCCCGCGGTTGGACCAAAATTGTTGTAGCCTTAGTCAGATTTTAAATGCCGGGTAAGCTACCAGAGGCGTTGTTGAAAGGGAGGGAGGGAGGGAAGGGAAGGGATGGGAGGTGTGGTGGCCAGACTATATATATAGCTATATATATAGAGAGTTTTGCTTCGTGTTGGCCGTAGAAATTACGGGATTAGCAAAGCGTGCGAGCGCGTTTTTTTTTTTTTTGTTGCACACACACAGTTTCCATACGGATTAGGGTTCAATGCGGTTGATTTTTGACCAACATTTAATTAAAATATGCAATTTTAATTAGTAAATTCAATGGAAATTCAACATTTTTTTATATTCGATTTTATGGATTATTAAGGCTTTGTGTGTGTGTGTGTTCGTGTTGACTTAGTTAAGCTGACTAAATCGCAAAATTCATTGGCTGCCACGCCCACTCAATATATATATATTTCGCGCGCGTTTTGTGTGTTGTTTTAATAACTTAAGCTTATAAAATTATGAAAATTATGAAAATAAATAGCTAACATACCAAAACACACACATAAGCGAATAGAAACAAAGTGTGAGACAGAGAGAGATAGAGAGAAAGGTGGGATGGAGGAATGCCTTGTGGTCAAATATGTAATTTTAAATAATTACTTTACCAACACAATAGAAATCGAATTCAATTTTTCCCCCAGTGGATCTCAGTTCTCTCTTTGGTATATTTGCTAGCCTAAGAATTTATACATTTTTCCATCAATGAAGTGTTTCACAGCGGTCTTAAGGTATCGATTCGGTTCACAGGAAAATATAGATCAAACTTAGGTAGAATATCATACCCATATTTTCATATCAAATTGATACAAAAAGATTATGAGTGATTGAACAAAATTAAGTTGTTCACTAAACTGAACAAGTTAACATGTTCTTCTTCAATTATTCAGTCTTGTTCAGTGAGGTGTTCTGTCTCTCTTGCTCTATGAGTTGGTTTGTGAGCTGTTCAGTATCTAGTTCAGTAACTAGTTCAGTGAATTTTTCAGTGCGACTGTATCAGTTCAGCTGTCATCGGTTTAGCGTTTCTGTTTGTTGTCCATGTAAGACAACTTTATATTAAACACCTTCTGGTATGGCAATCACCTCCTTTGTTTTTATGGTTGTCTTGATTAAAAAACAGCGATATTTAGTACGATTTCACCGAAATGCATTAAGTTCCAACTCACAAAGTAATCTTATCTCAGTCAACTGAAAACCAAGCACCCGGCTGCAGTAGTTCCAGTTGTCTGACAGAACAAAAACAACAAAAACTCGGGAGGTAAATGTCAAGCAAGTCGGTCTTACATATAAGACAACAAAGGATTACAAGCTTTTTGTAGCTGGCATCGGCATGTAGGAGCGAATAGACCGTCAATTGGTTCGAATAACGAGTAAGTGAAAATTGGTATATTTTAAAAACACTCGGTATTGATTTTAGCTTGTTGTTCGAACTCGACTTGATATTGATTTAAGCTCGTTATTCGTACTGGATTTAATCTCAAAATATGCTTGCTATCCAAGCTTATACTCAACTCCATATTTGAACTATTTTCCATCCAAAAAAAAACGGATTGCTGTAACAATGCACGAGTTTGATTTGAGCACGATATTCAAACTCGTTTTGATACCAAAATAAAATTTGTTAGGGTAATTGTGTAAATTTACGCGACGAAGCTATTGAGCGCCCCTTCTGTTTACCCTCGTAATTTTTGGCGTAAATCAGCTGAAATAGAATGCATTGATGGTTGCTGTACAAATCAAGCTAAATACGAGCATCATGATATAGGAATACATAAAAAATCTTTTGGTATGGATCATGATGCTGTCGATGAAGTGATGAACGACCTTATGGAGGATCTTACTGCAATTGCATGCTGTCGGCGAGGAACCAAGCCCAAATCAGTCAACTAGCGAACCAATGTACTGCCATTTTTCAATGATGGTCGCTTTCTCCAAATGCTCCGAGTCACTAAGAGTCAGTTCGCTATGATTGCCAAATTGATGCATGCTTTGTGTTGACTGTATTTCGACCCCGAATGGAACTTAAGTTAGCGACTGCAGTTTTTGGTTTGAAGTCGTCAAAAGAAAATTCATCAATAAGGAAAAGTGCAACTATTTCTAGGTCTTGTTAGAGAGTGTGGAAAATGGGTCAATTTATTTACTGCCCAGATGCAGCTAACGGACAATTGATTTGAATTTTTTTTGGTTTGACCGCATGTTTTGAAGACGAAAATCTCGAAATGGCTCGATACCAACAGTATTTTGTCCATACTTTGAATACTTGCACAACACTACGAATCTTTACACTTTTACGCTGATTTTTTAAACATACCCCAGGGCAGCAAAAAGTTAGTAATTTATTTCCTATGTGTTTTGTTGTTGTCTCGTAAACTTTTGGAGTTTACGCTTTTTTGATTCACGCTTTTACGAGAGCTGGTGAATACCCTAATGCTGCCTTTACACTTGTCATATATCTCTAAAAAGTCGGTTGTCAAAATTCTCTAAAGAGAAACTCTTATCAAATTGTCAAATTGCATCAAAAAAGGCTAAATTTTTCAGTAAAGTTATTTACTTTGCTATTACACTATCGTCAGAGAGTCTCTTCAGAGATATATGATAAGTGTAAAGGCAGCTTAACTATAAAACCACCATGGGACATTTTGAATAACCTTTATGATTTTCAAACTAGCAAGTCTTAGCCGGCTCGAGGTCATTAGTAGTTTGCACACAACTTTAAAAACAGGACACAGACACAATACCTTAATGGAGGGTGGTCGATGTTTTTGAAGAACCTTCCTGCAAATCAGCAGCTGCCTCCTCATGTCAGAAGTGCTACAACTGGTAGGGAATTCCAAGGCACCATAAGTGCAAAAACCGTCACAATGACTGTATTAGTGAAAAGATTTTCTTAGTTTAATTTACAACTTGTTCCCGGTTTCTTTATTGCTCTTTCGCTTTTACATTGGAATTCCGTGCTTACTTTAATTTCGATGGTGAATTATTTAACTATCAAGTAGGATCCGTACTTGAAATGAGCATTTTAGGATTGATACATGAATTTTAGGATTGTCCTTACTTTTGTACATATTTGTTTCAAGTACAATCAAGTACGACATGTACTTGAAATTTTAATCCGAAGGTCGAAACTTCCCATTTATTTCCGTTTACTATTTATTATGTACTCTATGTCATCCATTTTGACATTAAAAAATTAAAATCTCGAGTTTTTATATGGCTCAGTGATTTAAGATTATTATTACGTTCCAAAATAACGTTCTTTTTATTTTCCGTCCAGATGGGCTTAGGCCCAATTTTAAACCCAAGCAAATTTTAAGCTTAATTCCATCACGTACCAATCATAAATTTTAAGTAAGGTGTCGGTAATGAAAGCAAAGACGCGTACAGAATTTCACCCGCTTTAATAGTATTTATGAGACAGCAGACAAAAGTTGTCAATGTTTTGAACACATTTTTAAAAAGAGCTTTAAAGCTCTGCTTGATGCGTCGGCGGCGGCCGATCAAAAAAAAGAGGCTCTCGGCCTGTTTTCGGTATATGTAAACGACCATTTGCTCAGTTACCAGTAGCAACTTCTCTGTTTACAATGCCGACCACTGTTTTAAATTGAGCTATTGAACTTTTTTTTCCCAAGTTATCGAATAGTATGCGAGTGCATCTTTCCTTCAGTCCCTTTTTGGCCCCTGGGGCACGAACATACTCGCCAATTCACACCGAATACTTGCCGAAGTCATGCATCATTGTGTGTTAGAGAGAGAAACAGTCACATTTTTGCGCTCTCTGCTTGGGGAACCCTGTTCTAATACATTTTAAAATACAATCTATCAGTTTCAATAATAATAATTTTGACAATTAAAATCTCAAAACTCAACCAAGATTTCGGCAACCTGTCCCGCCCGATGCTATTTAGTACTTGTATACCCGATGCCGCTTGTATCCTTTAGATTGTGTGGATATGTTTATCAGCTGTGCTCCGGCTTTCACTTACTTTTGCGATTTGCGATTTCAACAAATTCGAACGAAATCAAATTTAAGTGCTCCAAAATTCTCAACTTTTTGTTATCCATTCTGTTTCATTCCCAATCCGTTGAGTAACACTTCACGTAACGGAAGCAGCTGTATCGACAAACTAATCGGTTATCGCCCCAGCCAAATCGCAAGTTGTTGTTCAAAAGGCAATTTGCTGCTTGTGGCATTTTGGGGAGGATTAGGAAAAAAATTGTTTTAGACAAGAGTTCAATCCAAATGGTATAAGAGAGTCCACAAAAACAATCTAAAATAGTCAAAGAATATTAAAAAAAATTGGTTCATAGGAAGGTAGCTCTTATCTCTAGCGACATTTTCCATTTGCTTTTCATTTCACGTCGGTTTTAAATCGTCGAAATTTTCCGATTTGCGAATTTCGGAGCAACTATATTAGCGATTTAACGACCAAATCGTAAAATTTTTGCGAAAGCGAAAGCTTACATGGTTGTAAGCCCCCAAATTTAGCATCTTGTTTCACATCACAGCCTCGTGTTAACGACACTTACACCTTTTTTTTGAGTTTGTAGCACGTCGTTTCTTACATAAGTTTGTTTGCATGCGAAACAAGAAGACGTAACCCCAATAAGCTACGAAAACAAAGCGCCCAGCTTTTCTTACATTTCTTCTTTTGCGCACCTTTAGTTCACGGTCATTCAATACCAGAATTGGACTGCTCTGAAAATCGCAATTCACACTTGAGCTCATCCCAACTTGTTCGGAATCAGTTTTGAATTGGTAAAGCATCAGACTTCATATTTCCAACCTATAAACTAAATTGCCACATATGTTCGAAACCAGTTTCGAAAAGGGAAAGTATTAAACTTCATATTCCCAACCGACAAGGTAATTTTCCAGTACACTGAATCACTTTTTGGATGGTTCGGATCCAATCATGAACTAGTAAAATGTTTAGTTAAATGTTTCTCCAGTTTCTGAGATATGCCCGATCCAGCCATCTGTTTAGGAAATATCTAACATCATATCCGGGTGTGTCCCAGAAATCTCTAGAGGTTAGCATTTCAAACTAAAACTGTTTGACTTTATATGAAAAGGGGCACAAATATGGCCGGCTACTAGATGGGATAACAAAAGTTCAGCGATTTGAAGACCAAGTAGATTTTATGCGTACGGTTTTCCTAACATATGATCGAGTAGCCGGTCTTATTCTTCTCACTTCCCAAATAAAGAAGTTAAATTTAAAATCGAAGTGCAATCGTGTATTCTAGGAAACCCCGAAACAACATGTTCTCCATTCCCAACTTGAATATTTACTGAGATCAGTTTTCGAACCGGTTCACAAACTTAAACTGGCCGGAGACGCCAGTACATCCTCCGTAGGAACCAATTAACACGGGGTCGCTAGATTAAACTTCTGTCAGTTGTAACGCAGTCCTTATGAGCAATTGCATTTTACGACTTGACCCAATTAACACTTATTTTCCCACATTTTCTATAATATTACTTAATATAGCATACTTTTAAGGGCATTTAACATATTGGAATCATTGGAACTGACAGAAACTTCTCATTGAAGTGATTCACGATAGGCCGTATTTTGTATAAAAGATCGTGGTCGTCAGAATTCTTGGAGGGCAACTTACTACTATTGTGAAATGCAAATTGCTTCGTATTTTTTCTTCTGTTCAGTTGTAACGCTGTCCTTATGAGCAATTGCATTTTACAACTTGACCCAATTAACACTTATGTTCCAACATTTTCTATAATATTACTAAATATAGCATACTTTTAAGGGCAATTAACAGATCCCAGCAAACAATATGCGCATTTTCTGAAACTTTTCTGACACTTTTTTATGAGCATTCACCGTCATAATGTGCACAAAAAAAGAGTCCGTAATGAACGTTTTTTTCTATGAAACCGGTCGCACTTAATGTGGAAGATTTCTGAGTCCAATCTGAATCTTTTCTGACACAGATATAAGTGCTTTCACCCTCCCAATGAAGCATAGAAAAACCGCATAAAATACACAAAAAAGTTACTTTTCTAGGCACTTGAAGGGGCTACTGAAAGGCTCTTTCCAGAGGCATATTGGAGTGCAGATCCGAAAATGCTCAGACATAAGTGCTTTTTATGAGCCCTTGCTTAGATAGCACTGAGTATGCTCCGAAAACCCTCAAATTTATGTGTTTACTCCAAAAACGCTCTTAAGCTCGGCTCTTTTTAGACACATAATTTGTAGCGCTCCGAACTTGCTTTGCTGGGGAATAATTTATAAAAAAATTTCAAAAAAAAGTTTCGAACAAATCTTAACGTACAGTTTTGTTAAATTAACAGAAGGTACACCAAACTTTATATTAATCATAAGATTATTGTTCTAGCAATATAAAAATCAAATATAATATCAAAATTTGATTTCGGCATGTGACATCTGCACTGGGGCATGACAGGACATCAAACGCAAAACGAGTTGCCAAATGCTGGCGTTGCCAACTCGCACAGCTTCAAACGTTGCCAAGGTGCCGCCATTTTTTTTTGCTTTCCTTCATTCCTCTATCCTTATCATCATCCTAAGCAAATAAGCCAGAGGACCAAGATGAGGAGCAGCAACAGCAGCAGCAGCAGCTCCCTTTTTTGCCCAACAGCTGCACAAATTTACACAAATTTATACAAACTTAAATGAGCTCAAGCTGGGGGATCTTCTTGCTTATAAGTTTAGCGCATTTCTCTGACTCTCCAATGTCATTGGCCCTTTTACCGCCACCCCCCGCCAAATGCTGCTGCTCCTCCGCCTCTTCTTTTGTGTTATTTTAACAAATTCAGTCGATTTGCTGCATAAACATTGCCCATGTCTGGTGGGAGATGGCAGTGGGGTGTGGCATTCGTTTCAACTTTCTCTGAGCATAATGATAACAGTTTGGGCCAAAATCAACTTGGTTAATTTCAAAGAAGACCAACTTTTTGACTCTGGCTAATTTTTCTAATTAAACTTTTTGCGGTCCAATTTTCTACCTTTTTTGTGTTTTTTTTTTTGTTTTCACCTGGTCAGAACTGGGCAACAGCAACAATAATAGCAATTTGAGTATTTATTTAATAAAATGATAACAAACAAGGGTTGCAAAAAAATTTACCATTGCATTGGGATTGGGCAAACCAGCATAAAAGGCAGAGAGAGAAAGAGAGAATTGTTGACTTGGCTCCACCCCGTTGGCCAGGCACAAAATGACAAGATAGATGCTGTCCAGGAGGGTGATTACATAACACATACCCACACTTCACCCACGCCGCACCACCACTCAGCCAACATTAACCCCTAAGCAACATGACAGACGCCTTTTGTTTTAATTAACCTAAGTAAAAGATGCTAGTGGTATGGGGGGGGGGGGGGGTAGGACAAAGCAGCAAAAGGGTTAAGGTGGCTTGGCAAGTTACACTTAGGGGGTGTGGCCAAAGCCTAATTAACAAAAAAAAAAAAACCCCTAAAAATGGTACAACTTAGTGGGTGGGAAAAATGTGGAAATGGCAAATGAATAAGGAAGTAACTGCTTAAGGTTGTCCGAACTCAACTGGGAAAATACCCTCTGAACTGTGACCTGGAGGTAACAATCAGTCCAACTCTACACTCAAAAAAGGATTAAAATTAACCCTAAATATTTGAAATTTGGCTGCAAACTTCATTCTTATGTTTTTATACCCTTGCAAAGGGTATTATAATTTTGCCCAGAAGTTTGCAACGCATAGAAATATTCATTTCCGACCCCATAAACTATATATATTCTTGATCAGGGGGACGAGCTGAGTTCATTGAGCTTTGTCCGTCCGTCTGTCTGTCCGTCTGTCTGTCTGTCCGTCTGTTTCTACGCAAACTAGTCTCTCAGTTTTAAAGCAATCGAGCTGAAATTTTGCACAGAGTCTTCTTTTTACTGCACGCTGCTAATATGTCGGAACCGACCGGATCGGATGACTATATCTTATAGCTGCCATAGGAACCATCGGTCGAAAAATGGGTTTTAGTGAGAAAAACTTTTTTGTTTTCAATGTTAACGTGATTAAACTCGGTCATTAATAATATTATATACTTTCAAACAGATTTGCAAATTTTGGTCAAAATCGGATGACTATATCTTATAGCTGCCATAGGAACCATCGGTCGAAAAATGGGTTTTAGTGAGAAAAACTTTTTTGTTTTCAATGTTAACGTGATTAAACTCGGTCATTAATAATATTATATACTTTCAAACAGATTTGCAAATTTTGGTCAAAATCGGATGACTATATCTTATAGCTGCCATAGGAACCATCGGTCGAAAAAAGGGTTTTAGTGAGAAAAACTTTTTTGTTTTCAATGTTAACGTGATTAAACTCGGTCATTAATAATATTATATACTTTCAAACAGATTTGCAAATTTTGGTCAAAATCGGATGACTATATCTTATAGCTGCCATAGGAACCATCGGTCGAAAAATGGGTTTTAGTGAGAAAAACTTTTTTGTTTTCAATGTTAACGTGATTAAACTCGGTCATTAATAATATTATATACTTTCAAACAGATTTGCAAATTTTGGTCAAAATCGGATGACTATATCTTATAGCTGCCATAGGAACCATAGGTCGAAAAATGGGGTTTAGTGAAAAAAAACTTTTTTGTTTTCAATGTTAACGTGATTAAACTCGGTCATTAATAATATTATATGCTTTCAAACAGATTTGCAAATTTTGGTCAAAATCGGATGACTATATCTTATAGCTGCCATAGGACCGATCGGTCGGAAAATGGGTCTTAGGGAAAAAAAACTTTTTTGTTTTTAAGTAAATCGTTCTTTAGATCGGTGATTATTAATATTAAACGCTTTTAAACTAATTTGAAAAAGTTGATCGACATCGGGTGACTATATCTTATGGTTGCCATAGGACCGATCGGTCGAACATGAGTCTTGGTAAAAAATTTTTTTGTTTAGTTTTGTTAGCGTCCTTAAGCTCGCTGATGACTTATTTTATATGCTTTCAAATAGATTCGCAAAATTGGGGCGAAATCGGATGACTATATCTTAAGGCTGCCATAGTATCCACATATCGGTCGGAAATTGAGTTTAAGTGAGAAAAACTTTTTTCAGACGTTTATCTGTCGGAAAATAGGTTTTAGTTACAAAATTTTTTGATTTTTATGTAAGCGTTCTTAAACTGTGACATTTGCATTTGCAAGGGTATAAAAACTTCGGCACAGACGAAGTTAGCTTGGCCTTCTCGTTATAGCTTCATTTTAGAAAAAACATTTTTAAATATCAATTAAAGAACTTTTAGCAGGCTCCAGGTCAATAAATTCAATCATCAGCAGTCTTTGCTTGTCTTCTGCGAGTCGGCAGTGGCCATCTAAAGCCAGCATTGCTATAACCGCAGGTTTATAACAAAAACCCGATCTCAACGGCCACCGCCAAGTGACAGAAGCTTTGTATGTGTGTGCTCCCCATATCGGCACTTTTGTCTGAGTGGGGGAGCTTTTCTATATAATATAATGCAAGTCTTTCATAATCCAAAGACGAATTTTTTCCATGAAAAAAAAAAAATTTGATCGACTTCAAAACATCAATCAAATTAAGGTTCTTTAACAACACTCTCTCCAAGTGTGTTTACGTCACTTCCGGAGTTCCTCAAGGGAGTCACCTAGGACCGTTGCTTTTTGGATTATTCATAAACGACCTTCCTTCTGTCATTAAAAATTCTCATGTGTTGATGTATGCAGACGATGTAAAAATTTGTATGCAGCTCACAGACCCGTTTGCAAAACGACATTAACCACCTTCAATCTTGGTGCATTAACAACTTGCTGTACCTTAACCACTCTACATGCTAAGTTATAGTCCTTGGTGTACCGCTCTGCCCCAATTATGGGTAACTATTCCCTGGGCCCGCACAACCTGGAGCGCATACACGCTGTAACAGACCTTGGCGTATTATTCAGCCATAATAGGAACTGTTCTGATCAAATTGGGATTATACGTTAACAAAGCCAAAGGGGTGTTCGCATTTGTTGAGCCATACACCACTAAGCTTCTTTACGTCTCACTTGTCCGACCTATACTTGAGTACTACTCATGCGTATGGTCACCACAGTATGCAACATACCAGGGCCTTATTGAGTCGGTGCAGAAGCAATTTCTCCTGCTCGCCTTACGTGGACTAAACTTGGAACAACACCGTCGACTGCCATCGTATGTGGACAGACTTCGTCTATTAAGCCTACCGTCTCTGCAAGATCGTAGAATCTGTCATGGAGTTATGTTCCTTCATAAACTAATAAATGGCCATATTGATTCTTGTTTTCTTTTGAGCCATATTAACTTTTCAATCCCAGCTAGATTTACACGACAGTTCCGACCAATTTTCTTATATATCTACAAGTAGATCTAATTTCGAATCTCACGACCCGTTTCGAATTATATGCACGTTGTATAACGATTTATACCATTTGTTAAATTCTGAGGGTTAGATGTTGGAAAATTTTTCTAATATTTTGATATACTTATCTTCCCAGAGATTGTTAACCTGATGTGAGTCGGAGCACATCATAAAAATGTTCTCCTAAATCGGACGTAGGCGGGATTAGGATTAACAATATTTTGAAAAAAAATTTTTATATTATTATGTTGACAGCTAAATTTGTCAACTCTATTAAATAAATACAAATACAAATACTTTTAGTTTCAAATTCAACATGAGCTTTAATTCTGATTACTTAGACTCAAGCTAACTTTTTTTCTAACTATTTGATTGGAATTTTTCAAATCTTGGTTCAATACCTCGAATAGTTTGAAAGAGTCAATTACACTGTGCAACACTAAAAAGTTGATCGAGTCGGGACCAAAAACTTCTAAAAAGGGTTTGTTGGTAGTACAAAAACATTCGCTGGGTTTGGTCTGCTAAGCTGTCATTTTCTTTTGCACTTTGAAGTTTTCAGCTTCTGATTGGGATTCGCAACTTCATATCTCGTAAACTATTTGGAATTTCGCTTTGACGTCTTAGAAGAAGTCGTTGCTCCTGGCTTGGCTTACAAAACATTTTTACGTAGCAAGTCAAAAAAGTCACAACTTTATGCTCAAAATTACAAAAATGTCTTAAAATCATAAATTTTCCGCTCATTTTGTACTGTTTATCAACTTTGTCTTCAAAACTGTTAAGAATTTGACTCAGCAATGCAGGACAAAAACGTAGCTTGGACTTAAATAAACAAACGATTGGAACATACCAATTTCATTCGATTGGTCGTTCATATAGTTACGGGCCCTTAAGCATGTAGAATTGGAAACTAAACCTCGAAAAATGATAAATTTAGGTACCAATCGGCCATACAGTCAAAAATTTCAATTGTTTTGTATTAAATCAAGAAAATAGTAAGAAAACATAACTTAAAAACATGTAATTAATAAAAAATTTAATATTTTTTATTTTTTTACCAAAAATGTTAGATTTTTCGAGTTTTTATGACAGTTGTGCGTGCTTGTGGGCCTTTAACTATATGAAAGAGTAACTAAATGATAGTTGGTTCGTTCTAACGGTTTGGATATTTTGGTCTAAAGCTACAACTTTGTGCTGAATTACTTTGCCAAATCTGAAACGGGTTTCAAGATGAAGTTGAAAAACTGTAGAAAAATGGTCAAAACTTGGCTTTTTTTGGGCCACTTTTGTAATTTTGAGTATGAAGATGTAATTTTATTGATTTGCTACAAAGAAATGTTTTGTAGGTCAAACCAAGAGCAACAACTATGTTGAAGATTTAAAAGCGAAATTCAAAATAGTTTACGAGATATGGAATCGTTAGGCTGATGTCAGAGTGCGCGCGAGAAGCGATGCGATAATATTGGGCGAGAACGCTCGATAAACCACTGCAACCTTTTTTTAAAGCAATCGCTCAAAAGATGTCAGAGTGACTTCGGAGCGATATGCGAGTGTATGCGATAAAGCGACAGCGATGCGAGAAAGCAGTTTGCAACCTGCTTTCTCGCTTGAACTCGCACAGATCGCAAGTAATTTTTGTTTCATTATTAGCATCTTCTCATGTAAATCATCAATATGGGTCATTCTTTTTAAAATCGAACGGTTCTAAAATTCATCATTTTGGATTTATATAAAAAAAAATCCGAAATTAGATCTAGACACTCCCACAAAAACGTGATTTTCGGTTTTGCAAAAAAACGAGATATGATATAGACGCTCGATCTGCGAGAAGTGGACATTTTTGAAAAGCTTGATAAATATAAAGCTTAATTACCAAGTTTCAATCGCATAGCTTTAGAACGGACTTCGTGGCAAAGATTTAATTAAGGGCATATTTTTATTTGCTTATAACTTCAAAAGTTAATATCTTTTAAACTATAAAAGTCTGTCTTTTTGAAAGCACCGTAATTTAAGTTATGTTTAGGGCAATAAAATGTATATTCTTAGCATCTATATCATGGTGGTTATCACTGAGAAAAAATTATAAATAAACTTCAGCAACAATTACTAAATATTATTAAATTATTTAAAAAGTTTTTAAATTTGGATTTTGATAGATACAGTTAAATAATATTCAGCAATATCAACACGAGACCTGTGCGATAAACCAAACCTGAAAAATCAAGTTTTTAAAAATCCCTTTTGTTCCATTTTTTCGTTATTGCCGATTTTTGAAATTGTTTAAAATATTAACAAAAATTTTTTTTGCAAAACCGAAAATCACGTTTTGCAGGGAGTGTCGAGATATATTTTCGGATTTTTTTTTTATTTGAATCAAATATGGTGAATTTTAAAACCGTTCGGTTTCAAAAAGAATGACCCATATAATTGAAATATATTTCTCTCCTTTTTCATTTCGATGGTCCGAGGCGGGATCGAACCCACAACCTCCCGCACCAGCCGCCACACATACGACTGATACGCCACGCCCGACCACTATCAAACCAAACAAAGACTGCGATTTTATACTACCATCACACCTTTTTTAGAATATTTTGTTCTCGACGCTATCAACTTTTTTGAGTTCAAAAATGTGTCACAGTATTATGATTATTAATCTTCGAAACAGTTTAAAAACAAATTTGAAAAATAAAACATTAGATTTTTGGAAAAGGAGTGAAGAGCAGTTTTACTAGTTCGAGAAAATCTTCTTGCTTACTTAACTTGCGATTTGTGGAAGATAGATCAAAGTTTAGGGAATTGAAAAAATTTTCTGGTAGCTTAATAAAATGACGAAAAGATGATCAAAATCAACCCGAAATTTTTCGGGTGAGTAAACAGAGGGAAAATACCGAGATCATTGGACTGAAGCATTGTTATAGTGTGTGCATTAGGGTTGCCGAATATTTAAAAAATATTTATATCGATATTTTTTGCTTTATTGAGAAAGTTTTACGGGCTTTAGCGACCGGTTTGGATTGTAGTTAAAGTGTTTGATTATTATTCAATAATCAACACAAATAAACAGAGATTAATTACATTTGGATAGCAATTGGTGTGTCTGTACAGTACTGTTTCAAGGGTCTTCCGAACCTTTCCTCATAACTTTGTGGCTTTCATACTTTAACACGGCGGAATAAACGCTGATATGATAAATATTTTTTTATTATTGAAACTACGATACATCTTTGCAATACACAGGTCTATTGAGCTAATTAAAGTGTCACTTAACATTTTTTAAACTTCAAAATCTAAAGTTAAGAGCTGCGAACACTAAAAACTAAAATTATTTTTATAGGTTTGTTAAAATGCACTTTATTTCATTCATATCAAAAGAAGCTGTGGAAACTTATTTATGAATCTATATTACACAGGCCAACAGCCATTTTGGTGCAGCCTTCTCGTTGCGAAATTCTGTAGCCAACCTTATTCATATCATATCACATATAAAATCCTTCAAGTTTAGTTCAAAATCAAATCACTTGTACGAAAATCTCTAGAGATTTCTGGAGCGCACCCAAGTTTAAAGAGTGAGTCTCTAAATTTGAAGTATATTTTTATAGCCGCTTGGAAGTTCCTTCAAAGTAACGTTAGAAAAATAAAACGAGAGCGTAAGTTAAAGTCGGCTCTGAACCGTACATTCGATATACGCCGTTACTCATGGAAACAAATGTTTAATAGCCTTCCTGTATGCCTGAGCGTGGGTCAGCCGAAAAGTATCAACTTTTTTAACTCGCTATTTGCTAGCGCAATGTTAATAGTCGTTTGTCATTACTAACCAACATAATTGATCCATTCATCCGATATACTCAGCAACAAAACTTTTAAACTGGTATCCTGTACAATTACATATTTTGCATATATTGAATATGCAGTTTCCAATGGAAAGTAAGTTATTAAATTAGCATAATTCCAAATTTTCACCTCAATCAACCTTCCTTTAAAAAAGTGCATAAAATCCGATGTCTAGTTGTCAATGTTAACGTTCCCAAAATCTGTAATTGCTAATATTATATGCTTTCACAAAGATTTTTAAATTTTGGTCAAAATCGGATGATTATATGGTCATTTTTACAGAAAAGTCCACCGAGAACAAAAAAAGAAAAGTACTTAAAAACACTATTTTTTATCATATTTTCATGGGAAAATAATCAAAATGAACTAAGATGAGCCAATTTTAAATATATTCATAACCATTTTCGTGATTTTTGAATGCAAAGTCGCGCTAGTGGCATTTTTCTCATTTGGATACGTTTGGTTGACATAAAACTGCCTTTAGATTGCATTGATTTTTGGTCTCTAAACTATTTCTAAGGGTACAAAGAGTTAAAAAATAATGCAGAAGACATCATAAGAAACTATATGATTGCAATTAACTGTAAGTTTCTGCTTTATATTATAACAAAAACAAGGAAATTTAAGTAACGTCACGTCAGATACTTATGCAAATAAAAAAAATTTTGGTAAACATTTTTGAATAAGATAACCTGGAAAATAAACTTGTATTATTTCAAATCATACTACAAAAATTTTTATATAAAAAGCTTTGCCCAATTCGCAGAGTTTTGCATTTTTTAAAACAAGTCAAAACACACTTCCGTATTATGTAACGTAACGCCAGCATATATAATTGCTTATATCTTTAATTCCTTATGATCGACTGATGTCATTGCTTTGGCTGATTATAGTGCTACTTAATTGCTACCAAAATATGGAACAATCTTTTTAAAAATCCAATATTTTCATATTGTTTAAAAACATCTTTTCGTACGAACGTAACGTCACGTCAGTTTGGAAATGCCCATATCTTGCAGCTGCCATAGGATCGATTGTTTAGAAAATGAGTCTTAGTAAGAAAAATTTTTTTGTTTTCAGTTTTTGATCGTTCTTAAACTCGGCGATTGTTAATTTAATATGTTTTCAAAAAGATTCTGGAAATTTGGTCGAAATCAGTTGACTATCTGTCGGAAAATGTGTTTTTTAGTTAGAAAAATTGTTGATTTTAATGCTATCGTTCTTAAACTCTGATAAACTTCGTCACAGACGAAGTTAGCTTGGCCTTTTCGTTTTTCCTTGCCTCCGCTCAAGGTTAACTGTAAATTTTGTTGCCTGCCTTGCCAGCCTAGAATTCTAAATTGAGAAGTTATGCCAAGAGAGCGACAGAGAGTGAGCACGTAATTTAGTTTTGTGTCGTGACTGCTCTCGGTCGCCGAACGACATGCGCAAATTGCTTACAACAGCAAATGTTTTGTAAATGTCGGAGGACAACGCTTGCAAAAGCAATCTTATCTTAAGCTTGGTTTAAGACCGCTTGCTAAATGGCTGCCTGGATTCTTGTGATTCTTGTTGTTTGACATATATTTTCTTCATTTGTATTGGTGTCCACGCGACTGTAAGCTACCTCCGCTTTAATATAAAAGTAATCGGACAAAGTTCAAAACAAAAACTGTATGTTTTAAAAAAAAGGATCTTACGAATGGTAAATCCCGCTACTCAAAATTTAAAACTTCCCACTTTGTTTTGTTAGAACCTCCAGAGTAAGTTTAAGGTATGAACTTTTTAATCTACAAAATATAATTTCTTCTTCTTTTTCTTCTTCTTCCGAACCTTAAACGTTGTTAAATTTTGGTTCGAACCCGGAAACCGGAGGTTCCGACAAATTTTTTGAGTTTGCAGGCCTGGTGTGCAGAGCTAAAGTCAAGAAGTTGATGGCAACTGATTCATTTTGTTCTGCCGATGTGGATTTAATGCTTGCGGTTTTACCGATATCATATCAAATATCAAATCCTCCAAGTTTAGTTCCAAATCAAATCGTTTGTACGAAAATCTCTAGAAATTTCTGGAGCGCACCCAAGTTTAAAGAGTGAGTTTAAATTTGAAGTATATTTTTATAGCCGCTTGAAAGTTCCTTTAAAGTAACGTTAGAAAATGAAAATACAATAGGGGACGTTTTCTAATGTTGCTGTTTTTGCATATCTAGTTGGTTTTACTGCATTAGCTTTGCTCATGTTCAAGGCTAACCATCTAGGTTGATTTCGTAGCCATCAACTTCATCCTCATTGATTTCAAAACCATGTACATGTTAATGCAAATTATGTATTTTTAATGTTTGCGTTCATATGGTCACACTGAAAAATATTTGAAAATTTGAAGTATATATGCTGCTAAA
Organism: Lordiphosa magnipectinata; assembly: GCA_037044535.1. NCBI lineage: Eukaryota > Metazoa > Arthropoda > Insecta > Diptera > Drosophilidae > Lordiphosa > Lordiphosa magnipectinata. Next base: position 188,621 of record JBAMBO010000670.1, on the reverse strand, counting down.
AACAAATACGTCTGAATTGTTAATAAGTCAATCAAAAATTTCAAATATTGAATGTGCCTTTTGTATACAAAACACCTGAAGAAATTGCTGAAGAGAATTGCATATACTAACTCCTCTAGTTAATTGCTCAAGCTAAGTTCACACAGGCAAATAATTTGATAAAAATAGTCATGGTTGAAGATTTTACAGGATTTAAAACTATAACTCTGGTTTCATACGCAAATAATATGATTAAATATGGTCGGAAAGCTCCCCAATTTGGCCTGTATAGCTCAATTTTCATCAAAATTTGTCCAAATTATTTGTCTGTGTAAACTTAGCTGTAGACCTATTACTTAATCTCCCATCATGGTAACAAAAACCTTGTCCTCTTCTGTGAAATGCTTGCTTTATAATGGCGCCCAATATTTATTATAAACAGGCGAGTGCAGAGGTGCTGCCAACCTACTAGTAGTGCCTTTCCAGTCCTGCCCAATTGCCCACACGATTGATAATGCACAAAAACCACCTAGTTGCAAAATCTAGGTGAATTTTCATTTCAGCAAACAACAGGAACATGAGAAAACGGCCCTTAAAGAGAATCTTCAGCATTGTCAAATACTTTCTTTGGTACCCTTTGAAACTTAAAAAGTACACAAATATTTCTTTTGTTGCCCTCTCAGTTAATTACTCTAACAATAAGTCAGCTAATTAAACATAAAAATGGAAAATGTTAAGACAAGAATGGAAGCGGGGGTTGGTGGCCATATCCTAGGCAACTTGGGCGCAAAAGATAAACGACAAATGGAGAGGGGCAGCCATAGAAAATCAGCGAGAAAAAATTACTGAAAATATTCACAAAAGAGAAAAACATAATTTGAAAAACGGATGAAAGTGTTTTTGAAGCCCCACAATCAAAAGTTACCTAGACTACGAGCTAAACTCACATCTCCTTCTCTCTCTATTACCATTTCAGGTTTGGTTCAAGAATCGTCGAGCCAAATGGCGCAAACAGAAACGTGAAGAGCAGGAACGTTTACGAAAGTTGCAAGAGGAACAATGTGGTAGCACCACCACCAACACCAGCAGCAGCACCACCACCACCACCAACAACAACAACAACAATGGCACCAACTCCAGCTCAAACAATAACCAGAATGGCTCTGCTTCGGGTGTACCCACATCAAAATGCTCAGCCGAACACTATGCCACACAGTTGGTGCTTATCAAGAGTGATCCAAATAATTATAGCGATGCAGATGAATCCTCCGATCTGGAGGTGGCCTAAGATTGTGTGTAAATAATATATAAATAGATTTTTAGTTTGTTTTGTAAATAGCAAAAAGAATTCTGTTACTAAGTTGTTAAGGAAGGATTAGCGCAAAAGTCGTTTAGTATATAGTAAAAAAAATCTGTACAGTCACTGACTATATATGTATGTGTGTGTGTGTAATGAATGTGTGTGTCTGTGTAAATCTAGTTTATATGAAGCGAATTCAAGGCAAGATTACCTTAAGCCAATCACACAATCAAAGACTGCTGCATGTGTATGTGTGAGCGAAAATGTAACTGTAAAATGTCCTTAAATCAACTTTGTATAAACTAGTCTAATTGTGTATGTTTTGACTAATTGTTTCGTGTCCTGTGTCCAAGTCCAAAGTTAATTGCATATTACAATTACCAACTATATAAATAACTATAAATAAAATACCACAAATTACTATAGTTCCAAGTCAAAATTATAAATCCTAATGTTAAACTTAACTTATTGAAAGAAAAAAAAAAAAAACACAAACAAAAGAACAAAACAAATAAAAAACTTTGCGAAAAGTCAACAAAGCAAAATTATACAAAATATTACCAAAAGTTTTCTTAATTGGTTTGGGGCGTTAAATTAAGGGAAGACCCCAGAAAAGGTTTTCACACCCAACTTTGAACCCAAAGATGAAAAGGACCGCTGGTCATAAGGAATATTCCTCAACTTTTCTTTCAATGGCTTCAATCAATTTGCCACTCACCGATGCTCGCACAAACAAACACATGGAGTAGGTGGGTAAAGAAGTTTGATATCTGTAACTGCTTCTGCTGCTGGATGTATGTATCTGCATGTCGTCTCATGGCATTTGCATTTTAGCACAAATAACCAAACCAACTCACAAGCTCAGTTTTGTAAGGTGTTTGTGTATGCACTGAGAGAATATTTGATTGCCGGTTAGTTAAAATTATGTGTCTTGGGCTAAATTCCAGATTAAAATTATAGGAAATAAATTTATATAGCAAATTTAACGGGTTCAATGTGGTTTTGAGCGAAGTTAGATGTCAAACGTGGTGAACCCATTTTGGCTATGCTGGCGATGGTGAATTATGGAGAAGATGACAGATGATGATCCAGCTGAATCTAATGGAGGAATGGGCACTCCGGTGGCTCACGTGCCGAAACTGCGACGCCAACGAAACATATACTACAAAATACTAAGCGCTTTGTTGATGTCTCTTTCTATAACTTCAAGCCCATTCGTGGAAAAAAGTAGAGTAGTCCAGCTTTTTCTTGAACCGTGAACAGCAGGTGTCATATTATCAACATTTTGTGCTCACTTTATGAACAGCTTTGGCCATGTTTCAAGAACATTTTGGTCTTCCAATATAAACGCTGAACAAAAATTATGTGTTTTTAAATTTTTTCTTTCGTTTCAAAAGTAAATTTGTTTTTTAATTTTATTTAAGTTTAGTTTTCTTTTTATTTCCCTTTTTTTTGTAACCTAATCTTCCTTCTTTAGGGATCGAACTCATAACCACGCGCTGCTACTTTTAATTCGATTGACGACTATCGACCTCACTCGAACCGCTGCGGCGAATCGTTGTAAAGAATGCACGCTGAAGGCAAAGCTCTGGTTGCTGACAGCTTTGCAGAGAGGCAAATAGGTCGTGAGTTCGGGTCTGGACCCGAAGATTTTTTGTTGTTGTTTTGTTTTTGTTATTAACGATTAATAATTATTGTACAATGTACAATTTTTTCTTAATACGCGATATTCGCACTTGTGTTATGATTTGTACCAGTTTTAGTAAGAAAGCTATTTAGTGGTGTTATTCTGTGAACTTCGGGCTTGTTTTGTGAACGATAGTTCACGAACCAAATCGTTCAAATAGGAGTCCGCTTGTGCTGGGTTTTGGAAGGTCGTTTTTTTTCTTAGTGTATAGGACTCTGTTCAATGCGAATTCACTTTAGAAAAGGCCGCTTACTCTTGTGCGGAGTGTCCGAGACAGCACTCAGAAAATTAGTTTTCAATATTTAATAAAATCGCCCTAGAATTGAAATCTCTTTCGAAATTTAGTAAAGTTACCCGATTATGGGTCGATATGGGGCGCACACACACTCAAAGATTCAGTGACTAGGCGTTTGCTGCTGATGTCGAATTTTGCTATAAGCCTGCCTTTGGGACTCCCAAGCCGTTATAGCAATGCTGGCATGAGGTAGCGTCTGCTAACTCACTTAGGTTAGGCAAAGACTGCTGATGACTGAATTGTGGTAATCCATAAAATAGCTGTATAGTCAACCAGCCTCCTTTGTGGTGTGTGTGTGTCTTGTTTCTAATCATAACTTATTGACCTGGAGCCTGCTTAAAGTTCTATGATTGGTATTCAAAGAGGTCACTAAAACAGTAAAAAGTAAAATTGGCTCAAACAGCACCTCCAGGAGGGCCAGGGCCAAGCTTCTCTCAATCTCTTGGCGTGTGTGCTTATAATTTTTCGCACAAGAGAAAGGGACCTACAGTTTAACGCCGAATCCGAACGGCAAATATAATAGTTAGAGAATTTTGCTTTTTCATGGCTAGTTACTTCACAGCTGGCGCTAGTAGCTGGTGAAGGTAATCGGGTGTGTAAAAGCTTTTTTCTAAAGAAAGAAAAAACTTTTTCTATTAGATGGTCCGAGGCGGGATCGAACCCACAAACCTCACGCACCAGCAGCCACACATACAACTGGCACGCCACGCCCGACCACAAAACAGTCACATTATGAAAATATTCTATCTAAAAATTAGGGTGAATCGCTTTAGGACGGATTTTATTGGAGATTTTCTAATTTGCAGAGCGAATTTTGGGCTTTTTAGGGTGAATTGTTTTGTGAGTGAGGAGCATTGCAATATTAAAAAATTTCTAATTTTTCAGGAATTAATCAATATCTTCACAATTGAATAAAGTTTTTGGGCTACACTCAAATAAACAAGACTTGCAGAGTTCTAGATCGATCATGTATACGATACAATGTATACCGTCTTGTAGTTTAAATTTCAAGTATGTTCTGGTTTTGGATGTACTTAAATTAAGTGCAAATGTTCTTGAATTAAGAACTTTTCGTACTTACAGTAACTCGAAAAATTTAAAAAAATCGGATTCTTTATTCAAGTACAAAATATCTTGGATTGAGGACAAAATAGACTCCCCATGCAAGCTCCAAAATGTGTGCAAATTATTTTAAATCGAATCTGTTCCTAAAATTCACTCCTGGTTTAACAATTTGCGTATAGAATAATACCATCTTGGTCTTTGGTTAATTCATTTCTAATTACAGCTAGCCAATTTCAAGAACAAATTGGAAATAGCTTTTGGAATTTTATGAACATTTGAATCCTATTTTTATGAACTTTTATTTTGTTCCAAAAATGTATTGGCGTTGACTTTAGAATTTAATAAACTTCACTGAAGATTATTTTGCACTTATTTTAGAGCAGTGGTGTCCTAACTTACACAATCAAGCATTGCGCTTGTGTGCGTAGCAGCGAAACGCAAAGTAAACATGTTGACATTTCAACATGAGCAACAAGCAAACTAGCCAATGCGTAAGCTTGCATCGTAAGAGTGAGAGAACACATGTATTCTCTCTCTCTCTCTTTACGTGTGTCGTCTGCGACGCCGGCAGAATTATGAGTTCTTATCCCATGGGATAGGCTTTCGGCATTTTGGACACCACTGTTTTAGAGTAAATCACGTTGTACTTAAGACCATTTTAACCTAAAAGAATGATCAAAAAGATTTTAAAATATACTTAATAAATCGCGAACCAGTCGTAAATCAAGTTCATTCAAAAAAAAAATCAATCCATACGGGATAAAATCATTCCATAATGAAAACAACGTAATCCCGAATATTCTTGACCCGTTCCGAAAAAGGTTTAAGTTGATCCGACTTATTTGATCCTAAAAAGGATTAAATTTATACCGGGGTAATCTTAAAAAAGATTGAATTAAACAAAAAATTCGAGAACAATTTCATCTTAATTAAAAGATACCTCTCTTCTTCCTTTCTTCCGCCATATTCCATAGGACATCCTTATACACTTCAAGACCCACAACAGTATTGGTTTATTTAAAACTTCTGAAAAACAAAGAAATATAAAAATTTATTGGGCTCAACTGGGATTCGAACACACGATCATACGCACTGAACACGTATGGAATGGCATCTCATCGCTCACGACCATCGTTTGTTGCCGTTACTTAAACTTTGTCGCTCTCGCTCTCTTAATTATGAACATGTGATCTCAAAGGGGATTGAAGTAAGCACATTTGGAATGATTCAAGTTCGAAAGGCTTGGGCCATTCCCTGGAAGCTTGAATTGTGTCGAATATTCTGTAAGTCGAGATTGAATGATCAAGCTTATGCTGGGCTTACTCCAAGATTAAAAAGATTGAATATATCCTGCCGTTTTTTTTCTGTGTACATATTTCGGGATTGAAAAATTTTTACTTGAATATATATTTGAGTCAAGTAGTTCAGTTCTTACCGTACTTTTGACACCGTTTGCACTCTTTTCAAGTTCAAAATACAAAGTAAAGTTTATTAGGTCATTAAGAATTTCCAATTTCTAGCCTAAGACGAGTCTTCCTTATTAATTAAAAAAAAAAACATTTACTAATATTATGGAAAGCTTTTTTAAACTATGTGGCAAGTTTTTCCTAACCAAAAAACAAGAATCCTTGAACATAAGAAAACAATTTTAAAAATTTAAAAACTCAGACATCAAACAACCACACAAAAAACGGCGCTCACGATACACTGTATGGATAGCGGACACTCGCCGAATTTTGATGCAACAACAATCCTGCAGCAAGAAAACCACTACAGCAAACGTTTCACTATAGAGATGCTACATATAATTGACACACCAACAGACAAGAGACTGAACTACAAGACGGGCACGGAAAACTGTGCTCACCTATACAGACCCTTACTGACAAATAATAGATCAGTATCCAACTCCACGCCGAACGGAGCAGACGTGTAAAATAATGTATGTGAAAAATCTCTTGTTTGTTTTGTTTTGATTGAATCTATGTTAAATTATAATTGGTAAATTGTTTTTGTAGTGTCCCTGAAGATGGTTGCCGAGGAGCAACCGAAATATATTGGAAAACATCATACATTTTTGTGTGTTTCACTTGACCTAGAGCCGGCAATACTCAAATTTTAAAAATTTAGAACCTTAAAGCAAAAAATTTTGATTTTGAAACATTAATCAGTGGGTAATATAGCGGATCTTTCAATGTGGTGGCGCTTGAATAGACAAGCGCTGATATGCTGATCGGATCAGATGACATCTCACAGACAACCCACTTATTTTAGTTCATTAAAGTAAAGTGCGGAGCTGAAGACGTATCCCTGAAGACGTATCCCGAAGGGGTTCGAAATATATTGGAGAAAAAATGAATAACTGTGTGTTTCTTACTATGTAAAAATGCTCCCAGAAATACACTTGACCTCGAGCCGGCTAAAACAAAATTTCATAAATGAAACGAAAAGGTCACCATCCCAAACCATTACTTAAATGTAATATATGTATATATACAATATATAACACTATACTACAAAACATTTTTTTGAAATGCATAAATTAAAGTTCTTCCACGTCTAACTCAAACTAATTTCACAGACCAAATCATTTTTTTTTGTCTAAATTTTCTGTCACCTTATGTAAATTTGTCAACTTAATTATGGTGTAGATTGTGTAGATATTCTCATAACTTATCTGTTTATGTAAGTTTGATTTTAGGTGTAATGTGTCTGATGTGAATGGGAGGTAGTTGCTAAGTTAGTATATTTGTCTGTTGGGAAGTTCCCTAGGGAAAAGTTTTTTGAGGCGTCGTCTTACTCTACTTCCTGCTTTCTTTCGTCTTCGCAGGGGTCTTCTGGCTAGTGTGTTGGGGTGACTTCTTAGTCTCTCCACGTAATCACCTGCCTGTCTATTGATTACGTCACCAATCTTGGGCACACTCCAAATGTCTTGTGCACATATACCAGGGTGCTCCCGAAAGTCTACGCAGACACCTTGACTGAAGGACACAGAGCTTTCTCAGATGGGATTTCGCAGCTATTCCATATACTTGGATCCCATATCTCCAGGCAGGTGCTATGATAGCTTTGCATATATGCACCTTATTTTGGAGTGGGAGCTTGTTTCTGCTAGAGAAAAGCCATCCCACTTTCTTTACAGTGCGAATCAGATTCGAAGGCAAAGTCTTCAGTAGCACTTATCTTCTCATCTTCATTTACGACTTCTAAAAGCGATTTTAAAACCAGACTCGAAAGTAGAGAATCATAAGTTTCCATTGCTCGATGAAACAAAACTGTCATATTCTTTATGCGGCTATTTTTTCGGATATGCAACAGTTTATCACATTTTTTTTTCTTCTAAGAATCCGATATTGGCGATCCATGTACCAAATTATTTTATAAACAGCTAGCGACATAGGTACCACCGCGGTGGTACGAAGTAGAGTTGAATTGTGCTCATTTCAGGCTCTTTTAAAACAGTTGTTCTTAATAGTTGTTTCCTTTCTAGTTTTAAGTTCTAAACAGGTTTCTTAACAGGTTTACTTTTCTTCTATCTGCCCTGTTTGTAAGAAATTCCCACTTTGCCCTAGATAAAAGAAAATGATTTTAGGAAAATACAGTACGTTTATCAGGAAAATCTTTTTCTCCCATGCTGGGGATCGTACGGCGTAACCTAGTCGAATCAAAAGTCGGATAAAACGCGGGTCACTGCGTCATCGGCAGGCAAGCAGCACGCTTGGGCGTCGCTCACAACGACTTCTGTAGAAGCTGCAAGTGTGAGGAAGAGTAGAAGACATGACTGCATCTTCTTTGCCATTACCCAGCTCTTAGTAGAAGAAGACTCAAAACTCTTGGCCACCCCTTTCTACTCAACCTCTCGGAAGTGTCCGAGATAGAGAGAGAGTCGGGAGCAACGCCCCCTGGCTTAATTAAAGAATTATATGGTATCGCAATGGTCCTATCTTGGCCTAACCATCTCAACCTAACCTAATCCTAGAGTTGTTAAACTCTGATATTTCAAAAACAGCATTTGCAAGGGTATAAAAACTTCGGCACAGACACAGTTAGCTTGGCCTTCTCGTTATCACTAATTTTTGGCATTTTATTAACTTCAAGAGACATCACTTTCATTGAACCTTATCAGTGTGGCTTCAGTGCTGGTAAATCCACCACACACCAGATATTCACATTACGACAAATCCTGGAGAAGTTCTATGAGAAAGATAGCAAAACCTACCATCTATTTGTCGATTATAACGCCGCCCTCGACACACCGATAAGGTCAAGGTTCTTTGAAGCCTTGTCTACCGTTGGTATACCAACAAAGCACGTTTGACGCAAAGCTCTGTCAAAATAGGAAAGAACCTCTCCGAAACATTTTATACCAAAAGAGATTTTAGGCAGGGTGATACCTTATCTTCTTAAATCTGCTAATGGAGTATATACCGCGCCAGTGTCCAAATGCCAACAGATGTAATGCTACTCCCATATGCCAATGATATTGACATTATCGGCAAAAAAAAACGGGAAAAGTCGGGCGTTTTCAGAGATTGAGAAGCAGTCTAAACTGATGGGCTTAGCGGAAAACGAGGACAAGACGAAGTACCTAGTACCGACGTACAAAAAGTCTACCCTTTTTGTACAATCTGTGAAAATGGGATAGTTCTACTTTAAGGTTGTAGAGGATTTTGTCTAACTCGGAACGATGATAACAACATCAGTCTGGAAACCGCAAACCGATGCTACTATGGGCTCAGTAGGGAGTTCAAGAGCAGAGCACTCTCTCGAAAAACGAAAATAGCGCCATACATGTCGCTCATCATACGGCGCAGAAGCATGGACAATATCATCAGCGGATGAGACGGCGATTGGCGTTTTCGAGCGAAAGATGTTTCGGAGGATTTAGGCACCTTTGAAAGTTGGCGAGGAATTTCGTACTGTATGAGTTCTATGGGGACACTAGTCTAGTCAAGCACATAAAACAACAGCGGCTGCGCTGGATGGGACATTTTACCCGTATGGATGAACAAGTTCCAGTAAAAGAGGTCTACAAACGGAATGCGAAAGACTTTGGGATAAAAGGTCCGAAGTGACGACCACCACTAAGACGGGAAGACATTGCCAAGCTTGGTGTGAACAACTGGTGCCAGCTCTCATGGAGCAGAAGCGACTGGCGGCCAAGACCGTTAAGCGATTGTGATATAAATATCGGGCCAAAGAAAAAGAAGAAGATGAAAGAGGCAGCACACCCTGGCCTACTAGGATCAAAATCTGTTTGAAAATATGGAAAATCCTCTATCTAGTAATAAGGAATGGCCGTAATCTCAGTAGGCGGCAATAAAAATTTTGTTGGTTGTAGAAAGAAAATGTAAAAATTGTTTTACTTTCGATTTAGACTTTGTGGAGAGCAGAGGTAAAAGTAGTTTATTATTCTTTATTTTAAATAACCTTACGAATTACCTCGAGCTCTCGGTAACACTGCATATTATTCTTTATTTTACCTTAACTAAATTCTTTTATTCTTGCTTCCAGCTCTTTGTAACACTCTGCTTATTATTCTTTATTTTACCTCAACTAAATTCTTTTCTTATATTTTAAATAACAGAAGGGTTTCTTTTTTTAAATAAATTTACACTGGGTTCTATGTGAGTTCCGATCTCTGCAAAGGCTGAACTTAAAACTGGTTAACTCGAGTCTAGTTTTCACCTAATCAAAAAATTATTCTTGATGCCGAAAATAGTATCCTGACAGCATTCTTATTTTAGTATTTTTTATGTATGAAAATATGTTTACTTTTTAAGTATATAGGTAACACAGGCCTACAAAATGGCCCCTTTTCTGAGGTCCAGCCTTCTTTGTATTAAATTCTGTTCCAGTTTTGTGTGCACTTATTTGGCCCATTCGTAGCCCAATTCATAAAATCTTGGTGTCATTCTCGCAAGGTTGTTTGATTATAACCAAATATGAATTTGGGAGAAATTGTTTAAATCTTGTACTGCCTGAATGTTATTGTACATTTGCTTGACAATTAATGTAAGGTGTCTATGTTAGATCACGTAGTCTTTTAATATGTCCTATACAACCCACTAAATTTATACCGCCGACTTCTGAGACTACTGCCATTCTTTATTACATTCGGCTATCCTGATATAGTCGTTGGTATATTTCGCGTACTATGCTTACAAACCAAATTTCAAGTCAATGGAATGAAATAAAAACAATTTACCGTACAAACTTCTCCGACACTTTTTTCAACCACTTGGGGGGGGGTGGAATTTTTCGAAACCCCGTCTTTGTACTCACTTTCAACACTAATGGAAACTCCTGCCCAAATTGCAGCCATCTATCTCTTACCGTTCACGCTCTGCGTTGATTGCCAATCAGTCAGTTAATCAGTCAATCAGGACAAACTGTGGTAAATAGTAAACAGAATCAAAAAAAAATGAAACGCGGTTAATTTTCCGATTAAAATTTCCTAAATTTACAGAGAATTTTAACTAAAGGTGGGCACTTTTCGTCATCCAGCTGGTCGATGAAATAAACCAAACCGAACCGAAATGTTTCATTTGCGTTTTTCGGTTTGGTTTTAGCATTTTTAGATAGACACTATTTCGGTTCGCGTTTCGTTAAGGGTTGATTTGGCTTACACAAATAGCAAAATGACTTTTGTCTTAAAAAAAATTGAAAAATTGTCATTTGAAGCTTTAGGTACACTATTAAAAGACTGAGCATCAGTGAGCTAATCAAAAAAACCAATCTTTTATTCAGGGTATGAAACAATTTTGCTGTAGAAATGTTAGGTAACACCTGTGAAGAAATAATGGGTATGGGTTTGATTTTTATCGCGAAAGGGGCAACCCTTAAAAGCTAATGCTTAAAATTTCTCTCTCTATGTCTTACTTTACTTTTCGGATTCATGAATATGGAATCATTTTAGTACATTTGCAAGAATGGAGCATGATGGGTGCCGCAATTACTTACTGAAATATCTTGTCGTTCTTTAAAAGACTGTATAAAAACAACTCCAAGACAAAGGTACAAGCTAAACAATTTACTAAAAACGAACAGTCGGCTTCAAAGAACGTAAAGTCAACTCCATTCGAAAAGTTTCATTGTTGAAAGAAGAAAACTTAAACTTAGACTTTGACCAATATTTGTAGTTAAAAAATGGCCAATAACTAAGAGTTAGAGTCTGTAGTAGTGACAATTTTTCACTTCCAAACTATTTCCAGTTCCATTTTCAATATATATACGTATTCTTCCACAGATAATCTATAGATCAATTTTCTCTAAGTGTCTGCTATTTTGGAATATTCGGTTGAATGGCCATTTTAACAATGACTTTTCCATGTTCAAGTTTTGCCCTGCTGCCAAAACCTCCCTTTTATTTGTCTTCATTTGACTGACAAATTGTCGTGTGTCCTGTGTCCTTTTCTTTTTGTTTTTCCGAATTTTTCATCTTGTTATTTTCCTGCTCAAAAAGGGGGCACAAGCGGCAAGAGACTTGACTTCAGTCGATTGAAAATTCAAATTTATTCTTTTCGCCATTTTGTTGATGTTTTGTATCCTGGCAGACTATTTGCCTAGGCCTGCCTGCCTCGATACGATCTCGAGTTACCTTTTTGGGTCTCTTTATATTTGTGCCCGTTAATAGTTCGTGTAAAAATCTACAAATATTTGCAGTCTATTAATTTTTGGTTTCTTTTTTTTTTTTGTCTGTTTTCGTTTTGTTTTTCTAGTGCACGCTTCGCATAATTTTTTCCAACACGAAATTTAATATCCCGCCAGTTGCCCTTTTATTCCCGAGCTATTTACACACTAAATTATTATTTTTTTTTTTTTTGCTTTTAAAATAAAAATTACACATTTAAGCGTTGTACATATTTTTTCTAGCCATGTGTGTGTGTGTGTGTGTGTGGCACATGAAATATTTACCCATTAAATTTGCCTTTAATTAAATTGTGTTGGCCATTTTTTTCCCTCGCGACTTTTGTTTGGAGAGTTGGAGTCGCCGCCATTTCGTTTGTTGAAATAAAAATATTGTTAATTGCAATTTATTCACATGAACACCTCGGCTCTGGTATGCCAGGCTTTCAGTCCGTTTTGCATTGATTTTAATATTTCATTATTTAATATTGTCCTGGCCGAGTGGAGGGATCTGGGATGGGAGGCTGAAAGCCTTTCGATTCATATGCATAATGAACCACTCATTTGATGCTGGCAGAGATTTATGCATTTCCATTTAGTCAGTTTCAGGCAGTTTCCATAACTAATTCCTGCTTTGATACATTTGAATTCGAATAGGAGAAAGATTTAGTAAAGCTTTAAGCTCATGCATGAATAATGTTGGTTCTCCACAGGTTTGGGTTGTTAGTTCCGCCAAAATTGAACAATTAGCACAGAAGTGAACCAAATCTTAGTTTTGTTCATTGTGGCAAACTGGTTAAGATCTATCTATTGATATTTAAAGATATTTTATTTTGATTATGAATTTTAATACTTGCGTTCTTCCGGCGGAGATTAAAAGATTCAGATCTTACCCCTCCCAAACTAAACAATATAAGTTTGAAATTCAAAACCACTGCCTAGTACCTGGGCGTCGTACTGGACAGGAAACTACTCTGGCACAACAAAATTTCTGAGCGAGTAAAGAAGGCATCCATTGCCCTCTTCTCAGGTAAGCAGGCTATATGGCGTAAATGGTTATTTTCCCCAGCAATAGTTCACTGGCTATACAAAGCCATTGTACGTCCCATACTGCTCTATGGAGTTCTAGTATGGTGGCCAGCACATATACTATAGTAGTCCCAAATCCCAACAAGCTCGCCAAAAGTCGTAATAACATTTTTTCGTACTTTTAATGGTTGGCATAGTTGTAGTGGTCCATCTAGTTTGTATTGTGACCGTTTATAAGGGGGAAGTGTCCCTACCTGGCTCAGGTATGAGCTCCGTTCGTGAGCGTCGAGCGTTCCTCATCGTTTACTCGTCACGCATCGAAAATAACACAACGTTCAGAAGCGTATATAATCGCGAAAAGTTACCCGATTTGGATTCTACAAAATGGATTCTATTCCAGAAATGTATTACTCGAAATTATTATTGACAATGCATGAAATAATGAGTCATTAATAAATACTAGAGGTTTTGTCTTAGTCACATTCTTAAAAGTCGTGTTAGAAAAAGTAATAAGTCAAAAGTCCCATCAGATCCCACTCTCAAACAAAATAGAAATTGTTGATTCAGACACTTATTCAAAACATATCTAAAGACATAGCTGCTAATTCAGTCTCGGTGACGATTTTTGTTCGGTAATGCGTGATTTTTCTGCATTTTGTTGTAATTGTCGTGACAATATATAAGGTTGTCAAAAAAGTCTTGCGGTATTTCCGCAAGCTTGTCTTTGCAAGCGCGTAGTTCTAGTTGTATTCGTCGCATCGGTTCACGCTAGAGCTTTTTGGTTTGATTTATTGTTGTTTGTTTTTAGTCGTTCGTGAGTTATAGCGTCGCAAACATGGAGCAAAATAAAGAGAAAATACGGCATATTTTACAGTACTACTACGATAAAGGCAAAAATGCATCTCATGCTGCCAATAAAATTTGTGCAGTTTATGGACCCGATACAGTTTCCATTTCCACCGCACAACGATGGTTTCAACGTTTTCGTTCTGGTGCAGAGGTGATCGAAGATGCGCCACGGTCCGGAAGGCCTGTCGTCGAAAATTGCGATAAAATCGCTGAATTGATCGAAAGAGACCGGCATAGTAGCAGCCGTAGCATCGGCCAAGAGCTGGGCATGAGTCATCAAACCGTTATAAACCATTTGAAGAAACGTGGATTCAAAAAGAAGCTCGATGTATGGGTGCCACACGACTTGACGCAAAAAAACATTTTTGCCCGTATGGATGCATGCGAATCGCAACAAAATCGACCCGTTTTTGAAGCGGATGGTGACTGGCGATGAAAAGTGGGTCACTTACGACAACGTGAAGCGCAAACGGTCGTTGTCGAAAAGCGGTGAAGCTGCCCAGACGGTGGCCAAGCCTGGATTGACGGCCAGGAAGGTTCTTCTGTGTGTTTGCTGGGATTGGCAGGGAATCATCCACTATGAGCTGCTCCCCTATGGCCAAACGCTCAATTCGGACCTGTACTGCCAACAACTGGACCGCTTGAATGCAGCACTCATGCAGAAGAGGCCATCTTTGATCAACAGAGGCCGAATTGTCTTCCATCAGGACAACGCCAGGCCACACACATCTTTGGTGACGCGCCAGAAGCTCCGGGAGCTCGGATGGGAGGTTCTTTTGCATCCACCGTATAGTCCGGATCTCGCACCAAGTGATTACCACCTATTTCTGTCCATGGCGAACGAGCTTGGTAGTCGGAAGTTGGCCACAAGAGAGTCCTGTGAAAATTGGCTCTCCGAGTTTTTTGCCAATAGGGAAGCGAGTTTCCATAAGAGGGGCATTATGAAGTTGGCATCACGTTGGGAACTCGTCATCGAACAAAACGGCGCATATTTGACTTAAATCGCATTATTATAACCAATTTTATGAACAGATTTGAAAATTGCAGTAAAAATACCGCAATGACTTTTTTGACAACCTTATAGATACACACCTGATCATATTAATAGGTACGACACATCAACTCTGACTTTAAGGTAACAGAAAACACTTTTATTCATTGTTTCAAACTTAAAATTTGTTCTCATTGGTTCTTAAACTATTTGTTTTTAATAAAATTATATACTTAATCATAACATAGAATAATAATATAACATAAAAGAGATCATTTTGTGTTTCAGATACGTTTTCAGTGTGATCATAATAATAGGTACACTTCATGTGTTGGTAAGTAAAAAAATTTTATTTTCCATTTTGTGTTCTTTTGTTAAGGTAAATTAGTATTTCCTAACTTAGTATCTAGTGTATCCACCTCTATTTTTGGCCACTACTGCTATTCTTTTTGGCATACTTTTAATAAGAGCCTGGCAGGTCATCTACTGGTGTCTCATACCACAGTTTTTGGACACCTTCCCCTAATTTTTGTTTATTTGAAAATGAATGCTTTGCCAATTTCTTTTTTAAGTCTCCCCACAACTTTTCTATGGGGTTAAGGTCGGGGGATTGGCTTGGCCACTTCAGAACGTCAACTTTTTGGTCCTTGAAAAATTTAGATAACAGCCTTGATGTGTGTTTAGGATAATTTTCTTGCTGAAATACCCAACGTAATGGCATATTTTCCTCAGCATACGGTACCATAACTGTTTCCAATATGGATTTGTACTCTTGAGCATTCATTTTGTTCGTAGTCTGATAAATTGGACCTACGCCGTACCAGGAGAAGCAACCCCATATCATTATATTGCCACCTCCATGTTTGACTGTTTTTTTTGGTAACCCGTGGATGGAATTCCTTTCTATTAGGGCGTCGAACATTCCTTTAACAGTCATTCCCAAACAAATTAATCTTGGTTTCATCGCTCCATAATATGTTTCTCCGTTTTTTCTCCCCGGTGCATCCTACCCAGTCTTTGTGGTCCCTTGCAAATTATTTTTTTTGCGCATAAGTGGGACTTTTCTGGCAATTCTTCCTGGTAGGTTGGCATCTTGTAGCCGTCTTCGGATAGTTGGAGCACTAACTGAATTCCCAATTTCGGCTGCAATAGCCTTCGATGACTTAAATGGGTCCTTTTTGCTCAAAGTTACTTATGTAGTGGTCAAGGGTTTCTGTTGTTTTTTGTGGCCTTCCACGGGTTTCCTGTCTTGGTTTTCTTTCTAATGCATTTTGAACAAAATTATGAGACCTGTTCATTAATTTGGCGATGGCTCGTAAAGATTTGCCTTCTTTTCTCAGACTACGAACCAATCGAGCTTCTTCTTTAGTACAATGAGAATTTCGACCCATTTTTTATGAAAAAAACAATTATTTAAATCTCTGTATTGACAGGAGTTATACTTAATTTACCTTTTGTTACCAAAAGATCACTGATTACAAAATTATTCGCTTGATACTTGTGAGAAACGGAGACTGTACCTATTATTATGATCAGGCGAAATGTGTGGTGGACTCGCAATTTATAGAAAAGGTTTGATATACGGGGCAGCCCCTCTTTCAACTCTTTGTCACAGTGTGGCCAGACATTGACAACAACAAAGAACCAAAAATTAAAAAGTTGTCAACACTAAAAGTACGAAAAAACCATCTATAATTAAAAAATTCCGGTGTGTACCTATTAATATGATCAGGTGTGTACACTGCTTGACAGCACCCTCCCCCAATTCACCAAACGAACTTTTTCACAAGTATTTTGGCCCACTGGAACACATTTTTGGAAGACATTTTGTAGCAGACTTCCCTCCGAAGAAACTAAGATCGCTATCCCTATACGCGGTTGAACTGTTGATTCTACCTTCAGTTCCAGAGTCAAGTAAGATTTATTCTACAAATACAAGCGATGCATCGGGCGTTGAAGATTAATTAGAGGACCGCGAATTATTCACAATCGTTTTTGAAGAAATGTATCTGCCATTTTGTTTTTCTGAATTTGGACTTCGAATTCATAATCAACGACCCCGAAAACCTTCGAGTAGAAACTTTCAGCCAAATCAAATGCGTTTTTGAAGAAATGGTCCGCCATATTGAATCCGCCATTTTGTTTTTCTGAATTTTGACTTTGAATTTGAAATCAGCAGCCCCGGAAACCCCCCGGTTAGAGACTTTCAGCCAAATCAAATGCATTTCTGAAGAAATTGTCCGGCATAGTGTTTTGTTATTCTGAATTTTGACTTCGAATTCGTAATCAACGACCCCGAAAACCCCCGAGTACAAACTTTCAACCTAATCAAATACGTTTTTCAACTTTTGGCCATCTTTTTGCGATTTGGGACCGTCAGTGCGTCAGTACTGAGCACTTTACACAAGGTACAGAGAAGTGCTGAAATATGTAAGATTGGCGCACTCCGAACCACCTCAACGGAAGCACTGAACACCATATTTCATCTTCTTCCTCTAGCCTTGATGTCTAAACATATAGCGGGCATTACAGAGTAAATACATTAAGAGAGTAATTCGGGACACTCAACTATACTAAATCGTCAAAACGTGGTTCCCTCCATTACAGACTATTATATAATATTCCCACAACGTCATTCCAGAAATTTTCTGACGACAATATCCCTAGTAGAAGCGACTGGGATAACTTGCCCCCCCACAGTAGAGCAAATGCCAACAATATCTTCACAGATGGATCTAAGCTCGATAACAAAGTAGGAGTGGGAGTTTTCTCCACCGGCTCCTTGATCATTGCACTGTGTGCTAAGCAGTATTGGTGGCCATCCGTGAGGCCGCCAAATACCTCAGCACACTCATGATCGAGGAAGGGAACATATACATTTACTCAGATAGTCAAGCAGCTCTAAAAGCTCTTGACTCGTTCACCAATTACGCCAAGACGCTCACGGAATGCCGTAGATCCTTAAATGCGATCGGTCAGCATCTTCGTATCCACCTTATCTGGCTACCTGGACGCTGTAACATTGAGGGTAACGAGTCAGCTGACAAACTGGCCAGACAGGGTACTACCATTGGCCGTGTTCAGCAGAACAACTTGCTCCCTGATCAAGTATAAATTTGCAATTATCTTAATACTGAACTCGAGAGATGCGGCTTCATAATAGCCAATTTGAGGTATCATGATACAGGAGCATGTATCACTGAAATAGTACGCTACTTTAAAGTGATACTGCTCCCTCCAACAGCAGAAACTATTCGATACAACATTTTTTTTTGATACCTGCTCAGGGATCAATTATTCTGCTGACCAGAAAAGCTTGATATGGGATGCCCTTAGCCTCATACAAGCTAATTACAAGCAAGGAAACATGACGCCTGGCTAAGGAACGATGGACTAACCTTCCGGTTTGCGCTGTAGCTAGGGTCACGTGGCCCTCGTTTAACCTAAAACGAACCAATAGTCTTTTGCGCCAAAGTAGGGAAAACATCTCACTACTGGTTGGGGTCCTAACGGATCACTGCGTCATCGGCAGGCAAGCAGCACGCTTGGGCGTCGCTCACAACGACTTCTGTAGAAGCTGCAAGTGTAAGGAAAAGGAGGAGACACGACTGTTTCTTCTTTGCCATTGCTCAGCTCTTAGTAAAAGGAGACTCAAAACTCTTGGCCACCCCTTTCTACTCAACCTCTCGAAAGTGTCCGAGATAGAAATTCCGTCTCTACTGAAGTTCTTAACGTTGTCACAATGGTTCAGTCGGGAGGAACGCCCCCTGGCTTGATTACAGAATTATATGGTATCGCAATGGTCCTATCTTGGCCTAACCATCTCAACCTAACCTAATACTAGAGTTGTTAAACTCTAATATTTCAAAAACAGCATTTGCAAGGGTATAAAAACTTCGGCACAGACACAGTAGCTTCAAGAGACAGCACTTGTGAACATCTAAAGTCGCTTATAAACACACTCATTAAACCTTAAGAGTGTGGCTTCAGACCTGGTAAATCCACCACACACCAGATATTTATATTACGACAAATCCTGGAGAAGTTCTATGAGAAAGATATCAAAACCTACCATCTTTTAGTCGATTATAAAGCCGCCATCGAAACACCGATAAGGTCAAGGTTCTTTGAAGCCTTGTCTACCGTTGGTATACCAACAAAGCACGTTTGACGCAAAGCTCTGTCAAAATAGGA
The DNA here is from genome assembly GCA_037044535.1 of Lordiphosa magnipectinata. Taxonomy (NCBI): domain Eukaryota; kingdom Metazoa; phylum Arthropoda; class Insecta; order Diptera; family Drosophilidae; genus Lordiphosa; species Lordiphosa magnipectinata. The sequence goes on along the minus strand of JBAMBO010000670.1, from coordinate 169,603 downwards.
AAGAACCTCTCCGAGCCATTTGATACCTTATCTTCTTAAATCTGCTGATGGAGTATATACTGCGCCAGTGTCCAAATGCCAACAGATCGGGCACCATCTTTTATAAAGATGTAATGCTACTCCCATATGTCAATGATATTGACATTATCGGCAAAAACGAACGGGAAAAGCAGGTCGTTTTCAGAGATTGAGAAGCAGTCTAAACTGATGGGCTTAGCGGAAAACGAGAACAAGACGAAGTACCTAGTACCGACGTACAAAAAGTCTACGCTTTTCGTACAATCTGTGAAAATTGGATAGTTCAACTTTAAGGTTGTAGAGGATTTTGTCTAACTCGGAACGATGATAACAACACCAGTCTGGAAACCGCAAACCGATGCTACTACGGGCTCAGTAGGGAGTTCAAGAGCAGAGCACACTCTCGAAAAACGAAAATAGAGCTATACAAGTCGCTCATCATACGGCGCAGAAGCATGGACCATATCATCAGCGGATGAGACGGCGATTGGCGAAAGATTCTTCGGAGGATTTAGGTACCTTTGAAAGTTGGCGAGGAATTTCGTACTGTATGAGCTCTATGGGGACACTAGTATAGTCAAGCACATAAAACAACAGCGGCTGCGCTGGATAGGACATGTTACCCGTATGGATGAATAAGCTCCAGTAAAAGAGGTCTACAAACGGAATGCGAAAGACTTTGGGATAAAAAGCCCGAAGGGACGACCACCACTAAGACCACCACTAAGACGGGTAGACATTGCCAAGCTTGGTGTGAACAACTGGTGCCAGCTCTCATGGCTATTAGTAGCAGCGGCCGAGACCGTTACGCGATTGTGATATAAATATCGGGCCAAAGAAAAAGAAGAAGAAGAAAGAGGCAGCACACCCTGGCCTACTAGGATCAAAATCTGTTTGAAAATATGGAAAATCCTCTATCTAGTAATAAGGAATGGCCGTAATCTCAGTAGGCGGAAATAAAAATTTAGTTGGTTGTAGAAAGAAAATGTAAAAATTGTGTTACTTTCGATTCAGACTTTGTCGAGAGCAGAGGTAAAAATAGTTTATTATTCTTTATTTTAAATAACCTTACGAATTACCTCGAGCTCTCGGTAACACTGCATATTATTCTTTATTTTACCTTAACTAAATTCTTTTATTCTTGCTTCCAGCTCTTTATAACACTCTGCATATTATTCTTTATTTTACCTTAACTAAATTCTTTTATTCTTGCTTCCAGCTCTTTATAACACTCTGCTTATTATTCTTTATTTTACCTTAACTAAATTCTTTTCTTATATTTTAAATAAACTGGTATTCTTGATGCCGAAAAATAGTATCGCGACAGCATTCTTATTTTAGTATTTATGATTGTTCCAAATATACTCAACGCAAGAAATTTGAGCTCAAAGTCTTATGCATGAAAATATGTTTACTTTTTAAGTATATAGGTAACACAGGCCAACAAAATTACCACTTGTCCAGTTTTGTGTGCACTCATTTGGCCCAATCGTAGCCCAATTCATAAAATCTTGGTGTCATTCTCGCAAGGTTGTTTGATTATAACCAAATATGAATTTGGGAGAAATTGTTTGAATCTAGTACTGCCTGAATGTTATTGTACATTTGCTTGACAATTAATGTAAGGTGTCTATGTTAGATCACGTAGTCTTTTAATAATATTCTATACAATCAAATTGACAGCCAACTAAATTTATACCGCCGACTTCTGAGAATACTGCCATTCTTTATTACATTCGGCCATCCTGATATAGTCGATGGTATATTTCGCGTACTATGCTTACAAACCAAATTTCAAGTCAATGGAATGAAATAAAAAAAATTTACCATACAAACTTTTCCGACGCTTTTCAACCACTTGGGGGGTGGAATTTTTCGAAACCCCCCAAATTTCAGCCTTCTATCTCTTACCGTTTACGCTCTGCGTTGATTGCCCATCAGTCAGTGAATCGGTCAATCGGGACAAACTGTGGTAAATAGTAAACAGTGTGTAAATAGTATAGAATAAAAAAAAAACTGAAAACGCGGAAAAAACCTTCGTTTACAATAGCATCCTTCCCTCTCCCCCAGCACCTACCTGGCTACGTCCTTAATAACCGAAAAATCTTAAAACTGCAAGCCCTGAAAAATCATAAAAAAGGTTCGCCTCTTTTCAAATGCAACGAATCCAAGGCTTTGCCTTGACGCATGGTTCGTAGAAAAAAACCAAAAACTTTGCGCTTAAATCAATTACAAGCGGTGTCAATAGTACGATAAGTACGAAAATACTTGATTCTAGTACAAAAGTGTTATTTCAAGCACAATTTTTCAATCCCAAAATACTTGTTTAAGACGCTGTCTGGATATTTTAAGTACATTTCGAACTATTATAAAATCTTTTTGGTCACACTATTAGTTTGTTATGGTCTTAATAACAGCCCGATTTACTTTCAAAATAAGTGCAAAATGTTCTTCATCGAAGTCTTATAAATTCTAAAGTCAACCCCAAAACCTGCTTGAAACAATTTAATGCTTCATATTTATTTATTTAGAGTCGACAAACAAAGGCTGTCAACAAAAGTATAAATACGTTACAAAAGAATTTTATGAGCTAAGGAAGCCTATCAAAGAAAACCTAATAAAATTACAAAATAAACTAATAACGACTCCGATACGGTGGGGGAATTTTATTTGCCCGTCCGGCCAGCTATGCCCCTCTATTCACAGCCGATTGTAGTCAGAGACGTTATTAGTAGACATCGAATTTTATGTACTTTTTTAAATGAAGGTTGATTGAGGTAAAAATTTGGACTTATACTAATTAAATAACCCTCTTTCCATTGGAAACTGCATATTCAATATATGCAAATTTTGAATATTTTACATATGTAAAATATTAAAACAAATATGCAAAATATGCACTGAATATGTAAAATATGTAATTGTATAAAAAATGTATAAAAATTGAGAAATTTGCAAAAATTCTTATTCTTGAGCTTAGATTATTGTTAAAAATATAAAGATGGCGTATATAGACGGTTAAATGGAAGTTGTAGACCGAGCAAATGAAAGGTGTGCCTTGAAAGTTCTAAAATATGGGGAAATTTCTAAATTGTTCATTAATTTCAGATTTTTATGAAGATTTTATGGACGGCTAAAGTATACAGATAAATAAAGAAGATGTGGAATAAATGGTCAAAAAAAATCGAGAAATTTAAAAAATTCTCATTTGAATTTAGATTATCATAAAGAAGGGTAAACCGGCGGGTAAATAGGAGGAGTAGATCAAATGGTCAAGGAAATCGCGAAATTTGCAAAATCCATCAAACGACCTAAGATAACTATGAAGGTTGGATAGATGGCAAATGAAGACGCGTATATTAGACCAAAAACCGCGAAATTTGTCAAATTTTCATTTGACTATTTACGAAAGCGCAGCAAATTTTATAGGCGCTCGGAAACTCCAGAATTATATATTAATCTGTTCCTGTCATGTGGATGCTGAGAATAAACCTCTCCCACACAACAACATTGTAAACTTCGAAAGAAATTTTTTTTTTTCAAAAATGTTTTTATTATTATTGTTGTAGCAGTATACAATTAAGCATTTTTCTAAATTTTCCATTGTAAATTTTTGGCGTTTCTCAGAAAAAATTAGCTTGTAGGCCGAAAAACTGCGTTCCACATCGCAAGATGTAAGCGGTGCATATATTGAATTTAAATATGTCAGACATATTAATTTTCTCCGACGTCAGTTATTTCCGAATCAGAATTGGAAAATAATTGACTTAAGGTTATCAAATGAACCATAGTCCGGGCTCCGATCCAATACGTCCTTTAGTTTTTTTTGCAGTTTTATACCGAATTCTCCTTTCACACCATTTAGAATGTCCTTTACTTCAGATAAAAGCTTGAAAGTTTTTGTAATTTCCATATTTTTTTGTTTCATCGAGGCTATAATTTCCGGTATTCTGTTAAAGTGATGTTTTATAAAAATCTGATATATACGAGTTGACTAGTGGATATGAATTTCGTATGGTTTCCGCCAAACGATTTATTCCATGCGCCAAGCAAGTCACATGTAACAGTTTTGGATAAAACACGCTTTAAGTTTTGTCCAGCCTTCAGCATATATGCTGCCGCATCCGTAATTAACAGCAGTTGTTTGGTTTCATATCCTCTTGGCCAAAGTTCTATGATAAAACTGTTTACAAAACGTGCTATTGCTTGATAATTGACCTTATCCAATGCTTTAGTTGAAACTAAAAAGGTTTCTGAACGACCATTTTCAGTTAAGTTCCCAACAATTAGATTGGCCACAAATCTGCCCGCTTTGTCAGTGGTTTCGTCGACCGAGAGCAATATTTTAGCGTCATCCAAAGCCTCACGAATACTATCCATTTTTTTTTTTTATAGCACTTGTCCAGGTGGGATTTTCGTAATGTACTTTCTTCTGGTATTTGTTTCTTAATGTATTTTTTAAGAAAGCCATTAAATGTCTCATTATTTAAAGCATTGAAAGGTATGTTGGCTGCAATCAAGGCTTCGCAGAGTTCAATGTTGAATTGACAATTTTCATCGTCCTCCACTTCAACTGGCATCTGCCATCTTACAGCCAATTGTTTATAGCGCGCAGTTGCTAATTGTTGCTCCAATTGCGACTTTTGATCGCAAGCAATCTGATTTAACAAATTAAAATATATTTTCTTTTATTAATATGAATATTATTATTTTATGGATATATTGTACTCACTCGTTTTTTATTGCAAGTAAGACAGACAACTTTGTCGTCTTCCTGTATTTCAAAACAGTTCGATTCCAATTCTTTTAGCCATTTTGGAATCAAACATGTTTTTTTATCGCTTATTTTCGGCATTTTAATTAATTAAAAGTTGAATTGATGAAGCTGATTTACAAAGTGAAACGGACTTGCAACAAAATCAGAAAATGGTGAGCACAGAATCACAAAAAGAACACATTAACCCTGGCCTACTATGATAATAATGTATCTGAAATATGTCATTTCATAAAAAAATAGGTTTTTTACATATTTTACATATTCTGCATATTTTGCATATTTTTTTATGCAATTTATGCAAAATGGTTTTTAGCGGACTTAGATCGTTTTTCAATAAAAATAAGATGTGTGCAATCAGAACTTAAATTGGACATGCGGTTCAAAATGTATCATATTTTATATGACATATTTTACAGTACTACTACGATAAAGGCAAAAATGCATCTCATGCTGCCAATAAAATTTGTGCAGTTTATGGACCCGATACAGTTTCCATTTCCACCGCACAACGATGGTTTCAACGTTTTCGTTCCGGTGCAGAGGTGATCGAAGATGCGCCACGGTCCGGAAGCCCTGTCGTCGAAAATTGCAATAAAATCGCTGAATTGATCGAAAGAGACCGGCATAGAGCAGCCGTAGCATCGGCCAAGAGCTGGGCATGAGTGATCAAACCGTTATAAACCATTTGAAGAAGCTTGGATGGGAGGTTCTTTTGCATCCACCGTATAGTCCGGATCTCGCACCAAGTGATTACCACCTATTTCTGTCCATGGCGAACGAGCTTGGTAGTCGGAAGTTGGCCACAAGAGAGTCCTGTGAAAATTGGCTCTCCGAGTTTTTTGCCAATAGGGAAGCGAGCTTCTATAAGAGGGGTATTATGAAGTTGGCATCTCGTTGGGAACTCGTCATCGAACAAAACGGCGCATATTTGACTTAAATCGCATTATTATAACCAATTTTATGAACAATTGAAAATTCAATAAAAATACCGCAAGACTTTTTTGTGTGCAATATGTTATGCAAATATGTAAAATCCGATGTCTAGTTGTTAGAGTTAACAAAAACTTTAATAATATAGAGATCGAGAAGAGGGGGAGAGAGAAAGAGAGAGAAAAACCAAAAGGAAAAAAATATGATAATATAATAAAGATAAAGAGAAAGGGAGAAAACTATCTAAAAGTAAACTTTAAAAATAAAAAAAATTTATACGTTAAACTTAAAACTAAATAACCGGAAAATCTCTGACCCGGTGGGGGAGGATTTTTTAGCCAGTCCGGCAAGCTATGCCCCTACTCACAGCTGGGAGTGGTCATAGATTTCTCCGGAGATAATTATAGAGAGAAGTTTTTAGAGAGAAGAGAGAGAGAGATCTGTTGAGAGCAGGTGATAGAGATCATTGTAATTTTGACATAAGACCCGAAAACGCTTCTGCTGGGCATAATCAGTTGTGCATCTAGGCAAGATTCAAGGTAAATAGTTTCTAGTTGGCCTAGAAGGAACGGAAAAGTTAAGGCGACCTAAGAGTTATGATAGAGTCTACATCACTAATGATTAGCTTATGAAGAAAAGAAACACCTAGAACTGTTCTACGATTAGCTAACGAAGGAAGGTTAATAAGCAAGAGTCTGCTGGAGTACGATGGCAGACGAAGGTTAGGGTCCCAATTTAGTCCACGAAGAGCAAAAAGTAAGAATTGCTTGGTTTAAGTCTATAAAATTTTAAATATTTTCCCAATTTTTTTTTGAAACTAGGTTTTTGTTTTAGATCAAATGAATTAACCAAAGACCAAGATTTTTATAATGTAGGTCAGAAATCTACCCTCACTACATAACCAAAGTGTTAGAACCAGGAGATTTGACTTTAGATAATACGAATTTTCTGTACAACAGTTTTTGGAGCTTACATTGTTACATTGATCCTTTTTTAAATTTTTTGGTTAGCTGCAAGTACGAAATGTTCTTGTTTCAAGAACGTTTGTTCTCATTTTAATGATATTAACAGTCGTTTTTCTGTTCTCGAATGTTTCGTACTTAATTTAAGTACGTTCAAGAACAAAACATAATTTAAATTTGAAGTATAAATTCTATCCCGATCAGTGCTGCCAACGCCTCTACACAAAAAAAGGACGGTAGAACCCAGAAAAAAAGACAGAAAACGGACAGATTTTTTTTAAAAGGCTAAAAAATCAGGACAACCTATGTTTCCTTATTAATATAATAAAGCTTTAATGCATATCAAAAAGTTGATCTTTGGCGACCTTTCTAAATTGTAGAAAATTGAGTTTAGCCGGCTCGAGGTCAAATGAATCCAACAGATGTAAGTGCTGTTTTTCCGATATAGTTCGGTTGCTCAACGGCAACCATCTTCAGGGACAATTATTTTACGCGTCTGTGCCGTCGCAAGTAGAGTTTCGAATATCTTCATTTTCGTTTAATTCATATCGATCATATTATCAGCATCGATTTCGTGTGCAAATGATGCTCTCAGGAACTTTAACATTTTTGCCACACATGTCACATGTTTTGGCAATCATGTTGGGCACAAAACATTGCTGGTGCCTCCTCCTGACGACAAGCTGCTGATGTTGAAAGTGGCTAAAACGTTATTTTGTTTACCTGTGCGAAGGGCACTGCATGTTGCATGTGTTTTTATGGTCAATCTTTCGATTTAAACTGCAATTGCAGTATTTGCAGTACGCCTCCGGATCCGGATCATTGGCATCTCGGCACATCCAATTCTTTAATTCACGTTCTCTTAACCAAGATTAATGAAGATTTTGATTACGCGAGTATTTCGCGGTACCAACAATTCACTTTGACAATGAGCATGGACCTGCCAACTCGTTTTTTAAAAACAGCTGATAAATTGTCGAAGGGTACTTTCGAAAATTGAGCACATAATTAAAAAAAATGGATGCAAAAACACAAAAACAAATCTAAAATCATTTAAACCGCGCAATGAACCGATATTCGATACGTCTGATTTCGATTTCACACAAATAAAACAGGGTTGCATCGCTTTAAAAATGCTTCTCGAGAGCGAAAAATCAAAATGAAAGCGATGCCACATAGTTGAAATTGATAAACTGCTTTAGAACAATCGAAAATAGATGAAAAAAGGCTAAAATATAATAAAAAGTAATTTTTTCCGGATAGGAGACATTTCGAAAGTTTTCTGGAAATCGTAGTTTCAAAAAGGACAGATCTGTCCGCAAAAAGGACAAATTGGCAAAACTGATTCCGATTGATCTAGAACTCTGCCGGTCATTTTTTTCTGAGTGTAGCTCATTTGATCTTCGAAAAACTTGCAGCGCTCTTTTCCGAAGAGATTCAGATATAATATTAAGAACTGTCGACTGGATTCTCAACGGAGAGACAACACTCTGCGAGACGATATCTCTAACGTTACTTTCAAATTCTTTATAAAGTTGTAAAACAGTGATAGAAATTCCTTATATAAGTCCCCTAATGTACAAACCGAGCTTCGTTGATGCAATTACCGAGCCGGTTTTTGTTTGCTTACTTTAGTATTTTCGAAAGAAAGGCCGGTTCGACGGTTGCGGCTCACCAATTTTTCTTGTTGGTTGGTATTAAACATTCTTCTCCAATTTCAATAATTTTCATATCTATTTGCATATTTTGTAGTAGCTTACTGTATTTCAATCTGCTGCCCATTGCTCTCACAATTCCCAAATCTGCTTGACCCATGCAGAGTAAGTTTTTCAGACATTCTGCATGCCTTGGGGCCAAATACATTTTCCTGTAATAGATTAGCCAGGTGAGCAGGTGAGTTTAATCCATAAAATGTGCGATTATTGCGTTTATGCGGCCCGGGGCGAATTCAATATAAAATATAAACAAACCGTTAGAGAAATCACACAAAAGCCGAAGCAAGGAGCTGCAGCAGCGACACACAAGCCAGACATGGGCATGACGACCCCTGCTCCGCTCCACTTACTTTCAAGTTCTCTTCACTTATTTGACTATCGATTAAAGTTTGTGGTTGCTGTGCACACACACACACACACACACACACGCAGACGCATAAATATTTCAATATTTTCCAATGGAAAAAGATTTGCGATTAATTTGAAATGTGTGTGCACATAGTCCAAGTATAGCACTTCGTACTCGTATCAACCCCCTGAAATGCTTCAGTGCATGACATCACAGCGAGGGATTATCCAATGGCAACCAGTCCCAAGGGATGTCTGGTTAATGAAATTTCGGCCTGTGACCAGTGTCTACCGCTGGTCCATCAACCTCAATCAGTACAATTAGCTCATTGTGGCAACAATGGAAAAAAATGGCTGCCAGCAGCGGCATCAACCGGTGCATTAGGTGGCGCCCAAATCCACAAGGAGCTTACGAAAGTGTTAAGCCTGCTGAGCTGAGCTGTGTGCTGGGTTGGCGCCCAAGCGCAAGCTTACATTAAGTCACCGCCCGCTGATGCCCGCTCCTCCGGCTGCTTATGGTAAATGGAAATTACTGCAGAGGGGATTCCCCCACCTTGCCCTTTGGGTATCCGTTGGCAATTGTTATAAAAAGCAAATGTTATTTTTGAACAAACAAAACTTGAATACCCCGAAATCCATTCAAAATCACACAATTAGTTTGGCTCTAATCCGTGCCACAAATAGGGCAGCCAAAGGTAAATCCATTGTTACGCACACAAACACACATGTAGAGGAATCCATAGAAGCCTGAGGAGCAGGAGTCTCCTGTAAGGTAAGTAAGTATATAATCAAGGTATTTTTTGGCCCATGTTTTGGCTCTTATTTATATTTCGAGTGAGTCGACAGCCCACACTCTGATTTAGTAACATTGCTTATTGAAATTCGACTAGAAAACAAGAACTTAAATAATTCAATTCGATTTAGACCGAAGTACAAATACACTTGCCAGTTGTTGGAACTGTGATGTTAACTAATGTTCAATATCAATATGTGTGCTTAAGTTAATTGGATAAACGTTTGATTAGAACATGAGGAGATTTTGTTAGGATGATATTCTTTTTGTTAAGCCGTTCCTTTGAAGCCTCTTCGAGTTCTAAAATGAACAAAACAAAATGAACAATGACCAAAGGACCACAAGCCGAGCTACTCTCAATCTCTTTTGGAGTATGTGCTTAAATTTTTCGCACAAGAGAAAAGGATCTACAGTTTAACGCCGAATACGCAGGGCAAAGTTTGATAAGCCTTTTAATGGCTAGTTACTTCACAGCTGATGCCAATAACTGGTGAAGGTGACCGGTCTTTGAAAGAAAAACCTCCCGGACAGCAGGCACACTCACTCAAAAAATAGTAACCTAAAGAGGTTAGGCAGATCCTAAAAAGTAAATTACTTTCAAATTAAATTTTACTTTCATTGGGACTCGAACTCCCAAACTCCACGTTCTAAGGAGACGCTCTGCCGTCTGCCATAGTGTTGGGTTGTTCATGAGTGAACAAGTGAACATGTTGTTCTTCAATTGTTCATTTTTGTTCTGCGAGTCTTGTTCAGTCTATCTTGTTCAATCTATCTTGTTTAGTCAGCTCTGAGTTGCTCTTGAGTTGTTCTAATAGCTGTTCAGTCTCTTTTGCTCAGAGAGCTGTTTTGATCTATTTTGCTCTGTGAGCTGTTTTGTATCTCTTGCTCTGTGAATTGTCCTGTCTGCCTTGCTCTGTGTGTTGTTCCATGATACGACTATAACAGGTATGGCGCTCGGCCAACATTTGAACCAAGCGCTTTTGCTAAGAGCTCGAGAGAGAGAGCGGGAGAATGAGCGCGAGTGTAAGCGACGCTCATTCACACAAATTAGGTATGTGTGTAAAACAAAAAAGCCAAGCAGAAACAACAAAAACAATAATAAGAGATCAGTGCTACAGAAACCCACCCCTTTGAATTCCAACAACAACAAAATTTCGTGCGCTGACACAACCTTCCGCCATAGAACTAGAACAACTGAACAATTGAACAACAACAAGTGAACAACTGAATAAGTGAACAATTGAACAAGAACAAGTGAACAACTGAACTTGAACAAGTAAGCAATTGGAAAAGTTGACTCACTTAGAAAACAAAGAAGAAGTGAACATGTTCAGTGAAATTAACAACCTTTAGCCAACACTAGTCTGCCCCGCGCGGCTTTTTGCAAGCTTAAACGAACTTCACAAATCACTGATTTCTTTAGGGTAACTTGACGCAACGTTGCGCATGTCGACCGTGGCCGCCATCGTACAAAGACGCCTTGTCGTTAGTGTTCAATCATCGGAGAACTCGAGTTTGAGTCCCAAAATTTGTATAAGTTATTCAGAAAGATGAATTTGGTGAACACAAAGCATTTGCTTCCTTGGTTTACTTCTCTTTGTGGATATAAATCAGGGCAAAAATATATCCCAAGCAAAAACAACTACAAGAAATAGAAGAAGAAACCCGACTTTTTGTTTGTGTGTGTGTGCTACTGCTGTCTGATGCGCGATGCTAACAACAAAGCCTTTGCTCTGAGAGAACGAGAAGAGGGAACACATTGAAACAGAGTTCCCCAGCGATAGCCCCTGGGGAACGAACATACTCGCCATTTCCTACCGAATGCTTGCCGAAGTCATGCATCACTGTGTGTTAGAGAGAGACACAGTCACATTTTCGCACTCTCTGCTTGGGGAACCCTGCATTGAAAGCAGAGCCGGCCAGCCATAGCTACCAGGAGCCGAAGTCAGTTGAGTTTTTACACAAGCGCGGGTCGAACTCATGATTGTGTGAATCGGTGAACACTGAATTGCAAGTAAAACGGCTGTAGTCTAGAGAGAGCTTTGATTTAAAGTTGTTGTTGCTCTACGAAGCCTTTGCTTTGCGTACGCGCCGGCATCAAAAAAACCTTCGCTCGTAAAGAAAGAGAGGAGATGACGCATATGAATTTGTTGTTGCTCTATGTAGGTATGTTGTAGCTATTCCTTTGCGTAAAACAACAACGAATGCTCGGCTTGCGGAATGGTCTTAGGCACGCACTCCTGATATAAATTGTCAAATTTTTGAGGAATATTTTGTTTGGAAGAAACTCCTCTAGTTTTGGAATTTCAATGTTAAATTGACCTAAAAACTTTAGGTAATTAGCAACGTTAAAGCTAGGTTGAGATACCTTTGGAGTCATTTTTAGTCCCAATTGCGATGATTTTTAGGTTATTTTCGTCGGAAATTTAGGCAATTTAGTTTTTTTTGTTGCACGATGAAACTATGTATAGTTTTTTGGAACCGATAGATCGATGTTTCCATTCTACGAACTAATTTCCTAGTCACCCAAATGCGGAGTTGTCCGAAGCTTTGAAAGCCCTTCTGAGTACACAAAATAAATTTGACAGAAAATAATATTTTTTGGCATAAAAATGTAATAGAAACAAATTCAAAAACTCAAATTCATGGAACGCTAAAAATATTGAGTTGAACAGCATTCAACGGGTTAAAAAATGCACGCTCTTTACTAAATATAGAAATTTTGTATGTTAATAAAATGAAAAGAAAACAATAAGCTTAAGACTTTGGGGATTCCCTCTGATTTTATCAAAACAAAAACTGCAAAAATCGATCATAGAAACACGGAGAGAAAAGCCTCACCTTTTCACCTGCTTTGCGCTTTTCACTTGGCTACGTTCGTATATTCGTTCCAATACATTTGCACTCGATATCTGCACACTTAGTTGGATAAATCGGACAATTCTTTTAACATTCCATCACAACCTTCTTGGCAAAGAGCATAAAGACACGAATTTTTACCCCTAGAGTATAAATAACTTTAACTAAGCATTAAATTCGCCTAAAACCAAATTTTACAGGCAATCACTGGTGACACCATCCATGTCATGAGGATGATGCAGATGTTGATGCTGATGATGATGATGATGTAGTTGGTCAACCAATTCAGCTATGCCCTCCACTCCAATACTTAACGAGGGCAAGGTCTTGTCCAGTACCAGCAGAGAGGGTGGAGTCTTAGGATCCCCATCGGTAACCAGACCACCAAAGGACGTCAAGCCCATGCCATCCAGGCACAATGAGTGCAGGCCATTGTTATCCGTGGTAAGATGCTGCTGCTGCTGCTGCTGCTGCTGCTGTCCTTGCCCATCATATGGGGAGGCTGAAATTTGAGGCAATGATGGCTGCTTGTCCTGTTCGTCCAATGTGAGTGCTTGCTCCATGCTCAGAATGCAATCAGCCTTGAAGCTATCGATCGTAAATTGATCTACGCTTAGAAACTTCATCTCATCATAGGCGGAAGAGCCATCTGTAAGATCCAGAAATTCCATGCCCTGGGTCTCTGGCAGATGACCATTCTGCAGCTGTTGCGATTGAGGCGGGTGTTGCTGAACTACTGCATCCTGTGGCTGATGTTGTTGCTGTTGTGGATGATGATGGGTATGTCCATTTGTTTGTGGCGGATAGGTAGACCACTCCATGGATAGGCCACTGCCACCACGTTCCAGACCCAGATGATCAATATTGAGGTTGAGAAAGATATTGGGCGATAAACGGGAGGGCGAAATGCCACCCGTACCATAGGGAGCTTTTAGCTCATTGTCCAGCGAATTGGATGACTGTGGTGGGGTGTCCGGCAATAAAGTTCCACCGCCAGCTGAAGGAATACAAGATGGAATTAGTGCTGTTAAGTAAATAAATTCGTTCGCTTAGTTTTACATAAGTTCCTAATTTACAACGGATAAAATTATCGATAACTTATCGGAAAACGAGCAACTGAACAAAATGGAGCAAGGGATTAGAGCTGGACAATAGGGATTCAGTAAAAAAGTGTGTGGCTCACTTTAAAGTAAGTTCTGAACTTGCTCTTTGTTCACTTTGATGCTCAGTTGTGACTTTTTGTACAGGCAACCTTTGTAAATTATGTTGATAACGATAGTTTTAGCGTATTTGCAACAGATAAAACTATCGATAACTTATCGGAAAAAGTATGGAAAACGAGCAGCTGAACAAAATGGAGCAAGGGAGCAAGGGATTAGTGCTGGACAATAGGGATTCAGTGAAAAAGTGCGTGGCTCACTTTAAAGTAAGTTCTCAACTTGCTCTTTGTTCACTTTGTGGCTCAGTTGTGACTTTTTGTACAGGCAACCTTAGTAAATTGTGTTGATAACGATAGTTTTAGGTATTTACAACGGATAAAACTATCGATAGCTTATCGGAAAACGTTTGGAAAACGAGCAACTGAACAAGAAGGGTCAAGAGATTCGTGCTGGTCTATAGGGTTTCAGTGAAAAAAGTCCGTTGCTCACTTTTAAGTTATTCCTCACTTACTCATTGTTCACTTTGTTGCTCAGTTTTTATTTTTTGTTCAGTTGTTCAGGTAACCTTTGTAAATGATGTTGATAACGATAGTTTTAGGTATTTACAAAGGTTACAACAATCGATAACTTATCGAAAAACGTATGGAAAACGAGCAACTGAACAAAAAGGAGCAAGAGATTAGTGCTGGACAATAGGGGTTTAGTGAAAGAGTTCGTTGCTCACTTTTAAGTAAGTTCTTCCCTTGCTTTTTGTTCACTTTGTTGCTCATTTGTCATATTTTGTTCAGTTGTTCAGGCAACCTTCGTAAATTATGTTGATAACGATGGTTTTACTTATTCACAACCTATAAAACTATCGATAACTTATCGGAAAACGTGAAACGGAACAACTGAACAATATGGAGCAACTAAAGAGCGACGCCTACTCACCCAAAGCGCTATCCAACTGACTCAATACGCCCGCACTATCATCATAGGCCACATCCAATTCCAGTGTACCACCATTTTCTTTATAATCTCCGCCCACACCACCGCCAATCTTCTCCTGCTTACGCCATTTGGCACGCCGGTTCTGGAACCACACTTGTACCCGTGCCTCAGTCAAATCAATGCGCACCGCCAACTCCTCGCGAAAGAATACATCCGGATAGTGGGTACGCTGAAAGGCTCGTTCCAGTTCCTGCAGCTGTAGCGTATTGAATGTGGTTCTATGTTTGTGGATCAAAATAAGCGTTTACTAGAGTGAACTCTTAACCAAAGCAATCCTTGTACCTGTATCTCCTTTGCTTGCGCTTCATTGTGCCTTTGTCCATGCGTCCACTGCGAGTCCAGATGACTCTGCTCCTCTTTAAGAAGTGGCTAAGTATAAGCGTGTGTGTGTGTGTGTGTGGTGGGTCTTTACACCCGCCGTGACATAGTCGCAACTTTTATTTTTTTTTTTTTTGTGTTTAACGATTTTCGTCAACACTTCGAGGGCTTCTCCCTCTGTCGCTTTTCCGCCCCAGCGAAATCTGCAGCGGAAAACTGTACAACAATAACAACGGCAGCAGCTAGGAAACTGATGGGCAAACTCCACATTGGCTGGTCAGGCTTAAACCAAGTAACCAGGATGCTTTAGCTGCATTTCTTTCGAAAAATCACAGAGCTTGTTGTCGAACTACGCGCGCGACAGTGAGTGCTTGTCAAACTGTAAGCCGGAGACGTTCTTGCTTCAACGACGCGCATTCAACTGAAGAGGATTGCCGCCGCTAGCTGCGTGTTGTTCCGTCACACGGAAGCCCTAGAACATATTTTGATTTCCACTGCTTTACTATTTTGTAGCACCCTACACACACTCGGGTGGTAGACTGACCCGGGGCCAGGCCCTGTCATTTGGACAGGGAACTAGCAGCCGGTCTAGCCGGACCCTTAGATAACACCTGACCGTAGCTGAGAGTAGTGAGCTCATAGTTTTGGATTTAGACAGGGACGGTGAAAGCATGTAACTAATGGTTGGTAAACAATATTCTTAAGCTAAGCAATCCAAGTAACTTGAACTTTAGCGAAGTTTGTGTTTCAGATAATTTAATATTTTAGAAGTCTAATCTTAAATTAAATTTCATTTTAATCAATTGGACCAAGTAAAACTAAGCCGAACTCGCGATACGCGGGAACACTAGGCAAAATAACAGCCCACATCCCGCCCAACCAGCCTAGGAGCGTAAAAGACAAACATAAAAATAAGTTACCTAAGCGATAGAGAGGTTAAAATAAGTTTAAGTTTTTTTTAAAGTTTTTAAGGTAAAGATAACTGGCGTTTCTCTGGCGCCTCTCAGTTGCACAAGCATACCGACGCCAGAGCTCACCAGCAGACGGCGCAAGAAGTGCACTGCGTGCGACCGAGATCTCGCTGATAATGGTTGCTTTTATTCCCTGTATTTGTACAAATGCATGAACCAGGAAGAAAGAATCATTTCCGCCCACATAAATGTATATACATATATTAGGGAGGGTAGATTTGTATGGTTTTAAAAAAGTCCACAAAACGTAAAGCAAGAACGAAATCTATGAAAAACTCTAAGAAAATTTCACCAAGGTCTAAAATGAATTCCGAACCCGCTCAAATTTACCTTTTACAACTGGACTCGCACTTTTTCTTAGAATATAAGGAATTGGTGAAGAAAATCGATGGCTAAATACCGTAGCAGAAACGCGTCGATCTCAGAGAGTATAAGTATAAGAGCCGCAAATGTAGGTAGGTGTCAGAGAACTGCTAAAAATCACTTTTTTCTTGATTGCCTCATACACAAAAATTCTTACTCACATTTAATCAATCAACAAAACTCAAATTTGAATATATTCAGCTCATACCGGCAATCGCATCGAGCGATTGAGATAAAGTTCTTTGTTCGAACGTTTATGTGCATATTTATTCATCGAACAAAACTGAGCGTTGAATATATTCAGTGTCATACCGACAAATTTCTGTGTTCGATCAAATAAAACTCAGCGTAAAGTTCAAAAGCATTGCTCTCTCTCTCTCTCTTGCTCTTTTCCATATCTGTCAGCAGCGCTGTCTCAGCCTATGCGTCTTTGCAAGAGTCTATTCATACGAAGTGATTTTCGCTCACTCTAATCAATCGTCGTTGAGCCAAACGATCAGAACACCCGAACTGTTTAGAATGAAGGCGAACATGATTATAATCAGCGTGCCAACAATAGGGTTAAATAAAACTCAGTGGCGAACATCATTAGTATGCAAGTTTATTTGGGTGTTGATCAATGTTATTAATGCAATCGAACGAAGCCGTTCTCTGGTAGGTGGATACCTCACACTGATACGTTTGTTTAGATTTGAAAAATTTTACCATACGATTTTTAAAATGTTCGATTCTTAACGGCACTTGGCTAACAAAATTCAATAATTAGTGTGTTTAGCTGGCTCTAGGTCCGAAAAAGTTGCGTTTGTTCACAACTGAAAAACACTTATGCATTGTACGGAACCTTAACAAAATGTTAACTTTAACAAAACTAAACTAAAGATTTATTACCCAAGTTTCCAAAAATTTTAAAAAGGTAAAATTAAAAAGTCTTTTCAACGATTTTTCGAAGAAAGTCGCACTAAAAAGCTTTTTTTTTTAATTTTCGGTCTCATTAAAGGGACATTTCTTCCTGATGTTCTTTATGGAAAATGCTGTAAGCTTGTGAAATAGAATAAAAAAGTGTTAGATGATTTGTGTAGTAAGCCAAAATACGTAAGAGAAAGTCGATTTGCACCATTTGGCAAAAAGGGCTGTTAAGATCTTCTGGTGCTTCCCAGAACAGCTGGGATAATGAATGAACCTGTTTTATGGGCTTTAAGGGGATCACATGATAGATTTCTGTAACTCTTATCAACGTCTTTTTTGGAATTTGAAACATATTAAAACCCACATATAAAATTTTAAGTCCCTTTACAAAACAATTCAGTTCATGGAATTTTTTTGAAAAATATTTTTCTACCGAAATAAAAATCCGAATTTAATGTTGGGAGAGGAAAAACGAAATAGTATAATACCATTACCAGAAACATTCATTTCGGGATTAATTCTCGCTTAAAAGTCTTAACAAATGATCTAAAACTGCAAAGTTTACAGTTCAGCTGCAGTAAAAATACTGAAAAAAGACCCCCGCACAAAGCTGAAACGGTCCTGCTCCCTGCCCCAGCGGAACTCGAGGGTTTCCCCTGCCTATGTCTGGGTCACTGTGTTTCCATTTTGGCTGCCACTTGAGAACTTAAAGCCATTTCATTTCTCTATTGATGGCTCCCCTCCAGTTGTCCATTCACATCGAAACTCTCTATAAATAGCCAAAAAAAAAAAAAAAAGTGCAACCCCTACCACCAATACACTCTTCAGCCATGTCCATTGTTATTGTGTCAACAGTTGCCCCTTTTGTTTCGTGGCTTGTCCAGGTGACGGCCCATAATGGATGGTAATCTGAATCCTCTTGCCGTTAGCCCATTGTCCATTGGGAGTATAAAATGCTAAGCGAACTTGACCAAAGCCGCAGAAGGAGCCAAGCTCTGGAGAGTCACGGACACAAACGAGGATGTCCTGGGTGAGTATATATCTGTGATGACCGACTTCAATAACTGATTGGGATGCTGTTTAGTTGCCCTCTTTAAAAGCGGCGCTGGCGCTGCTCTTTGTGGTCAACGCTGTGGGGCATCGCTATTCCAGCGATGGCTACGATGAGCGCTGTCTTGGCGATTGCCTGGAGGAGGAACCGCCAGTGGACCGAAGCACGTCCAAAATGCTAAATGCACTTTTTGGCCCACCGCAGAGCACACCCCATCCGCCGGAGGATTCATTTATCATGCCGCATCAGTACTACACGGATTTCTATGAGGATTTGCTGACCACCAAGCGTAATGATGTCCATTCATCTGGCTGTGATTGTAAAGTTACGGTTTGTTTTTGAGCTTTTGAGGGAAATCCAACGTCGTTCTTAGTCTATGTTCTCTTATGCTTTCAGAACAACCTCCTGGACTTGGGTAGTCAATATTTTCCACGCTATCTGATGAATGCTGTATGCGAACCCCAACCCGCTTTGGATGCGAAATGTACACATGGCTCCAACTGCAAGCCCTTGGAATATAGGGTGAAGGTTCTAGCTACGGTATCGGATCGTACAAACGGTGCCTCCTCATGGCTGAATAAGGATCAAATGTGGCAATTTAAGACCATTGCTGTGAACGCCGGCTGTTTCTGTGCCAAATAATTATGGAAATTTAAATCTCTAATTAAAATGCTAAACTGACGAAATGGTTACTTCATTCTGGGACACGAATTGGGAATTTTAGAGAATTTATACAACCACCACAGTTGGAAAGGTAAAAACTGCCCATTTAACTTTTTAAAATGATTCAAATCATTTTAATCGAAATATAGATAATCCAAACCAAAATTTGGATATTTTTTAGTGCTTGGATTTCAGCCAAATCGGACTGAAAAATAGGTGTTAAACCGATAAACTAAAAAAACTATCATGTTCCAAATTCAACCGTGAGTCCACGGATTAACACACGGATTTGACACAGTGAAATAGACATGAGTTACATAAAAGAATTTTATCATTTTGTTCGCAAAAGGTAAGAAATTGAATAGATTTATTCTTATAAAGGATTAACTAAGCTTTCAACAAAACTTAGATGGGTTCTCCGAGACTCCGAGAATAAGAGATAAATTGCCAAAGGTCAAAGAAAAAGTTTTAAAATCATAAACAAAACAAGTTAGAAAGTCGGTCATGCCCCACTGTAATATACTCTGTGCCTACAGTAGCAGCTGAAAGCGGCGCTGCTGCTGGGCTGAGGCAGCGAACTTTCTTATCATTCATCCGATCTTTATCATTCCTTTGGCGGATTGATAAATAATCTTGATTACTAAATATCTTTAGAATGAACTGTGGGATATAAAACGTTTTTTCCAAATTGCGGGAGCGGGAGGATACTTGATCTGCCTGCAAGTGGAAGAAGCTTATGTGCCACACATGTCAAACCACTATGTCTTACCATCTCTGAGATCTGTTCGTTCATACGGACATAGCTATATCGACTCGGCTGTTGATGATCAAGAATTTAAATACTTTATGGGGTCGGATTCCTTTTCCCTGTAACATACTTTTTCACAAACTAAACATACTTTGTGTACCTTTTGTACAGAGTATTATAAGTAAGTAAAAGTAAAATTGGCTCAAACAGCACCTCCAGGAGGGCCAGGGCCAAGCTTCTCTCAATCTCTTGGCGTGTGTGCTTATAATTTTTCGCACAAGAGAAAGGGACCTACAGTTTAACGCCGAATCCGAACGGCAATAGTTAGAGAATTTGCTTTTTCATGGCTAGTTACTTCACAGCTGGCGCCAGTAGCTGGGTGAAGGTGATCGGGTGTGTAAAAGCTTTCTTCTAAAGAAAGAAAAAACTTTTTCTATTAGATGGTCCGAGGCGGGATCGAACCCACAACCTCCCGCACCAGCCGCCACACCTACGACTGGTACGCCACGGCCGACCACAGTATTATAATTGCAGCCGATAATCATCAGGATCTGTTCGAAAGCGATTAGTAAGAGCAAAGTTGACGCAAAGTTCCATTGATGAGGAAAAATTTTGCATTGGTTCATAACGGCAGGCACGGAAAGTATTCCAAAATGGCTCCACATTGTCTGGAGCAGTTATGCAAACCTTTCAAGAGTTAAGACTGGTTCGGTTCATTGGTTTGCAGAGGTTGTAAAACTCATTCGAAAGCAAACCAAACCGCGGTTCGGTTCAGTGGCTCACTTTTAGCCTTAAATTAAATTAAAGTAAATTATACAAACATTTTTATAACTTTAAACCTGTGAAGGGCAAACCAATAGAAGCTGTAGTGCGGTTTGATTAGATTTTCGTATTTACTGAAGTCGAATATGCCAATGCTTTCCGTAAGTTTCAGGATTATCTTGTAGAGCAGGATTGCTGTAGATATTGTAAGCAAATTATAACGATGAGTATCCATGGTATCAACAAAGACTCTAGAGCTCACAAAGAACGTCCATTCACGTGAATGACATAGGTGTGCTGAGTGTGTGCAAAGTCTGCCGAATAATTGGACTATATCGCAAATATCCCCTTAAACTTCCATGACATTTCATTAAGTTCTGGAGTCTTTTGTATTACCGTCAACAAACAGGCGTGTTCTCAATTGCACTACATTTTTAAAAGTAAATCGAACGCAGTTCTGCTTCAGTTTATATTTCGTGTTCTCAATTCCGAATGAAATTGCTCTCTTTTTACTTTTTGTAAATCACCGGTCCTAACGAGATTGGCACTAGATCAGCGTTGGCCAACGGGAGCGCGACCAAAAAGTGAGAGTGTGAGTGCGCCGTGAATTTGGCTTCGACCTGGCAGCATCAAAGGCTAGCCAGCAGTGTTGCCAACTTTTGCCGAGCAAAAAAATCCGTTTGCGGCGGGACGGAGAGGAAAAATAAACTGTATTTTTCGACAAAAAAAGCTGAAAAAAAGCGCATGTCTTTTCTTATTATTTATGCAATTATATATTTAATATATCAACAGAGTGTTGAAGTTTCTCGTCCTCATCCTTACCGTAGGCCTCAGTTATTATTATAGCTATTAGCTTAAGGTAACTAGGAAGGACCTTATAATCGACGGATCATTTCGTGTGTTGAAGTAGCCCGTATCTATTGGTACTACACATATTATACTTTTAATATAATTTCTTAATTTTAGTTTCACTTATATCCAACATCTTATACATAATATTGAGTTGAGCGATCTCACCTCCATTAGATTTCTGAGTTTTGATGTTACAATATTGACCTGACTGAAGACACGCTCAACTTCAGCGTTGGACCATGACAAGAACAACATCTGAATCGCAAACTAGGCTAACTCAAAAATTCTTTCATTACCTCCAGAGTCCTTGGAAGCGATTACTTTACTCTAAAACTTTAGTATCATCATAATTTTCCAATATCTTCTACGAAAAATACTTCACAAATATTAACAATGCTTTGATTTTTTTTGGTCGTAGAATGTTGTGCATTTGCAACAACTGTAGTAAACTCAAGAGGTATCAGATTCATTTTTCCGAAGCCAAGCCTTACACTCCAGGCTCTGCAGCCAGACTTTACGACTTTTTTGTTTGAAAATTTTTGGCATTTTTGTCAAACTTGGCTAGCACTTTGAGACGACATTTTCCTGAACGTTAGAGGTGGCAATTAGGGTCGATAAATGACTGACAGAGGTGAAAAACTATCGATTGCATATAAGTTTTGCAAATTACTCCAAAATAAAAATAAAGCTGAAAAAAGCCGTAATCTCTTTAAAAAAGCCATAATTCCCGCTTCCCGCTGTTTGTAAACTTTTCCCGCAATACAATTTTAAAAAAAGCTGGAAATGATGGGAAAAAAGCTGATTTGGCAACACTGCTAGCCAAAAGCTGATAGTCTTTTTGCTCTCTTCTCCTTAGCTTCGGCATGCGTTCGGCTTGCATATGTGTATTGGTAACGAAGATATACTTAACAAGGTAGCCGCACTCGCTCTCTTACAACTTCTTGAATAAGAAGCTGAACAAAAAGAAATTCGTCGGCGGAGATGCGTCGCTCACAAGGGTTGTTTACAGAGTGACATTTAAGAAGTAAGCAAAGAGAGCGAGAGAGCGAGTGCGGCTACCTTGTTAAGTATATCTTGCTGGTGACCATCGCTGCACTAGATACATAAAAGAGAAACCACAAGTTCAAGCGAAACGATCGAAAGTGGAACAGTCGAGGAAAACAGAGCCAGACTTTTAGGTTTCACTTTTGCGTTTTGGCTGGCACTGTCAAATTCTTAACACATTAAACAACAAAATTCTTTGTAAATCAATTATAGACTGAAATCCAAGTCAACTTTTACTTAAGATTTTTAAACTGATCCCAGAATTAAGAAAAATATCACTTTATGTACATTTAGCAACTGTACTAGTGCCTAATTTGGCAACTACTTTACATTCCAACACTTTTTCTTTTTGGTGCCGATGCACAGTGGTCGATTTCATAGGCCAAAAATAAAAAAATCAAAGTCTAAAGTATGCCTCCAAAAGGTCATCACTATTTCCTTATAGAACAAGCAATTAAATGCCATACACAGTGTTTGGAAGTACCTAGGTACGAATACCTAGGTACATAACTAGATACATATTTTTTGTACCTTTTACCTTACCTCGGAATTTTAAAATTCGAGTACCTTTTACCTTACCAAGGTCTTAATTTTCATTTACCTTGTCAATAGAGTACTAGGTACTTTTCTTACTTGATTTTTTCGGTCCGATTACATTATAGCAGCAGGGCTGCAAACCGGTTTTGAACCGAAACGGCGATTCAACAATTAGAAATATAACAATACGGAATGTCGGTCAAGCCAGACCACGATACACTTTGTCTTTGTCAGGGTCAGAAATGCTTTGTTCTGGCGTTTACATTCATTTGCACAAATATTCTTTGTTCCTTTGGTACAGAACATAAACAGACACTAAATCAGAGAAAACTGGCAAAAATTTTTCATCTTATACATATACATATCGATCAAATTCATTGCCAGCTTGCCATGAAGGTTTGCCTGCTTCGACTGCCCCCATACACCTCTTTCCTACAAACAAAAACTTCATAAAATTTGCTTCACCGTGTAAATGTGGACTAAGAATGTATCTAGGCGTCAAGTGTATACCTTTTTGTTCGGATCTGATTGTGGTTTTTAGAATTCAAACTCAGACTTCAAACTTAAAAATAGAGGCTCTGACAGCTTTCCAAGGTTAAAAGAAGGAGGAGGAAGAATTATCCAAATGTAAGACAAACTTGATTTAGGTACGGTATACACCCACATATATGCAAAAACATGCGGCTCTATCTCTTATAGTCTCTGAGATCGACGCGTTCATATAGACAGACGGACATGCTGATCAAGAATAAATATACTTTATAGAATCAGAGATGCTTCCTTCTGGCTGTTACATACACTTGCACAACTTCATGATCCCCTTTTCCCATTTTTAATGGGAACAGGGAATAAAAACGGTTTTAAATCGCAAAACTTTTAAACAAGTGAAAATGGAAGCACGGCTGTATAAGAATACATTTTATATGTACGATTGCCGATATCTGGAGTTGCAATCATAAAAGTTACTTTCGTGTAACCGGCCACTATATAGACTGCAATCTACATCATCATTCTCTCGTGCTTGCATATAAGCGTGTGCGATTTACTCACACACATGAAATCATTGCTACTATATTAGCTGAAGTTCATAGCAAATACCGACTTATAGGTATCCAAATGTTAAACGATTTTCTTTTTTAGAAAACTTGACTTCAAGCGAGGCAAAGACCTTTGCTTTGAATTGAAGTGCATTCCAATTTTGTAAAGTGTTTTAAAGATTGGCTTGTTAAAGAAACTACGGAAAATTTTGGAAAATTGGAACTCATGTCAATGAAAGTTCCAATACAAAAGATTCTGAAAACTTTTACGATACCAGTAATGGAAGATTGGTTGAAACTGAGAATTGTTAATGAAATTCTAATATTGAATTGGAAGTCTTCACTTATCTTGCCGATTATAGCAATATGGTATATGAGAAACATTTTAATAATATAAAATGTTCAAATTTTAAACCTTACATTTGAACTTAAGCCCCTAAAGCTAATACTTATTACTAATATTAATTGATGAACCATGGTTCTTAATTTAAAATTAGCTATTTTGTAACTTTACCTAGGTACTGGAAATTTCGGATACCTTTTACCTTACCTAGGTATATTTTTTGACATTTACCTTGTACCTTACCTAGGTAAGAAAATTGAGTACCTTTCCAATCACTGTCCATACAGTATGTAAAACCAGCGTCTTATTGAATGAGATTGGACCTGTTCTCGTTTCCGAACTCGATTCATCGAGTTGTGACTTAAAACAAATAAAACAATTAAAGAATTTGGCAGAATCTTTTTGCCATCAAGAGGGTCGAATGAGAAGATCACATATGCGGTTTTTGGAAGTGGGAACATTTCAGAAATCCGATACCACATGATTTGATCAAAATCACATATTGAAACAGGCCTGATTATTTATTGAAATGAAACAGTCAATTTGGTAACAAGTTCGTGCGTTTTAAGAGTGCATACTTTTAGGCTGACTTTATTACTTGGGGAAACTATGATGGAAAATTTCAATTAGAATAACATTGCATACGCTATTTTCGGAATTTCAAATCAAACTAGCTCAAAAGCTAATAACTCATGCAAAAGCGGTGTTCCAGTGGAGTCTCGAGTACCAAGAGGTACCTTTATCTTAAAGTTTCGCAAAAGCCCACCACATTTTAAATTAACATTAGATAAAATCTTAAATTTTTCCAAGCAACACCACAAAGTAAAGCTGTTGCAAGGACATCCCAATTTTAAATATGTTCGGAGAACTGAATGAACTTTAGTTTTTTTTTCCAGGATAAAACTCTTGGTTTTATTTTATTTTGCGATTGTGTTTTTTTTGTTTTGAGTGTACAGTTTTCTTACAATAAATTGCGTACACTTAAAAATATGGACAAATTTTACGAAAATTGCTGGATATAGTGGCATCGTATAAGCTAGCTATTTTACAGGTATTCGTGATATGTTTTTGTATAAGCTAAACAATATTCGATCGATCGATATTTGAGTCAAGGCACACAAGTTGGACACGTAAACTACATAGAATGGACGGAATGAAACAGATATATAAAAGTATTAAAGGTGCGATGACTCGACATTAATGAAGCTATTAATATTTTAGCGAATCGAAATTTGACAAAATTTATATGGAACTTATTAAAAGCTTCATTAATATCGTGTCATATGGGCTTAACTAATGAACAGAGATTACAAATCACTACAATTAATATTCGTGGAATGTACGTGTTGGTGTTTGTCCTGCTTGGTGCTAAGAGCGTTGGACAAACCAAGCGAATATACCCACAACTGTAAGGATAAGCAGATGTCCGTTCCCTTGTCTAGCAGGAGCATTACTCTGTAATGGAAATATTTAGCGTTTAGCTAGCTTTCATTCAATTAAACTCATCCACTTACAATCACAAAGTAGTTGCAGCGATCCCCTTGGCAGCACTCATTACACGCCCAATCCTCATACCAAATGTGAGTGCAATACATTTGCATATACCGTTTTCGTTTGGATTGACACTGCTCCTTGGTCATGCAACGTTTGGAAACATAATACTGCTTTAGAGCACCCTCCGAGAAATATGGTTGACTTCCCCAACGAATTTCGGTGCCACAAACATTCTCAAAGGACTCGCACGTCTTGATGGTATTAAGACATTTTTCTGTATTCCCGGTCTGATTAGAACAGACATAGCACTCGAGTCCAGCCACAAAGTTGACTGTGAATCAAGAAAAGTGAGGCTTAAAGGTGTGGCGCTAGGTCTAAGACGCCGAGACAAACTCACCTTGGCTACACAGATAAACGGCAGCCAGAGCCAACACAGCTATCTCCCAGGATTTCATTATCGTATTCCAATGAAATTGGCGCAATTACAGTTGGCAAATAATAGATAACAATAATTGTTAACAAGTTGTAAAATGAACAAACAATAACCACTCCCCAGAGCAGACACAACAAATTATACGTAGCGAAATGACGCTAGCGTGGTGATATTACGTAAGACGTAACCATCAGCGACGTCAAAATGGTGTGAAAGAGCTAGAATGTAAAAACCGCTATAAAAATTTAGCTTTAAGCCTAAATGAATTGATTTGAAACGGATAATTCTAACATGGCAAGCGGATGAGAGGCTCTGTTTGGTCCACTGTTTGCCTGTTTTCTTACTAGTTAAATCTGTTGCTTCAACACAGCCCAATTTCCATTCCCCCCGTCAAAAATTTCATGAAATATTTGCAGTGTAAAAAAAAACCAGCTAGATTTCCCGCCAATCCGCATTTGCCTCCCACAAGTTGGCAATAAAAAAACGCAAGCAATTTGCCGCCGTAAAATTATTAAACATTATTAACATTTCAGCTGAGTGTCTGATCTGACCTGACCACGGACGACACACACACACGACATGGCCAAAAACGAACAAACAGCTCCCGCTCCTGCTCTTCCCGTTGGATTTCGCCAACTGAACACCCAGGTGGCTGGACACACATTCGAACCCACCAATTCCAATGCGGTTGGCCTTCTACAAGATTCAGTCGAGGGTGGTTGTGTTTTGAAACCGCTCGGAAAACCGGAGTGCGGAGTGAGGGAACTGAACTTCTATGAGTCATTAACGGGAGCAGGTGACAATGACCTTGCCGCTCTTCTCCCACATGTGCCGCGATTTTATGGCCATCTCAAACTGGTTGTGAATCAGCGTGAGCACACATTCATCCGTTTGGAGGACTTGACGCGTACAATGCTCCAGCCTTGTGTGATGGATGTGAAAATTGGTAGACGCACCTGGGATCCCATGTCGTCAGCACAGAAGCGCCAAGAGGAGGAACAAAAATATGTGATATGTAAACAAAAGTTGGGCTTATGTTTGCCCGGATTTCAGGTTTACCTGCCAGCTGCGGATGAGCCTGGTCAGACCGTAATAATGCGACACGGCAAGGATTATGGCAAAAGTCTGAATGTGGCGGGCTTTAAACAGACCATGGCTTTATTTTTCAATGCCAGCACAAGTGATTCCAAGACACGAGCAATCGGGACAGACATTTTACTATGCGAAATCCTTAGGCAATTGCAGACCATTTTCGCCTGGTTTAAGCGACAGCGTTTACTGCATTTCTATGCCAGTTCATTGCTCATCTGCTATGACTATTCCCAGTTAAGTGACCACCAGCATTTGCACCCCTCTGAGTGGATACGCGTGCGCATGATTGACTTTGCTCATGTCTATCCTGCAGAGGAAGCGACAGCAGATGAGAATTATATGTTTGGATTACAGAGCCTCATTGAGGTGGTCCAGTCAATACTCTACCGATAGTCATTAATGGTTAAAACACACACACACACACAAACACACTTTTGTATTATTGCTTAAGCCAAAAGATTAGTCCTCAGTAGTTTAAACTTGAATGGAAGAACTACTCTAAATTTAGAAAATAAAAATTTTTTACAATTTTAAATGCTATAATCTTATCATGGAAGGGAATGGAGCACAGAAACGGGATCCAAATAATTCTCTGTCGGGTTCGGTTGACCACACAAACCAGAACCGAACCTCCTTTGAACCATAGAACTATTGTTCATTTTTCTTCGAGTTTATATCAGTTCTAGCTACAAATTCTGCGTTTCTACGATTCTAAGTGTTAAGATGATATGTTATTTCTCGAAATTCTAGCAAAGAAAATTAGATTCCGTTAAAGGAAAGCTTATTTTAAATTTGTAAACAGTTTTGAACAAGTTTGAACTGATTGGGTATAACTTTTCACATTTAAAGTGGGTTCCAAGACATCGGAACTGGATTTGATCTACAAAAATATCTATTCCTATACATATTAGCAATTTACGCACCAAATTTCGTGTTCAAATCTCAAATAATAAGGTTTTCAACCGGTTTAAGCTGGTAGCTGGAATAATTTTAAAGATATGGCTTTAAAACACTTTTGAACCGTTTATTTAGGCCCACTCGGAACTTCTTACTATGAACCTACTTACCGAATTTTTATTCATAGCTTAAATAAAAAGGTTCTGAACCAGTAAAGCGCCTAATTCCATATTACCAAACCTTCACTTTAAATTTCAAATTCATTGCCTGCGAGCCAAATATTACTCCGAAAAAATTCAATAAATCATGTTTTATGCCATCTTGGGTAAATTACTATATTGAATTGGTGGCGGTTTTCAAGATAAAGGCAAAGCCCGTAAAAAAACAATGGAAAATGTTTATATTTTTTACATTTTTCTGATTTTGAGCATGAAGACGTTATTTTCTTGAGCTAGTCCAAAAATGTGTTTTGTAAAGACAGTAAAGTAAATAGTTAGATAGTTTATGAGATACCAATGAGTTTAGGAGCTACCAAATTGCTAAAGACAGTAAAGTAAAATTCCAAATAGTTTATGAGATATAGAATTGAATAACAAAACACTATTTCAAACAAATCTGAAAACATGTATATGGGGTTTAGTGACCTGTGTTGACTTTAGTCAAAGTTTAAATCTGGCTGGCTCAAGGTCTATGGTTGAGTATAATTCTATATAAAAAACACAAATCAACAGATATTAATTATAACATTTTGGAATCGCAATTGGGTATCTCCGTACAACGATCGCAAATAAACAAAATGTTACAATTAATATTTGTTGATTTGTGTTGTAATACTCTGTACCGAAGGTATACAGAGTATATTAAGTTTGTGCAAAAGTATGTAACAGCCAGAAGGAATCATCTCCGACCCTATAAAGTATATATATTCTTGATCAGCATCAACAGCCGAGTCGATATAGCCATGTCCGTCTGTCCGCCCGTCACTCTGTCTGTCTGTCTGTCCGTCCGTCCGTATGAACGAAGAGATCTCAGAGATGGTAAGAGATAGAGGTTTGACATGTATGGGACATATATTTCTTATATGTACTTGCAGGCAGATCAAGTTTATTTTCAATTTTTGACACACACAGTCTGCCTCAGTTTTGATGATAGATGTTTCGTACCTTCTAGAAATATCTAGTAATCAAAATTATTTATCGATTTGCTGAAGGAATGATAAAGATCGGATGAACGATAATCAAGTTATGAGCAAAAAACAACCCCCACCCATAACCACAACACATGGCAATGTAGACTTTAATAAGAATTGGGCAATGTATAAGGAAGGCTTGGAGATCTAACCAATGAGTTTTTCATTGGGTTAGAAAAGTTACATTTGATTACGCAGTCTCAACCCCACGAATTATATATTCAACTTGAAGATGTCAATGGTACCAGGAAATTTGCTTGGTAATTTCTAGTGGGCAGCGAGGCGGAAGCATATAAACTCAAATCAGTGGGAAAGTACGTAGGAACTGCTGGAGATAGTTTATTTTAACATGTTGGAATGAAATTTAGCACACCTGACTAGGATAATGATATATTATAAATGATGATTTGACGCATATTTTAGCCTCCTGGAGTATACTGGAAATAAACCAATCAAAACAAGGATAAAGAGACGTGAATGGAACTGGATTGAGCACACTTTACGAAAGGAAGATGACAACATCGCAAATCAATGGAAACCACAAGGCAGTAGATAGTCAGGGTCCAAATGCCAGCAGATCGGGCACCATCTTTTATAAAGATGTAATGCTACTCGCATATGGGTCATTCTTTTATAAACCGAACAGTTAAAAAACTCACCATTTTTGATTTCAATGAAAAAAAATCCGAAATTAGATCTCGACATGCCCACCAAAACGTAATTTCCGGTTTGGCAAAAATATTTTTTGTTAATTTTATAAACAATTTCAAGAATCGTCAAAAACGGAAAAATGGAAAAAAAGGGTTTTTCAAAAACTCAGGTTTGGTTTATCAGACAGGTCTCGTGTTGATATCGCTGAGTAGTTTTTTAATGTATCTACTAAAATAATAATTTAATAACTTTTTAAACCATGATATAGCTTCTTAGAATATACATTTTATTGTCCTAAACATAACTTAAGTTACGGTGCTTTCAAAAATGGAGACTTTTATAGTTCAAAAGATATTAAACAAATAAAAATTTATATGATAAACCAAACCTGAGAAATCCAGTTTTTAAAAACCCTTTTTTTCCATTTTTCCGTTTTTGACAATTTTTGAAATTGTTTATAAAATGAACAAAAAATATTTTTGGCAAACCGCAAATTACGTTTTGGTCGGCATGTCGAGATCTAATTTCAGAATTTTTTTTATTTAAATCAAAAATGGTGAATTTTTTAACTGTTCGGTTTATAAAAGAATGACCTATGAATGACATATGCCGATGATATTGACATTATCGGCAAAAACCAACGAGCGGTAAGCAGGGAGTTTTCAGAGATTGAGAATCAGTCTAGACAGATGGGCTTAGCGGTAAACGAGGACAAGACGAATTACCTAGTATCCACGCGCAGTGAGTCTACTCGCCGTGGACAAGCTGGTACAATGGGAATGTATAGACATATACACTTTTAGTTGAGCACGGTTGTAAGATTTCATTTGTACTGACTGGCTCAATGTGGGCGAGCTACTTTTTATTAAGAACTTCTCAACCCTTAACTTCTAAACTTATCTAAGGCAGTATTTGTAAGATAGCTGCGTGTGTATAAATCAGAGATCGCAAAAATCGGTCGCCCGTTTGCCTTTGTCAGAAAACGACAGCTTTCGTGCGACCACATTGAAAAGAGGTACCGCAGCAACCTGTAACTACGCTCTCTGCTTCTATTTGGTTGTGAGAGGAGAGAAACACATTTTTTTGATTTTGTTCCTCTTAGGTCTTTTTGGGACCGTTTGGCCTAATTCACGAATTCAAAAGGTCTTCTTCGGTGTGTTAGTCTCGGCTAACGATATGAATGTATGCGACGAACTATATTCGCTTTCTCGTTCTCTCTCGCATAGACTCTCTCTCTGCTTATGTTAAACTCTAACGCAACTCTTGAGTCTTGAACCTTTTCCAATAACATTTTGAGAATTTGGTCTTCGAGAAGCATGCCATTTAAGACCAATTGACTGAGTTCGGCCTGTTATTTGGTTACTGTCAGACCGATCAGTGCTGTGTGGTCAACCACAGCCACTTAACAGTGAGCGCGATAACAGAACACATTCGGTTGCGGGAAGCCTGGGCCCCTTTTGTATTTGGTTTTTCGGTCAGTGACATGAGCAGAGCGAACTGAAAAAAGGGTTGAGAGTTATTTACGAGCGGGAGAGTACAGCTTTGAGGTTGTAAAGGATTTTGTCTACCTCGGAACGATGATATCCAGCGACAACAACATCAGCCTGGAAATCCGAAGAAGAATCACTCTGGCAAGCCGATGCAACTACGGGCTCAGTAGAGAGTTCAAGAGCAGAGAACTCTCTTGAAAAACGTAAAGACGAATATAAAATTTAGCACTAGTGAAAAGGATAATGATGCATATGAAGAAAATTGTGCTAAATTGTTGGGCCCCTGGTAAGCACTAGTTCACGTACCCGTATTAGTATAGTTACTAACTCACTTTATCACTTTTGTGTTTAGCCATCTAAATGGATTATACTTAAAGAATGGTGTTGGTTGGCAAGAGCTTGGTATCTATTGGGGTTCATGGATTGATTATCCATTTTCTATGACTTTTGTGCAGATGATGATTCGGCCAAAGAAGTGAAGTATTTAGTTTTTAGTTTAGTTTACTAAATTAGAAACCAAGATACAATCTTTAATATGGGTCAACGATTGACTAACAACAATGAAGTAAAGTTGGGGATACATGAAACAGAAACAACTAATTCGAGTCTGTCGGTGAGGTATGACTGTAACTGCACTCTAAGTTCTTAAATAACATCTTCAATATGTAAACACACTTAAATTACCGTACCTTGCTTGCCGCGGAAACTCTATGCTTCCATCAGTGAATGTTCAAAGATATTTGAACAGTGCACTTGAGTCCAGATACCTGCAAAAGATACGTTTGGGACTCAAGTACGCGAGACCATACAACCCTAAAAAAAGACATATCAACAGATGGTCTATTTTTTGGTTTAGCCCAACGCTACGCATCACAGAGCCGAGCGTTGGTAGGTTTTTCTAATTTATTTATAACAATCTTTCAATCGGTTTAAAAAAATCGCGAAATCTGCAAAAATTCTTACATGAGCTTAGATTGTCATGAATTTGGTTAAATAGACCACTAAATATAAGATTGGTTGTGGGCCATTGAAGACGGCAAAAACTCTTATATGAGTTTTGACTTACATGAAGACGGACTTGAAATGGGAGGTGTTGATCAAAAGGACCAAAAACTCGTGAAATTTGAAAAATTTTATGAGTTTAGATTATCATAAAGACGGATCGTAAAAATTGAAAGGTCCAAAAATCACGAATATTGCCAGATGAAGATTTGATCGTTGGCAATTGTCAAGTAAGCTTCACTTCTTCGATTTGTGTTTAAAATCCTCGCTTCTTTCCTCTTATCCTTTCAACTCCCATTGCAAATTTTCGGTCCAGCTGTAAATTCCTAAAGCATTTTCCCCAATTAATTTATTCTTTGTTTTTTTTTTTTTTTTGTACAGTTTGTAGCTTATATTTGCTTTTTGTGTTCTTAAGTCTTAATGCTAACCAAGAATCCTTATTACAGTGTATAGTCCAACTCATAACGTTCGTACTGATTCTTGGGATCATTGGTAATCCTTGGATAGCCAGCAATGAGTGCATCCTGACCGCCAATATATAACGAATTGTAAATTTTCCAGTAGACATCACGCACCTTGCGAGCAGGATGAAACAAGCCCTGCAGTGTGTATTGCAAAATTTTAATGGGTCCCAGAGACACTCTCAGACCATCCACGGAGTCCATGAAGGCCTGCACCAGATGGGGGGAGGTTTCAAAAATGTTTGGCCACACATAGTTGAGCAGATGTGTCAAGGCATCCTCACAGCCAAAGCCATAGACACCCAGAGACATGTGTTTGATGGCCGAACAGGCAGTCTGGCGATGCACTAGATCACGATCCATGAGAGCATCCTCCAGCAATGGGCACACAGCATAGATATAATCCTTGCCCATCTCACCGATATACTCAAACAGGAAGGAGAGGGATTTGAGTACACCATTCTGCACATTCAGCTCGGGCACTCGATATTCATTCATCAGAGCGGGGAGTACAGTGAAGGGACGACAAGTTTCGGCCACAATGGCAATGGCCACAGTGGTGCAGACACGATTCTGACGCTCTTGTACCTTGAGGTTATTCAGCAAAGTGGCCAATACGTCGTGCGGTCCAATGGCCTTGGCTATGTAACCAAAAGTGTTGACAGTCGCACGTCGAATGGCTCTTTTGTGGGCCTTGAGCAGCTCCAAAAGTTCAAAACAAATACGCATCCATTCACGTGCCGACACATATTCCGGGCCACGATCAGCTATGCGTCCCACCAAATCAATGCAGTTCTCCTGCACCTTTTCGTGACGATTCTTGAGGATGGGCGTCAAACGTGGTAACAGATCCTTAATGGGCGGTGTCATTTTGGTCATGCCAATGACATTGACAATGGCCTTGAGTGCACCCAAAATGGAACCCAATACCTCGGGATATTCCTCGCCCAGATATTCATACAAAACCACACCCAGATGTCCCATCAGCTTCTCCTCCTGGCAAGTTTTCATGACCACAGCAATACGGGAGATTAGATCCGCCGCCTGTTGACGCACTTTGGCAGATTTATTATTCAAACGCCAGAGAATGGTGCCGCAAATCTGTGGCAAATATGGTTTAACACGTTTGCCCAGCTGATTGACAATGGTGCCAAAACCATTCAACATGACCACATCTTCAGTGGTTTGCTCCTGGAAGGCATAGAGTATGCCATCTATAAGTTGTTCCTCCAGACGAGAATCAATATCTGCAGCGCCCAGATTACCCATAATCTTTTCCACCGTCTCCATAACCATTTTGCGATATTGTTCATTCTCATCCTTGAGATCGTCGACCACACGATTGATAATTTCCGAGGCGCCCACTTTGTTGGCAATTTCTACGGTAGTGTCCACCAATTGACGATAATTGCGACGATCCAGGGCCATGCGATGATTCCAAAAGAATTTGAAAAAGTGCGGCAGAATCTCTTCCTTAATATACTGCGGCTCTACACCATCGGTGGCGCAACATTGCTTGACCACCTTCAGGACAATCTTTTTCATTTCCTCATCTGGCGATTGGAATTCTCTGATAAGAATCAACACGACTTCACGTGTATAATAGTTGGCATATTCGGCATCCATGAGGGGTATTAGATAACCAATTGCCTTTAAGAAGGCAGCCAAACCCTTGCCACGATGTGTACGTATACCCTTCCATAGAGGTTTCAATACCGAATCAAAGGATTCTATGCCATAGGGAGTGGCCGCCTCGGCCAAGGCCGCAATGGCCAAAGCTGTAATGGTGCGCACCTTTTGCTGTTCATCCACCAAACCATGTTCAATAATCTCCACGAGAGCTTTTAAGTGGGGTAAAATGGCGCAACCCATGAGTATGGCTATTTGTTGTACAATCTTTATGCCCGTGTGACGTGCCTGCCAGCTTTTCTTGGATTTGCACACAGCCTTGAGGAAAGGCAAAAGCGAGGGTATGCCCAAGGCAGAAGCCACCACTGCAAAGGCACGAGCCGTTGTATTTCTTACATATTCATCAATGTTATCAATATCCGGACGCATGGTTGAAATCATGGTAGCCAAACCAGCTGCTTTGGCCAAATTGGATATAATCTCTCTGCCCTCAATGCGTGCATAATGATCCTCATCAATGAGAAGTGGCTCTATCACCACCAATATTTTGTGCACATAAGGACGCACCAAATCATCCAATTTGTACAACACACGATCAATCACCTTGACCAACAAATGACGTTCCTGATCTTCTAGGGTGGGTGACATCAGCAGCGGTAGAATTTGATTAAAAAGTGGTCCTGCCCCAAATTCGCGTGCTTTATCCGTCATTTGTCTTAGGGCAGACTTTCGCATGGGTGGCGACCCGTTCTTAATGGTCAACAGCAGCTTCATTATTTTCCTTTCCTTTAGCTCCTCCGGGGATAAGGCGTCTTCATTGACATCCACCAGCAGCTTATCAAAGTACTGAGCATCCTCTGGTTTCATGAAGGGTAAATTTTGTCCCTTGGGCTGATTATCCATAAATTTGGCATTCTTATCCTCCACTTGGATAAAGAAACCGGCTGGTGTGCCCGCAATGGGTGTGGGCGTGGCCATTAGCTTTCTGCCTGGAGTTCTTAGGGGTACATAGCCAGCGGGTGGTGGTAAAATCTTATAGCCGGGCGGAAACATTTGGTCTAGCTCTTCATCTGTATAGGGACGATTCCTTTCATCAATTTCCTTCTCCCAACGATACGTCTGCAGTTGTTCGGGCGTCATGGCGGCCAATGCACCGGGTGTGGGTGTGGCCATGGCCATGGCTTTTACACCCACGGGTGTACTACCGCCGGGTGTCATTAGGGGCGTGGCATGGCCAGGAGTGGCATGCGGCGTCATGTTGGGCGTCATGCTGGGTGTCATGGCGCTGTTATTTGTGGGTGTTATAGCAGGCGTGGCATTTGATGGTGTCTCATCCCAACGGGAACGTCGCTTGGATGCTCCTGGTGTGGACTCTATGGAAATGCTTTCACCTCCGGCTCCACTACCTGTACGATCGGGTTTGGGGGTCTCAGCCCAGCCACTGTGTCCCGGTGTCTCACGCTCGGTTTTGGGCGTTTCGTCCCAGCGATTGCGCCTTGCGGACTTTTCATGTCCCGGCGTCTCATGACCTGGCGTCATGGCATGCGCCGGTGTGGCCTCCCAGATGCGTGTGCCCAAACCGGGAGTGGCTCCCGGTGTTTCGCTGCCCTTATGACCCGGTGTCTCATCCCAGCGATGATCTCCTGGGGTTTTCTGTAATTAAATTAAGTTTAATTAAATTTTTTTCGCTCAATTTAGCTCAGGAATAGTAGCGGTTATATTTTTTAAAATATAAATTTCTACTTAAGAATTATTTTTGAATCTTTTAAGGGGTTACACTCAGTTAATTTTTTTTTTAAATCGATTTTTTTAAATTTTTTTTTCGTAATGTACATATGGGCCTTTCCAAACTGACGTGACGTTACGTTCGTACGAAAAGATATTTTTGAAAAATATGAAAATCTTGGATTTTTAGAACCAAGACCAAAAAATTAAAAGTGCTTAAAAACACTCAGTTTTAACAAATTTTCAAGGGGAAACAATTAAATTTAACTAATGTAATCCTTTTAAAGTGACTTCCACTTTTTGTAGCGTACATCACAATAATTTGTGATCAATTATTTCGCAACAAATACCAATTTTCAAATTATGTATTATGCCGTGTGAAAGTACACTTCAATCTCACTAAACACTATGTATAAGTTAACACGAAACAACGTAAGTCTCGTTTTGAACTTTACGACCTAGCACTTTATTAATATGTTCGTTAAGGTCCGATTTCTAATCCGCTATATAACTGCTATATGTCAGATAAACTGTAGCCTATATATTCTGTTGACTTGATAGATTATGCGCCAGTTAGCACTTTGTAAGATATGCGAAATCGAACTTCAAAGTGAATAATTGTTATCCTGAAAGAAAGACATCTTAACGTTATAAAAACTAAACAGTCCGAGGATATCAACCGGGCTGCAGGCAATAAGTCACACTCTAATGATCAATAACTGCCCCAACAGATTAAATGAATATTACAGGCCCACATAATTTGGCTCGGTGCTCGTATTTAACTACATGCAAATCAATACCCCAATTTAAAACTGAATGAAATTCAAGTTTGCCCCACTGCGATGAAATAAGGCCCCACTGCGATGAAACTAAGGCCCCAAAAACTTTACTTATGAAATAGAGGACTCCTCAATACATTTGCGGTGTGTATATATTGCGACTAAGTGCCAAATAATACCCCTAAGAATGTGTCAACAAAGTTATTGAAATTACACTACGCCACAATTTTGATGTTTCTTTTTTACATTGGTCGTGCTTCTTGATGTATTTTTATGTATGTAGATATTTGGCATTTTTAATTAAAGTTGCAAAGACTTCCATGGAACTTTGAACAAGTTTTCTGCAACAAGGGCAGTTGTAATGCTCGCAGTTACTTGCAATTGCATCTGCTTGTAGTATCAAATACATTTTCTTTAATATATTGCAACATTTCTTCGTAACATTTTCTCGTTTTTTTATTCATTAAAATAAAAAATATGGGAAATACCTAAAAACGGATTTGTAAATATGTTTAAAATTGGATTTTTAGTAAAATAAAACATCTATAACATTAAGAAAGATGAAAATTTTCGCCTGCGGCGCCAAGATTTAAACAATTTTTTAAATTAAATAATGCAAATTTGTATACAAAAAATCGCGCGATTATATTTGGATTGTATTTCATATTTTAGCAAAAATCAGATAAATTAAATAAGACCCCAAACAATTCACATTAAAAATTGTGGTCTTATTTCCTAATAAAAATTAAATAAGACTCCAAAATATTCATATTAAATTTATGGGTCTTATTTCCTAATAAAAATGAAATAAGACCACAAAATTAATTTTTGGGGCCTTACTTCATTTCTTCTTTTGGGGTTTAATTTCATAATGAAACAAGACCCCAATTATTTTTAGGAAATAAAGCCCCAAAAAAGGAAATAACACCCCAAATTTTACTAAAAATAGTTGTTTTTGTTTTCTGTATAATTTTTTGGGGGCTTATTTCATTTTTTTTTTGTGGGGCCTTTTTTATTGGGGCCTTATTGCTTTACCGGTTTGGTTCGTGGTTCGGTTTATAACTGAGTTCCCCAGCCATAGCCCCTGGGGTACGAACATACTCGCCAATTTACACCGAATGATTGCCGAAGTCATGCATCACTGTGTGTTAGAGAGTCACACAGTCACATTTTCGCGCTCTTTTCTTGGGGAGCCCTGGTTTATAAGCACGTTATGCTTGGGTCGGTTCAGTTTGCATTCCTAGTGATGTCTTACTTTCATATTAACTTACTTACTTAAATAAACTGTTTGACTGAATGACTGCATAAAGGATAAACTTTCGCAGGTATCAAGTATGTTTCAGTCGGGCTCGCCCGAATATCTTACTCTTTTGAGTTTTGACCGTCTTAAAGTAAGTAAGCGATATGCATAAACACATGCATTGAATCGAACAGAATTGTGTTATCTTTAATATTGATCGTCCAAGGACATGTGACGTATCAATGGATAGATATTAAAAGGCTTTAAACCTGTAAAATTTTGGTGATGGTTCGGTTCGGAGGTTCGAATCCGTGGTAAAGTCTAAAGTTCGGTTCGCGGACCGGTTCCTGTACTAATCGAACCCAAGGTGTCCGTTCGAGTCTGGGTTCATAGATTGTTAAATATTTGACCGATATTCGGTCAAAATTAAGAAATATGTTTAATCAGGAGAACGCGTCCAGATAACCAAGCTATGTATATGAGTCGTCAAGTCGACCAGACCACATTCCTTATTGTTATCATTCACAGGTGTTTTAAAAAGTATTTCAAAAGTGCCTGATCTTTGAATTTTGGGAGCTTCACCTTATACTTACATACCCAGCCAGCATTTTATTTAATTTCTGATCACATTTTGAGTCCTCTGTCTGATTAAAATAGTCATAAATGATACTTTTGTAGGAAGTCGAGAATCTTCAGAAATAGTCGTTTATAGCCCGTTTTTCTCATCAGTGTTTGACTTTATTTCGAGTCATATTTCCAATCATGTGCGACTCATTTTCTAGTCGTTTTTCAATAAATCACGTTTTGGGCATATCCTTGAGTCATTTCAGAATCTTCTTTAAGTCGGACATGAATTTAATCTCTTTTATCTTCAAAAGAGCTTAAAAAGGACTCATCAGGGCGATTCTTGTTAAAATTATCTTCCAAATTTGCTTTGCTTCCACCTTTTGCGAGTATACTTATGTTGTTCTTTCTTCTTGAAATCATAATACGGATTGGATTTCTAAAAAGCATTTTTAATTGTCAACTGATACGATTCTGAACTATACTATAAAATAGTTTTTCGGTCAAAATATTGAAAAAAACTAGAAAAGATCTTAAGAAATGGACTTAAATGATTGTTTGAACCGAACCCTTTTTTTGTATACAGGGGCTCGGTTCGGGTTCAGGTTGGGGCGCTTAAATATTTGAGGTATGGTTCGAGGAACCCGAAAAACTCGAACCGAACCGGTTCTTTGGGGTTCGGTTCAGGACCGGTTTGCAGCCTTGATTAAAAGCATAGCTCATGGATAAATGTGTACATTTGTAGAACACCGATTGGTTCAAAAGATATATCAAATCAATTTTTATTTTAAAAATTGAAAATATAGCTCCCATATTCACTTTCGCACAAGTTTTGCGAGTTAGAGACTGAATTTGGTATAAAAATGTTGCTGATAAAAATGTATTGTGTTTTTGGATTGCTCACTCAAAATTCGGGTATGGGGGTATCTACAAAACTATCTAGAGCACTTATTTTGCTTTGATTATCTACTCACATCTTCCCATGTGGGCGTGGCTGCACTGCTGGGCGTAGCCGCCACTTTAGCGGGTATAAAACTTTCGCTAACTGTCTGATCCCAGCGTCCGCGCTTGCGTCCTCCCTCCTTAGAGGCTGATGACGACGATGTAGACTCGCCATTGGCGGAGGCTGACGACGACGAAGACGTTGACTTGACCAGCGATCCATCCTTTGACTTTTCCATTATACGACGCCTCAACTCAGTTTCCTCACCCTTAAGCATCTGCTCGCGCATAATATCCGTATATGTGCGGGAACCCACATCTGGAGTTTTGCCACCTTCCGCAAAAGGATCCGCTCGCTCAGGTGATATTATAATCCGACGCCTCTTCTGCCTATACTCATCCTCACGATCTGCTATGGTCGGACGACGACGATCCGCCATTGGATCGTGATCCTCCTTGCCCTGGGTCACATCTTTCAACACTGAAGTGGGTGCCGTGTAAGTGGTACGTTTCTGAGGCACTGGAAAGCCATCATCCTCCTCATCCTCATCACCCTCATCATTGGCCGCTATGGATGTATTGTAGCCCTCATAGCGACCCTTGCCCGCCTTCCCCGACTCCTCATCGTACAGATCCGAGTCGAAAAAGTTGCCACTTTCCAAGAGACCAACTCCAGCTGCTGCCGCAGTGTTTTTGGCCAATTCCGTTTTCTTCTCCTGGATCACAGAGATTTGTGCCTCGATGTCTGTGTGTGAAGGGAAAAAGAAATTACAAAATTGATTTTAGTTGAATGCATGGGGAGGGGGTGGAGAGTCGCAGAGAGCCAAACCGGCCGAAATAGTGTGTATAGGCCATAGATTATGGTGAGAAGTTATGATCGAAGCATTGGCCAAGGCACTGAAAATGGGTTCAACGCACTTACCCTCATGTGTACGCGGAATATTTTCCATTTTCCTACAAACGTTTTCCAAAAGACGCGTTCATGAAAATTCTTCCTAGGGATGACACAAAAGCTATTGATACATCGATGAATACTCATCGAAGTTGTAAATGTTATCGGTACCTTATCGATATCCGCCTATCGATGAACTATCGATAGCTCGATGTTTCCCATCACTACTCCATGCCGGCTGCTGATAACATAACAGCCAAATCTCCAGGATGTTGCTTCAAAATATGTCCCATCTGTTCCGGGTGACCACTTCCAGGCAAGTGGCCAGCGTGGCTGTCGCCACCAAACCTCAATCCACCTCCAAATCACGTGAGAAAACCAAAGCCAAGTCCAAAACCGTGCCTCTTATCACCTGCCGACGAACTCAGTTTAATCTGTTGCAACATGAGCGTGCAGATGCTAAATTTGGCACCCTAGACTTAGCCTCGAAGGGTTGGCTGCACAACAAATCCAAAGGTGATCATTTCACCTTAAACCCTTGGATGTCGGCTGAAGAATTGCAGCAGGAGATGCAGCCAGTGACGGAGCTAGAGCTTTCCCTGGATCCGCAATTGCTGCATAACTTGCAACACGAAATGGGCATACGACAGCTGACGGGCATACAGGTTAAGGCCTTGCCTCTGGTTCAGGGCAATTTCCACACTCTGATAGCCGCCGAGACGGGTTGTGGCAAGACTTTGGCCTACCTCCTACCCATAATGGATAAATTGCTTAAGCAAGAGGTGGAAGAGAGAAACTTAAATACACCGCGTGTTTTGATACTCACACCAGGACGAGAGCTGGCCTCACAGATAGCACAAGTGGCCGAAAAGTTGGGTCAGGGCACGCAACTGAAAGTAAAAACTCTGCTGGGCGGCAAAACCAAACAGTTGATGATGAATCCAGAGTTTGCTGAAATTGATGTACTGGTGGCCACATTGGGTGCTCTGAGCAAGCTAGTGACCACAGGCATCTATCGCATGGATCAGGTACGTCATGTGGTACTGGATGAGGCGGATACATTGTTGGATGATTCCTTTACGGAAAAGTTGAGCTATTTCTTGAGAAGATTTCCGGTAAGTTTGTGGAAAATTTGTTGAAAACTGGTTAATTATTTGTTTTGTTGCAGTTCCACATGAATCAGGTAAAGGATCAACGCACCATGGGCACTCAACTGGTGTTGGCATCGGCCACCATGCCCACCAATACCAGGGAAATATTGCAGCGTGTCATCGATGTGGACACCATTAGAGAGGTGGTTAGTCCTCAGCTGCATCATTTGATGCCTCATGTAACGCAAAAGTTTTTGCGCCTAAACAAGGCAGACAGGCCAGCCACTTTGCTGGGTTTGGTCAAACACGATTTGGCCAAGGGAAGGCCTCTGATACTCTTTAGCAACAAATCCGCCACCAGTGATTATTTGTCCATGTTCCTCAACAACAGTGGCGTCAATTGTTTGAATCTAAATGGAGATATGCTGATGAAAATACGTTTGGGTCGTTTTGAGCAGTTCCAGACGGGTCAGTGTGATGTGTTGTCCACCACAGATGTGGGTAGTCGTGGCCTAGACACCACTCGGGCCAGGCATGTGGTTAACTTTGATTTTCCCCTTCACATCTCTGACTATATACATCGATGTGGCCGTATAGGACGTGTGGGTAATCTGGCAATGTCTTTGGTAACGAATCTAGTCTCCTCTAGGCGAGAAATTGATGTGGTGCAGCGCATAGAGCATGCAGCTAGAACAGGTGGCCTGCTGCCCAATGTCAATGCGAATATAAAAAACATTATTAACCAAAGAATTGTCAAGGAAATGAAGGCTGCGGGTGTCAGTCTGCCACAAAATCCAGAAAATCAGGAGGAGGCGTTTTAGTTGTTGTTATTTATAGAACATTAAATATACAAGGTTTGTTCAAAAGTATCGAGAATGGTTTTTTTCTGAAAGTATTTGATCATTTATCACTTTATCATCATTTAGGATGCCGCCACCACTCAAGCTGGTCTCTTAACAGAAACTGGACCACTCTCTCCCATCAGACACATCTCTCTGGACGAAGTGAGTCCACAGATCCGTCTGCTAAAGTCCACTAAGGTCCCGGGCTTTGACGATGTAAAGGCACTTCCTGAAGTGGGAGTTCTGTTCCTGCTAATACTGTTCAACGCGATATTACGGTTGCAATACTTTCCGACCACTTGGAAGTCTGCTGTAATCGTTATGATTCCCAAGAAGGGCAAGGATCTCTCAAAGCCCGACTCCTACCGGCCAATTAGTCTACTGCCAACTTTCTAAAATATTTGAAAGAATATTTCTTGGAAGAATGCTGACAGTTAGGGCGTCGAAGAAGCTATACCGGACCAACAGATTGGTTTTCGTAGAGATCACTGTGCGCCGCTACAGGTCCACAGACACTCAATCCACATCTTAAAGTCATTCGAGAACTTTCAATACTGCTCTGCCGTTTTTCTGGATATAAGACAGGCATTCGATCGCGTTTGGCACGAGGACCTGCTATTCAAGTCCATCCTTCCTCCACAACAATATGTGCCGATTCGCTCCTTTCTTCTAGGGCGCCGTTTTACGGTTGAGCTGAGAGGCGAGAGATCAAGCATCCGTCTCATTCTTTCGGGGTTACCTCAGGGTAGTG
Organism: Lordiphosa magnipectinata; assembly: GCA_037044535.1. Classification (NCBI taxonomy): domain Eukaryota; kingdom Metazoa; phylum Arthropoda; class Insecta; order Diptera; family Drosophilidae; genus Lordiphosa; species Lordiphosa magnipectinata. The sequence continues at coordinate 126,292 of JBAMBO010000670.1, read as the reverse complement.
TTCTCGGACCGGTACTATACTCTCTGTTCACCTCGGATCTGCCGTTGCCCATCGCACCTTTATGTTGTTGTTGTAACGGCTGGTTCGACAAGTATGTACGTTAGTATGAAAAGAAAGAAGAGAGAGAGAGAGTGAAATTAAAGTAGATGTTTAAAGGGTACCCATATCCAAATCAAGATAGGTGGCTGCCTCGATGGGATTGGTCCAGAGTGTGATGGGAGTGAGAGGGGGTGGGGTTTTGAGCACAGTTGAAAAGGTGCTTGGTGTCATGCGGCCCTTGGCCACATTTTGGGCATGTGTCAGCAACCTCGGGGTTAACGCGGGCTAGATAGCTGTTGAGTTGCCTGCTCTTCCCCGAGCGTAGTTGTGCGAGCGTGCTTCTGGTTGATCTGGGCAATTTTATCTCACTCGGATCAATAGGCGGAGGTCTGCCACCAAGTACCACGTTGTCGTGCAAGGCCATGATGGTGTTTTCGACCATGTTGGTATGGGCCAAGTTCCTTGCTTCGATGCACTCAATGTGGGTCATGGGCTCAGGAGCGAGAAAGCGCTCGATGGAGGGATATGCCGTTCTCAGGTCATATCTGACTGGCCTGTCTCGTCTACACATTGCTGCACTAGTGCTGTCATGATTGGGGTGTGCTGGATTTTGACGGTTGATGAGGAACTGCTGAGTCAGGAGCTCGTTATGTTGCCTAACAGGGAGGATTTCGGTTTCCTGGTGCAGGTGGTCAGGGTGTGTCATCATATGACAGCCTGTGACCACACGGAGAGCGGCATTCTGCACCGTTTGTAGGTTCCTCCACTGTGTGTCGCTGATGGAGGGTGACCAAATAGGGGCAGCATAACTAATGAGCGATCTGCCGATCGACTTGTAGGTGATCGCGATCGTCTCTTTCTCCTTGCCCCAACTGCTCCCGGCTATTGCTTTGAGCACCCTATTCCTGCTTCTCTGCGTGTTTAGCGAATACGTAGAGAGAGTCAAACGTGACCCCAAGAATCTTGGGGTTGTTTAGGGTAGGAATGCTCTGTCCGTTGATTCGTATGTCAAGCATTTGTTTGACCTCCTTAGTCCATGTGGTAAGCAACGTAGCAAATGATTTGGTGGCAGAAAGTGAAAGGTTTCTGTTGGAGAAAAAGTCTGCTAGGACCTTTATCGCCACGTACGCTGACGATACCGCTTTTCTTGCCTTCAGCAACAGCCGCAAAAGAGCATCTACAAAGGTCCAGCAGTTCCTGGATGGCTTTGATCGTTGGGCGAACCGATGGAACATAGCCATTAATCGTTCAAACTTCGCTATGAGACGCGGGAAAGTTGCTCGAGTGTGACTTCTGGAGTCAAGATTTCCATATTTGGAATCTGCGGTTACATATCTTGGTGTGACTTTGAACCGCCCCCTGACCTGGAAACACGGTTGCCACTTGAAAAAATTAAATTACACCAAAAAAATTTCAAAAAAGAGCCATTTTGATTAAAAAAGAGCCAAAAAAATTTTCTTGTTATATTTTTATTTAACAAAATAAATAAAATCTCTTTCACAAAATCGTTAAATTATACATTCATTTCATTTCTTGAGTATTATTAAACGTCCAAAAAAACCCAAAAAATATTTCATGTATTAATTAGTTACTGTCGCAATAAAATATTAAAATTGAGATTTAAATACCAATGGCTTCCTCGGGTTTAATTCTATATTGTGTCCAAATTTCAACAATCGGATGAGTGGTTACAAAGATAAAACGGTACGTAAGTCTTAAGAAGTCTGAATAAGTATTGGGCTGTAAGTCAAAGTACTAAAATAACAACTTGATCTTATCACAATGACTTATATGAGTATACTTAAAGAAATAAAGCTTCCAATCTGTAAAAATTTTCCACTTTACGACCAAATACTTTTTTCACATATTCATTAAGGGACGATTTCTCATCTCCTATATATTTAGCTGCTATTTGCCAGAAAAACATTGAATTTACTTTGTACCTTCCCTCTAGTACGGCTGGGGTCAGTCACTCTATTTTCGTCAATCCAGCGTTGCTCTTTGTACGGTGATGCGTCGTGCCGCCTGTCAAATTGTAACATGGGCCGAACGAGTGTCGTGAAAGTCTGCCCATACATGGCATTGGCTCGAACGAGCGTCGCTTATGTTGCTTCTCTGCATGGCATTGCGTCGACCTAGCGGAACGTTGATACAGCGTGGGTCGGCCGTACTAGTTGGTTGTTAGACAGACATGTATTCAAAATAATATATCTTCGTTAAAAAAAAACCGTAGAATTGTTTGAGATACTTTATTTGAAAATTGAAGAGTCCTACTTTTCGATAATATCATAGAAAGTCAAAATAAAATATCGGACTCCAAACCAGTAATGCCAATATTTTTTCGAAAAAATATGACAGATTGAAAAAAAAAAACAGGAAAACAAGGCTGGAAAACTAAAAAAAAAGGCGGAAAAAAGGACAAAAAGTTTTATTTATATTTATTTATTTGCTCAATAATTGTAAGGCTTCTTCAATAAAATCTTCATCGGCCACATCTCTTTCCTCGTACGCCGCCATGGATCCAGTTAATGATAAAATTGTAGTTATGGCAAAACAACTTATGCCGACGCAATCTGAATTTAAAGATAAAATACATGTAAATAAATGTACAACTGATTAAAATATAAAAATTTATATATATATAATTACCTGACTGTCAAAATTGCACTCAACGTCTGCACTTGCAGCCGATTTATAATCTTGGTTTTAACCAAATTTGCTTGGCTAAATACCCTCTCTACTTCCGCATTCGACCATGGCAACGAAAGCAGAGTCAGGGCAAAAGCTACCAGGTCTGAAAAGGGGCTGTTACCTGCGCTGTCTCCATATTTGTTTACCTCGGACCAAAAACTCAAAGTATTTTCAACATTTTCCCATTTTAATTGGTGGACGGTAGCGTATTGTGCAGATTTTTTGCTTCTTTTTTCGCTGCTTTTTTCAAACAGCTCCAAAATCGGCAGGATTGTGTCCTTTTTTGATCGAAGAGCACGATCCACCGAAAATGCGTCAATTGGTTTTAAAATTGTCATAATTGTCCGGCAACCTAAAATATAAAAAATTATTTGTAGTGCAAAAATAGTATATAATATTAAATAGCTTACCTCTTCTTTAGCTGATTGACTAACTCAATCACAAAATCCGTACAGTAATATCGAATGGTTTTCTCTGCAGAATCATTGATCTTCCCTTTTAACTTTGTCATGTTTGATTCGAATTCGGATCCCAAATACAAATCCCGTTTGACGTGTTGCGTAAAATCATCTTCAAGAACATAAACTTGAATGTCGGATGGGATTATTTTTAATTTGAGACAGTTAATGCCCAGAATCAAATCACCCAGTAATTTAGTAGGGTCGGCGTCCTTGCTTTGAAAGTTTTTATTGATTCTTTGCATGTCCGCAAGAATCGGTTTCAAAAACAGTAAATATAAATAATTAACGTCATTGTATAAGCCGCTCAATATATTTGCTTTGTGACACTTTTCCTTTTTTTCATTATATAAAATAAACAATTTATAGACTAAATGAAAAAAAAAAAATGCCAGATTTCCAGATAAGAGAACCAAAAAAAGGACAGAATTCCGGATAGGGGATGTTTGACATTTTTTCCGGCTGAAGCAGTTAAAAACAGGATAGATCTATCCGGAAAAAGGCCAAATTGGCAACACTGCTCCAAACTAAACGCGCCTAAACAGCTAGCGCGCCTTAAGCTAAAGTTACTTAAAATCTAGACTTGATGGACCATTTCCGAAAACAGATTCGTGTTTAGCAGATGTAAATAATCTAGAACCACTACCAACCCTTAAATTTTCTGAATAAAGTCAATTTTTGGTGTCTTGTGTTGATTTTAGTCTCGATCTGATTGAAATTCCGTATTCAAATCTTTAATAATCTTTAATTTCAAGAATACAATTTAAATAACTTTTGATTTCTGGTTTATTCATTAAATTGACTATTTCTTTTGGCTTAAATTGTAAACTTCTAGAGTCTGAGCCAAGGAAAATATTTAGGGAACATTCCACTGCTCAAGCAAGCTCGCGCAACCATCTTGTCATTGCTGTTCACAAAATAATGTGTGGTCTTACTTCGCAGAATTTTGGAAACTCTTTTAATTTCTGCGTCTTTTTCGGGCTCCAATTCCAATAAAAAAGTGCCAGTGCACCAACAGGAAAAAAAAAACACAATTTTTGGTGCAAACACACCAAGTGTGGCAACCGTGGTTGCATGGGGTTTCATGAACAAATGAAGACTCAGTCAGTGCGCTTAAATTTGAATGAGTCAGGGAGGTGCTGAGGTCAGGGATGATGCTGATATGCTTAACCACGCCATATCCTCCTAATTTGTTAGTTCCTCGACATCGTCATCGTTATCGACACAGGTAAATAAATCTTGTTTATTGAAGCGATCATTCAGTGCAACTGCACCAACAGGAAAAAAAACACCATTTTTGGTGCAAAACACCAAGTGCGGCAACCGTGCCTGAAAAGCCCATGTGGTACGAGCAGCTGCTACAGTCTCAGCTAAGGCGAAGGAGTTCGATTGGCTTCTGAAGCCTCGTAGCGGACTTTCGTTGCGATCCAAAATCCTTGTTTACAAGACTATTATCAAGCCTTCCTGGACCTGGGGGATCCCGCTATGGGGTATGGCATGCTCCACTACACTCAAGAAACTAGAATCTTCTATAAGCTGAGTACTCCAGCGCATCGCTGATGCTACCCGGGCCTCCCCATGCGCCCGAATCAATATGAATACTAGCAGGTATCATGACTTACTGGTGGTCCACTCCAATAGACTTGCATCTGAATTGGCTACAAACAGGCTCAGAAGACGCCTTAACCGACGACATCCCTCAGACCTCTGGGTCCATGGAAGGCGTCCCTCGGGCCGCCTCATCAACTTGGCAAAAGTGTCCCCTTGAGACTATCCCTTACTAATATTTGCACGCTGCTGGTTTCCCCAGCAAGATGACAGATCACTCCCAGGACCTGTGCTGCGTGTTAAGTTGTTATCCCAGGCGTTTGCCGTGCTGTCTAAGCCCCGTATAGTATTAGTAATTCTTGTTAACTATTTGTAAATAGATTAAGTTCTATGTATCAAGTATTCTCCTAGCTATCATTAAACAAAAAAACAAAAAAAAAGATTTGTCGTCAGACCATTCTCCAATTATTTTTACCCTTCTGGGTTGTCCTCAGATCACAGAGTATCCTCGGAGACTGACATCACATAAGACAAACTGGCTCAAATACAAAAAATATATTAGCAGTCACATTGAACTGAGCACAACCATAAACAGCGGAGAAGACATTGAAAATTCTAAGCTCAATCATTACTGCTGCAGCTCATCACTCGAGCCCACTAGCAACATCAACAACAACACCTAAGCAAGATCGTCGATTAACGAACAGCTTTATAGACCGGCTGGAGACTGAAAAGCGGCATGCAAGAAGAGAATGGCAGAGCAATCGGTCGCCTGCTGCAAGGACTCGCCTGAGACATGCAGAGCGCGTACTTCACAAAGCACTCGAAGCTGAGGAGCAGCTAGCCCATAGCCGTTACATCTAAAAACTATCGCCTAGATGGAGAGCACACGCAAGCATAAAGCCACCTGCAAAGGTAGACACGCCTTTGAGGTATCAGAGAGGAACATGGGCCCGACGAAGAAAAGGCAAATGTCTTTGCACTTCACTTAAGAAATGTTTTCCCGCCGAATCCACCAACCAATGCATATGCACTGCCACTGATTCCCACTGCCGCACAGACTTACCCAATCAAAGTTCATTCGCTTGAAATAAAAAATGTTATAACAGAACTCAATCCCAAAAAAGCACCAGGACATGATCTTATTACGCCTAAAATGATTATGGAACTTCCAAGTCCTGCCATTACATATATCTCGAGAATCTTCAATGCTGTACTGCGAAATCGACAATCATAATGATTCAGAAACCAGGAAAGGATAAAAGACAAGCGTCATCATATAGACCCATTACCCTGCTGCCTTGCTTATCAAAAGCATTTGAGAAGATCTTATTTCGCAAAATTGATACCCATGCACAAAATATAATTCCTTCGCATCAATTTGGGTTACGAGCAAAACACGGGACCATTGAGCAAGTCAACCGTTTAACTTCAGATACTCGGACTGCATATGAGCACCACGAATACTGCTCTGCCATTTTCCTAGATGTTGCCCAAGCGTTTGACCGCGTTTGGTTGCACGGGCTTATATTTTAAATTAGGACACTGCTTCCCCCAAATACACACAAACTCTTAGGGCCGATTTCTCTTCTTCCAGATAGCTGCTATGTGTCAGATAAGCTCACAATTTACTCTGCTATTTGTAAGTTTGTGTGACATATAGCTCTATGTAGAAGATGAGAAATCGGCCTTAGAATGTTATGTCAGCAACATAGTTTTTTTCTGTTCGTCAAAATGAGCACACTACGGAAGAGTTCACCATTGGAGCCGGAGAGCAACAGGATAGCGTTCTCGGTCCTTTTCTGTATGTATTCTACACTGCCGACATCCCAACAGACCTCCGACTAACAGTATCCACTTTTGCGGATGATACGGCAATTCTAAGCAGATCACGATGTCCAATTATCGCAGACTTTTGGCAAGCCACCTAGCTCACGTGGAGGAGTGGCTGGCCAACTGGCGCATAAAAATTAACGTGCAAAAGTGTAAACACGTGACGTTCACACTCAACAGAAGCACCTGTCCGCAGATATCCCTAAACGCGTCTATGATCCCACAATCAAACGATGTTGTTGTTGTAGCGGCTCCTGTGGATGAGAGTAATGGTACGCATATGTTGTGGGGAAAAATAATAAAAGTTTAGAATGGAAAAATTTTGAAAGTAGAAGGGGGGGCCCGTCCGTATGTAGAGTAGAGGGTTAAGGTGTTGTGGGCGAGTTCGAGTCGTCCAGGGCCAGCCCGAGTAATGTTGCTGCTTGGACAGGGTTTGTCCAGAGGTGTATTGGTGTGAGTTGTCTAGGGGCAGCTGGGCAGTGGAAGAGGTGATTAGTGTCATGCGGATATTGCCCGCATTTGGGACACTCGTTAATCACTGCCTGGTTGATCCTAGATAAGTAACTGTTTAGCGTCGCAGAGTACCCCGAGCGAAGTTGTGCCAATGTTGTCCGGGTGCTTCTGGGCAGGGTTTTTTCAGCATCGCTGATGGGGAGAGGTCTTCCTCCCAGGACAATATTTGGCCGGCTTATCGCTTCGGCCACAGTTCTCTGGTGGATGGCATTTCTCGCATTTATGGCTACGGATTCGGAGATGGTGGTAGAGTTTGAAGTGAACATGAGTACATCCGGCAGGTGGGTCCTCAGGTCCTGTCTGCTGGTACGTGGGGCCAGCGGGACTTGTAGGGCCGAGTGGTTTGGATGTTCCTGCTGTAGACCATTAACTAGGAACTGCTTGGTCAGATCAAACGATGTTGTTTACCTTGGTGTCCACCTCGACAGAAGGCTCACTTGGTGCAAACTCATAGAAACGAAAAAACTTCAAATAAGGCTAAAGGCCAACAGCCTTCACTGGCTAGTCAACTCCCGTTCCCCTTTAAAACTGGATAAGTCTTAGTATAAAGTCTTACTGTACAAAAGCATCATAAAGTCTGTATGAACTTATGACTCACAGCTATGGGAAAAAGCCTGTGCGAGCAGTGTGGACATCCTACAAAGATCACAATCAAGAATTCTTAGAACACTCACTGGAGCGCCATGGTAAATTCGCCACGAGTGTATCCACAACGACCTGAGGATCCCATTGGTCGAAACTGAAATACAGCAACTTAAGCGCAAATATTGTGAAAAGCTTCTAGCTCACCCTAATGAACTTGTACAATCTCTCAACCTGCAAACAACGCATCCTCGCCTCCGAAGAAAAGATCTACCAACCCAGCGACTGAATTAAAGGGCCGCAGAACATAAACTAGCTCCAATAGGGGATGGTTGTATAATAGTTTCAAGATTAAGAGTTGAAAAATTATTGTTAGTCTCATTAGGAGAAAATTCAATAAATACTAAGAAAGCTAAAAAAAAATGTATCCCACGTGTTCCACAAATCGCTTTCGACCCTAAAACGACCAAATTCCCATACGATTTGGGTCGAAAGAGAATTGTAGAACACATGGGATAATCTAAATCAACCTCGAATGTTGTTTTTGGCCTTAAATTCGCTCACTTGCTACGATTTCATTTTTTGTTCTTACTCTGCAAATATGGGAAACGGACAAACTGTCACAACCTTTCCTCAGACGCTTGTACATCGTTTGAGAGGTACTTTCGCGGGCTCGTCTAACGCTTGCCTCACGCGTACCTTTATATATTGAAAGTCTAGACCTACTTCGTTTCCACTTTTGGATACACCATTTTATATCATAATCACATGATTTGGTTTATATATTCGAAATGCGCTTCTGCTGGAACATCGGTTTCAGTAAAAACCTTAACTATTTTTCAACATCTTCGTATTTCTCCCATTCCCAGACTTGCCGCAGCATACCACCACATAATAGCTTAAACATTTTGTACTTAAACTTAGTTTAATAAATAAAACTTGTTACTTCTTAATTGAGATCCTTATCCCCCACTCCCCTCTAGATGCTTAGATAGTGATAGCTGGTGTGTGCCACAACTTTGCGTACATTGGTCAAAGGTTTGAAGAGCTTGCGCCGTGCTATCAGTATATCGGAGTTGCCTTTGCCGCCACCACCACCTCCACCATTGGAACCCTGACAGCGTGTGCCGGCCACTGTTTTGGGCTTCAACAAAACGGGACGACAGCCAGCAAACTTAAATTTAATATTCCCCTTACAATTGAGCTGAAGATTGGGCTGAACCAGCTCGGGAAAGGCCTCTGAAAGCGTAGGTTTCGGTTTTAAAGCCTTGCTGGGATCATCACCATGGCACATGGCGGCCGCCAAAGTGCTCCATTCCAAACGACGTACACCTGGCTGAGCTTCAATGCAATAGGACGGCGTTCTGGCCTGAACAAAACGCTGAGTCAACATTTTCTGGTACGATTCTAAACAAAAAACAAGGGCTTAATAAGGGAATGGAGGGACAGGTTTACTTACTTACCCGCAAAATATACCAAGAATGGTTGCAGTTTGTCAGAACCACAGCCATGCTCCAGCCATTCATACAAATAAATGTCATCGCGTCCATTGAGAAAAATGGCAGCAGTAGCTAAATCCTGCCAAAGACTTTCAGGTATCTCTTCCACATTGAGTTGGTAGATGTAGGGAATGAATTCTCGAAAGGCATACTCCCCCAGAGCAATCAAACCGCGCACTGCTCGACTTAGATACTTGAAATCTGTTAAAGATGGGGAAATAGAAATCTGGCTGTGTGCTGGCTGGGGACTTACCTCTCTCGCTGTCCACCTGGCGACCTTCAAAGAATCTGGCCAGACGACGTTGTATTAGAAAAAGACACTCGGCTTGTAGGTAACCACTCTGGGATGCCAATTGACCTATGGTCTCACACAAATCATCCACCTGTGTGTGGGTCACGGGTGTGGCAAAGTAACCGGACATGTGCTGAGCTTCCTCTGTTAATGCTTCGTTGGTGTCATCCTCCAGTTGCAGTTTGTAGATGGTCTGCTCCTCACTGGGAAAGAGCAAATCCTGTTCCGCTTCAGTTTCCGGTTGCTGTTCCACTTTAAGTTCCTCTTCCAGTTCCATTTTTACACTAGACTCGAGCTGCTGCTGCTGCTGCTCCTTGACCTCTGGTGAGGGCACCTTAATGGTCTCATAGGGAGCCATTAGCTGACTAATTAATACCTCGGACAGATGAAAGTACTCTTGCCGGCAAGCCGTGTGATTGGCCTGAGGATTGTAATTGCAGGCACGTAGCAGACGCCAGCAGCGCTGATTTACCAAATCCTGCTGCTTAAACGCCAGCAATTGCAGCATTTTGCTAACCAACACACGATAACAAGAACCCATCAAAGGAGTCTCAAAAGCATAAGTCAAGGCCTTGGCCCTCTCCTGGCCATTACCAAATAGCGCAGCAGTCACCAGACTCTGTACACATTGCTGCAGCTGCTCCATGTGCTTGTCCTCTACGGGACAATGGCTCTGAAAATCCACATCATGGGGCAGGGTCAGTGTGATATCCTTTTGAAACTCCTCCCTCAGCTCGAATATTTTATCAGAGTGAAAGAAGAAACTGCCATCATAATCTATGCGATCCCAATCGCTGTCCATGGCCCCTAGCATGGGGGGAACATCGGCATCCTTAAGCACCTCATTGACTAGATCGTAGGTGACAATGCCAGCCGAGTGCCGAGAGTAGATCTTAACATTCTACAAAACAGGTTTTTTAAAAAATATACCATTAAATCTTAGACTCCACTTACATTTATCAACTCCCACACTTTGTAGGTGGCATCCTCGGCCAAACGAGCGCACACATCCTGCGATAGCTCCACATCCGTTTGATCATGTTGCTCCCAGAATATTTTAATGCTACGCGGATCAAAGCCCGCATAGCTTTTGTGATGACCCAAACGATTGTTGGCCTCAGTAGCCGTTGAGCATCCTCCCATGCTCAATCCATGCCCACTTCCTGCTCCCACAAATGAAGCATCGAACATATTGTACTGGCCCAAGCTAGTGGTTGGAGTTGTGGGTGTTGTTACAATATTCACATGAGTGGGCGTGGCTGGCAGACTACCCACGCCCACTCCGCCTGCGAGTGCTGCCGAAACTCCACCTCCTCCTCCCGATCCGACTGCTGTGGTACTTTTGTTACCCGCCTCCAATTTTGCCGTTTTCGAACGCGATTTTGTGGACTTTTTGTTGACTTTGCTTTGGGTGGACTTATTTGGCTCCTCCGAATTGCCCGAAGTTTTCATTTTCCCTTATTTTTTTGCAATAAACATTTGGCCGGCGGCAACAACAAAACAAAATAATAAAACAGTGAGTCTTAGTGATGGGCGATGTTAGTTTATACGGGAGTCACGACTACTACTGCTAAAAATTGTGAGTTGCCGATATCGTGAAGTCCTTACCCAGCAAGCATTTTATGAAATTTGTGATCACACTCGATTCTTTTTTGAGTCCTCAGTCTGATTAAAACAGTCATAAATGCGCTCGTTTTCTGATCATAAATGATACTTTTGTCGGAAGAACTCTTCATGAAGTGTCGTTTTTAACCCGTTTTCATGATCAGATTCGACTCATTTTCGAGTCATTTGTGAGCATTTTTCGAGTCGTTTTTTAATGAATCACGTTTTGAGCAAATGCATGAGTCATTTTCGAGTCTTCCTAAAAACGCACATGAAACTAATCTCCTTTTAATCATCAAATGGGCTCGAAAAAGACTCACCAAGGTGAGGAATCACCTTATGATCTACCAAATGCTAGGTGGGTAATGATATCGCAAATAGCGACCGTAGTGTTTCTATCACCATACCCATGGAGTCGAAGAAATGAAAAATCAGCCTATACCTGCAGTTCACTGTTGCCAATTTAGCTATTTCCGTAAGGTCAGATTAGCCGGAACCTGGAATTCTAGCTATTTTGAAGAAAGTATTTGCCGCTTTCGAGCTATTTCTATACCACATAAAAAATAGTCACTATTCTTCATATAACAGCAGTTAATACACGTATTTGTGCACGCATAAACGCTGACTGCCTATCGATAAGTTAATTCATTTCAACAGTTTTTGACTTTATTTATTTACATATAAAAACGCCCTATTTATCCTTCTCCATGGCCGAGGCAGCCAATGTACGCCAGAATCTACAAAATGTGCCCTCAATCTTTGAAATATCCGCAGCCGAGACGTTGGACAATCTTATCTATCCGGCCCTGAGCAAAATCTTTGATTACTTTGGCCTCCGTTTGGACTTTAAGCTCTGGGGAAATTTGCGAGTTCGCGAAGAGCTCTCCCCCTTGGTGACCTGGTTGCTGCAGTATCTCTATTTGCGCCATCGTGCATCCTCTTTTGGTGAGAGTTTTTATGGACTGCAGAGGACGACCACATTTACGGGTGAATTGTTGAATCGACGCCAGCAATACATTTCGGCCACTTTGCTCACGCTCCTGCCCTATGTGGAGCGCAAGCTGAGGCAGCGCAGTGCCCAGCATGATGATACCTATAACTGGGAGGCATATCTCATCAACATATTCCATGCCTATAATGCATCCAAGGCGGTGCACACATTCCTGTACCTGGTCAAACAGGCACGAAGTCATTCGCTTTTATTTCGTGCCATGAAACTGACATTACGCTATCCCAGCGAACCGCCAGAGGAAGACAAATGGACTTATTTGTTTCTTAAAATGTTGGAAGTCTTGGCCTTCTTTTTGCAATTCATTCAATGGTGGTACTCCAATGATCAGAGGCGCAAGGTGGGCGGCAGTCTACAGAATCCGGAAGCCATGTCGGAACACTGTTCGCAACTGCCCGATGAGGTGAGGCAAACGTTACCCAAGCAGGGAGAATGTCCGGTTTGCCTGCAACGTTTACATACGCCAACGGCCTGCTCTGTCTCTGGTTATGTTTACTGCTGGAAATGCATCATCAGCCATTTAAAGGAGCATGGCACTTGTCCCGTGACCAACTATCCAATTACACTGGATGATCTGGTGCGGATATATGAAACATAGACTTAAGTATTTTTGTTGTTTAATAAATTGTTATTCAAAATTCACTAAGGAAATAGCCCAATCGCTGATCATGACAGAGGTACACATGGTAGAAATCAAAGTACGAGGTGCACATATAGCACGATACAGACCAGGCCATCACGTACTCACACAGGGCAAAGAAGGAGTAAGCTGCAGTCATAAAATGGAATGGAAATCGAAAGGAAATTTACACAATTTCAAACTCACCCAAGGGAAGACAGAACTCGTTGTGCACTAGATACCAAAACCACATGATTACAAAGGTCACATAGAAGATTAAGACCAGCCTCCTCTTCAACAAATAAGACAACTCTTCGCTTGGCTCCCTGGCCTCACGTCGATAATACTTAATGCAAACAAAGGAACCACCAATAAACACAAAGCTAGAGAACCATATCAAAATGACAGTCACCACATGCAACGGCTTGGAGCCATTGACCTCAGCATAGGAAGCCCAAGCCACCAAGCCCAAACCATACTGGACCAGGCACGCCACCAACAGCAGACTAAATGAGCGCACTACACGCGGTAAATTGCGCCGATAGTAACGTGCATAAAGCCAGGCGGCCAGCAAAACAAACAACAGGTTAAGCCAAGTCATAACCCTCCAGCCAAGTTTATGGGATCTCGCCACTGCCGACATTGAGGGTATAATATTGATGGTCTCACAATGAGTGTAAGTGGAAGCCGCAAATTCTGTGATCATGGTGATCAACGTAAAATAGCTCATGACCAGGGGTAGCATTAGAAATCCAATCAGCAAAAGTGGAGCTATGGATATGCGAAAACGACGCTTGGTCAAGTGAGTGGGCGGCACAGGCAAGGCATCCTTGATTGTGATGGGCAGCAAATTTGGACCATCTTTCAGCAGCTGTTCCAGGTCCATGATTAAAATTGAAATTGATGATGATGATGATACTAGACTTGTGGATTTGTTTAGCAAAAATTGAACGATTTTTTAAAACAAATATTTTTCTAAACTTAACTCAAATCCAAGTCAATGAAAACCATTATCAAGCCTGTTTTGATTTGAAAAACATCGCCCAATTTGTATTTCAATATTTTGAGTCCGGTTGTAGACGTGCCCAGAACCGAATCAATAAGTTCCAGTTGAGCCCTAGCTAATTTCTTATATAATCTGGATATGAAACGATTCCCAGACAGATCCCCAACGATACTCGACAAATTCCATCTATGAAATCTCCAGGAAAATCTAAAATCATTAAATTTAGAAAACTTTATGATTTTCTGAACCTTTCGATCTGCATTAGATAAAGTCTAACCATTTACGCGTTTACAATTGCCATCTATCAAATTTTCATGATACCCGAAACTCATAAAATTATACGAATTTCGCGATTTCTTGTGCCGTTTAGTGTACTATCTGGTATACCATTGATTTCCATAAAATCTTAATGATATTCTGAACTCCTTATAAAATTTTGTAATTTTATAGATTTTTTTGAACCGTTTGATCTACACCTCCTATTTACCCGTCTATTTACTCTTCTTTATGATAATCTAAACCAGGGAATCAAACCGAATAGTACTTATGTTTCGGTATTCGGTTTTGTATCGGTACCTGGATTTGTATTTTGGTATACCGGTACGTACCGGTATAAACCGGTAAAATATAAAGAAAGATCGGTCATTGGACTTCCGATGGGATTTCTTAGCGCAGACATAATAATTACACCCTGGAAAACAAAAGTTCTACGCTCACTGTCCCGTCTCAAAGGCATTCATACAATTGTGGAAACTTTGTCTAGTTTTCTGTCCACCTTTTAAGGACATCTTCTTCATTTTGTAAACGTTTTAAGTTCTGGAAAATTGATAATGACTCATGCCATTAAACTTTTTTGTGAAAATTTGTTAAGCGCTGGTCGAAGAAATTTGACGATCCCTGTACGACGAAGATTCTGTACACTTCTCTTGTCCGTCCGATTCTTGATTACGGATCATCTCCGCAATATTCTACCCATCAAGATAGAATAATATCTGTGCAAAAACGATTCTTATTGTTCGCTTTTCGTGGTTTAAACTGGCATTGTGAAGTCCGTTTACCATCGTACTCCGGTAGACTTCTTTTAATAAACCTTTCCTTCCTAATTAAACATAGAGTTATGCTTGGGGTTATCTTTATAGCAGACCCGGCCAGCCATAGCTACTACGAGCCGAAGTCAGTCGTGTTTTTATTCCAACGCGAGCCGAACTCATGATTGTGTGAATCGGTGAACCTTGAATTGCAAGTAAAACGGCTGTGGTCTAGAGCACACTCACTAACACATGCACACTTTTTTGTCCTCTCCATTTGGCCGGCACTGCTTTATAGATAGACTAATAAATTGTGAAATCGACTATCGTTCTTTTCGGTACACGGTTCCGGTTCTGGTTCCGGTTTGATTCCCTGATATACACTAGTCGGCATAAGTATTTTGACAACGAAATTTTTATAAATAAACCGTTATATCTTTTAAACAAAAACTACATTTTACAGATAAAAACAAGTACTATAACAAATCAAGTTTTTTCAAATATCATGTTTTCTAGCTTATAGGGTCTAGGGGAAAATGGTGAAATTCGCCATTTTCGGCATTTTAATGCCCAATTTACAGTTAATCCATTAGAGATATGGAATTTCTAAGGGCAGATTTGGGTTCAGCGTGATAAACTTGTCTAGAATCAATCATTCTTTTATCATTTGAGCTCCTGTGCTGAGAATAAATAAATTTTGATATCTTGTCAAAATACTTATGCCAACTGCCATTTGCACATTTTGATTTATATTTTCTAGCCCAAGCAGCTGATTGTGTACTTCTTATGTTTTATTGAAAGCTTACTGTTACACCACCATCCAAAAAAAATTTCAAAATTCTGAGATTTTTTGTTTAAAAGATATAATGGTTTATTTATGAAAATTTCTTTGTCAAAATACTTATGCCGACTAGTGTAAACACATATGAGAATTTTGGAAATTTCGCGATTTTTTTGACAGTTCGGTCTACACATTCAATATTTGCCCGTCTACTATTTTCATCTATCAAATCTTCATAATAATCTTAGGTCTTGTGAAAAATTTGCAAATTTAGCAATAGTTTAGACCAGAGATGGGCGCGTCGCGACGTTCACAATGCACACGCAGGCAGCGCTGCCTCGTGTGCATTGTGAACGTCGCGACGCGCCCATCTCTGGTTTAGACCGTTCGATGTACACCTTTCATTTGCCAATTTTCGCGATTTTTCGACCATTATAAGCTCACATAAAAAATTGAAACTTTCGCGATTTTTTGACAGTTTGTGGTTTAACTTCTATTTACCCGTCTACAATTGCCATCTATAAAATCGTTTTAAGAATTTTTGAAAATTTCGGAATTTTTTGGACCATTGGATCTAAACCTTCTATTTACCAACGCCTGCATTGGCATCTAAAATAACAAGCGCTATCATAAATACTCTTTTAATCTCAAGTGTTCTACAAATCGCTTCCGACCGAAAAACGACCACAATCCCATACGAATTTGGTCGGAAAAGGTTTGGAAATAATTTTGCACACAAGGTTGCCTTTAAGCCCGTTTCTGTTTTCAATTTTTGTAGATGACATCACAAATTTTCTGGCAGGAGGCGTGACAATCGGAACAGAAGTCGTAAAAGCGCTCATGTATGCGGATGACACGGTGCTGCGGGCGGACTCCCCAAAAAAATTGCAAAACATGATTAACTGCTTACATGAGTACTGTAAAAGATGGATGCGGATTAACACCGAGAAATCCAAGGTCATGGTGATTAAGGATATGAGAGGACGCCCTACGACAACTGTGCTGTTTGGACAGGAGACGAGCTCTCGGAGCGGTTTCAAACAATAAACGGAGTGAAACAAGGATGTTTGATGTCACCACTGCTATTTGCGCTGTAACTGGATGATCTTCACGAGCACATAGGAGGTGGCCTGTACATTGAGAACACCAACATAAGGCTGTTATTATATGTCATCGTAGCGGACAATCCCTCAACGCTTCAACTAATGATTGAAAAACTGGAGTTATACTGCACATTATGGGGCATGGAAGTGAATATAGCGAAGTCCGAGATCATGGTATTCCGAAAAGGAGGCAGACTGTCAGCATTGGAAAATTGGACATTTCAGGCAGAGCAGGTGAAGGTATTACACGAGTACAAATACCTTGGAGTTGTTTTGACGCCAACAATGAGCTTCAAAAAAACATGTGGCAGCAAGAACGAGAGAAGCAAAGGCGAGTATAAACTCAGTGTGGGCAAAATTTTTAAACAAGGGAACCCTAAATCTAGCTGCAAAATGGAAAATATTCAACGCTATCAGCAGAACTGTACAGTGTTATGGAGCTCAAATATGGGGAGGAGATATTTTATTAAGAGGATACTAAAGCTGCCAGACTGTACGCCAACTTATATTTTGGCAATAAAGGCAGGACTGGAGGATGGGCACATTTACAGCTTAACTCTTCATCTTAAATACCTGGCACGAGTACTATTTGAGTATGAAGAATCTCGATTTCCGCATGTCCTAGCTAGGAAAATGATGCACAGTAGCTTGGGATAGTTTTCTAAGCTTCAAGACGTGTGCGAACAAAATGGAGTAACTCTGGAGAGCAACGCATTGCACTTTGGATGGATTGAAGGCAACATACAGCTACTCACTGCGCTTAAAGAAGAGAGTCGAAACCAACACTTACTCAAGACCGCAGGAAGCGCAGTGAGGATATATAAAGATTTAAACCATGAGGTAGGACCTTCATACTGCAACGAGCTGTTCCGACTAACGGAAATAACATGGATAATGAAGGCGAGAGGGGATTGGGAGGATGGTTGAATGGCTGCCCAAGAAGGACCGTTAACGGTGGCTTATGCTCACTATGTAATATCAAGGAGGTGGAAGACATACAGCATTTTGTGTAAGGGAATTCCGTCTGCGTTGGTTTGAGAAAGGCACACTTACAGCAGAAGAGGTATTCATGGCCTTGAATGGAGAACTGGGATGGAAGAATCTGGCTAGTAATATATAGGAAAAATATTATTAATGAAGATTTTTAATACAAATGTCATAATGATAATATATAAATTTATAATAATTGTAAACGTTGTTAAAACAACACAAGAAAAGCTGACGGTTACAAACCAAGCTTTATTAATGTTTATCTTTTGGATAAGTAAACAATCTGCAGCACAAACAATGTATATTTATATGAAAAAAATAAACATCATCTATCTATCTATCTATCTACCTACGACAAGCGAAACATGGTCCATAAATGGTTGTTCTTTTTAAAATGTTAGGGAATATAAGTATCTGGGTGTACTGCCGAAAATGACGTTCGAAAAGCACGTAACGACGTCACGCAACGACTTCACGACTCCAAGGTACCAATAAACACCACATGGAATGCCTTTTTTGTAAAAGAGGATGTAAAGAGCACCACAAAAGCAGTCTTGTGCTATGCAGCCCCGGTTTGGGGACATTTGCAGCTAGAGGACGTGGAAAGGATTTTCAGATGGCCAAAGAACACTCCACACTACGCCATTTACTTAGAGACTGGCCTCTCCCCGCTTTATATAAAGACGTTGGAAATGCATTTCTGTTATATAAGAAAAGTCATGAACCTCAGACCGCATAGACACCCAAAAATTGTAGCAACGCATCTCTTACAAAGAAGTTCGCAATTTTTTGATAAGTTGGAAGGACTAGCGCATCAAGTCGGCGTAAAAATATCTTTGGAAGACCTTAACTCTTGGAATGACAAGCACGAACCGACACTAGAAGGACTGGCAGTAGCAGCACGAATGAGATTTATAGATCAGGCTAGAAACAGGGAAACCGGTGCGTACTACAGGAGCTTGAAATATGACATGGGAGTTCAAAACTATTTCTCTGACACTTTGGGATCTCAGGCAATAACCGTGATATTCACAGCGAGAACAGAGGTGATCTCAATTATAGGCCATACATAACTGCATTAAACACCGATTGCAGCATTTGTTACCCACATGAAAGGGAAGACACTTTCCATTTTATTGCAGTATGTCCGGTGCTTAAAGAAATTTATAACATATAGCTTAAAATGAAAGTAAACACAAAAAAATTTTAAAAACTTTTTAAATCATTTTCAATTTTAATCAATTTTTGAATTCTCGCAGTCAGTCGGTTAGATAAAATTAAGGTTGCAAAACCTCTTCAAATCTCTAAATGAGTCAAACGGAAAATGAAAGGTGCAGTTCGCAGACGGATTTCTTATCGAAACGAAAATTAAGTTAAGATATGCTCAGCTTTATTTTTGATAACGGGTCCAAGGGTTAAGCAAGCTATTGGATACGTCAATCCAAATAGCTCAGACCTCTTTTTTCCAACAAATATTTATCCAAAATATAGCAGAAAAATTTTCATCCAAACAACAATTTCACCCCAAATAAATTTCAAAATTCTCTAACATTTATTATTATTTTATAAATTGGAATTATCTTTAGGTTTTCTCTTGCCAAATTATTATGCTTATCCAATTTTTCTTTTTGGTAAAATTAAGTAAACTTTCAGCTTAAGCTAATACCGCGTTTTATGTACAGAAATACTCGAGAAAAATCGGACGTGATTGTTTTTTTCTTTTTTTTTACAAATATATATCAAAAAATTAGCTAACTAAAAATGCGTTAGGTAGAGACCGTTCTTGGCATCGCAGACCACATTCAATGCATAAAAGTCCCAGTAGGAGGTCATATGGAAGCCCATGTTGGTTAGCACCACAATATACTCGAACAAGGCAAAGA
Source organism: Lordiphosa magnipectinata (assembly GCA_037044535.1). Classification (NCBI taxonomy): domain Eukaryota; kingdom Metazoa; phylum Arthropoda; class Insecta; order Diptera; family Drosophilidae; genus Lordiphosa; species Lordiphosa magnipectinata. The sequence continues at coordinate 106,813 of JBAMBO010000670.1, read as the reverse complement.
AGGTGTAGACTAGAAAGAGAATTAAAGCTTTAATCAACAAATATATATATAGGGACATGCTCAATCGTATACCCACCGCCCGCCTCACAGTGCGAGTTGTGTCGCACAAAGCAATAGCCCGCCAGGCCAAAGGCCATCACATTGATCAGGAAGAGATTACGCTTATAGCGCAGGGATTTCTCCTCGTGGGGCAGCAGCACCGCTTTTCTAGCATTCCTGTTTAACAGATACGAAATGAGCATATAGCACTCACTGCAGGCTATAAACACCACAAAGGAGTTGCGATGGATTTCATAGTTATCCGCCGATGTCCACAGCGAAAGACAAAACAAGGCAAAGTCCTCAATCACATTCAGAGTGCAGGCCAAAATGCCAAAGAGTCGACGATTACGTTTGATATGCTCCCTGTAGTATTCCAGATACATTTTGGCCACCGCCAGCCGGAGTGGCAAATGCAAAAAGATGGCCAGCCTCCAGATAGTCTTTTGTGGCTCATAATTTCCAATGGCCGCCGACACCGATGGCAAATAATTGGACACATCACAATGAGTGAATGTGGAGCGCACAAAGTCAAACATTAGCGACCACACCACGCAAAAGAAGAAGGCTCCCAGGGGTAAAATCAGGGCAAGCACGGCCAAACGGGCAAATGGTAAGCGAAAGTAAATCTTCTTTGGCTCATTGAGCCTCTCGTATGTAGGCAACATGGCAAATGGGGGGGCGGCGGTGGTGGTGATCCTTCGCTAAAGTCGTGTCTCACATAATTTCTAATCATCCAAACTGGCCAAATCTAGAAATTATTGATTTCTGTAAGATTCCATTTACGTTGCGTGGGTGGTTGTTGTTGTTGCATTGTAAACACAAATTAGATATCGATAGATTGCATAATCGATATGTATAGCGGCTAGAGAAGAGCAAGAAGTGCTACTGTGAAGCCGTCACTGAGACTACGCAAGTCGATGTGACTGGGAAATGCGCTTAAAGGAGCTTTGCTAAAGCTCATTCCAAATCAATTACAATACTTATTTAATGGCCCGGAAGTATGTATAGTAAATGTATCATCAAATTGATCATGATTAGTAACATAAAAATCATTTGCCTTTAATAACTTTATGGAAAGGGTGAGCAATGCATTGCGAATTAAGAAAATTCAAAAAATTATTCATATATAATAAAGCAAAAACCTCAAAACAAGAGTAATTTTTTTTAAATATATAAATAAATTCCAACATTTCACAAGAGTTATTTAATGGCTTTGAAATACCGCTCACAAAATAATTGTAAAAGATCGACCTTAGACACTGATTGAGCAACTTTATCAGAAGATTACCCCAAAAACGATTGTGCAGATCTTCGATTTTTATATTTCTAATTTGAGGCTTACCATTTATTCTACTTTTACTTTCTTTTACTATAATTTTGATTAAAAACCTATAAATTTTAAAAACGAACTGCCTAAACTATTTTAATTTTCTTATCATCATAATGATATATCAAGAAAAGGTGGCTTTCTGAACAAACTTTCAAACTTGCTACAGTACGAAAAAACCGACATTGATTTAACATTAATGCCCTTAAAAGTATACTTTGCTAAAGTTTGTTGGGAAATTTAAATATACCGCCATGTTCTCAGTTCCACTTGAACAAAAATGTTGTGAGTTAAAACCGACTTTAGTATTCGATTTGGACTCAAAACTTTTGTGGAAGTGGTATTGAGAACAAGGCTGATATATATTTTTTTTTATAATCACATAATTTGTATAAATATATTTGACGTTTTCGGTGTTGATCACGACCCTTTTTCGTAAAGGGCGCTGTCCATGGCTACGAAAACGGCCGCGAAATGAAAAACTCCATATAAAAAAAACTGCTAAGAAATTTTTGTGTGTGGCCGTTTCAAATTCGGTTTCTATCAATCGCGAAAAATGCTTACGTTTGCCAATACGTTATATTCAAGCGCTGTTAAGTGCTTTAAGTGCTGTTAACGCTTCTTTTTTGCCGTGACGTGAACAAAATAGGTTTATATTCTAATTTGAGCGGTGAAATTGAATGACCAAATTGAAATCTAAAAAAGATTCCTGCAGAAAGCGTCGCCTAATGGCTCTTCCTATGGCGGGCAAGCTGAATTTAATAAACGCCGTGAAAGTGCGGAGCGAGGTGCTGGACTTGGCGGATAAGAAACACTCGGAAACCCGCCAGAGAACACCGGCGGACCGGAGCACGGTCTGTAACATCATGTGGCGTCTCCTGTCACCACAAACCAACAGCGAGAAGCTTAAAATCTATTTGCCCAGCATTCAAAAACTTCACACTCCAGTCCCCCCAATCAGTTCGATTTGACTCGCCTCAACTATGTCTACTACCTGCCTTTCAGATGAATTCTGTTGAGCAATTTAATCCTCACCAGGTTCAACGTTTTCATTGTACCACAGTAGTGAATGAACCCTTCAGATTGGCGTTAGTACTAAATTAAGCCCTGATTTGAAACTATTTCTAACGATTATGCCTTAATACATCTCTGCTTTCTTATGATGTACCAAAGATTATACATACAATGAATGTATGTTTTTTATTCTATGGTTGTACTGAGGGGAAGTTCTGTTGCATAGAATGTTCAGGTTTTAAACGAAACTATTAGGCACAATTTCGCTCTACGACTCAAAAGTAACAATAAAGTTTAAAATAATTTAAAAGTAGCTAGATTTGCAGCTAATATCATTTTCAAAAAAATTAATGACGTTTCCACTTTCAAAATTGCTAAATCACTGTAGCTGACATCTGTTTCGCAGCTTCGACAATGCTGCGGCCAGTGTGAAAAGACTATTAGAGAGAGACAGTCACATTTCGCTCTCTGTTCTTGGAGAAGCCCTGGATTAAAGAGAATAATTTGGAAATATTGAAAATTATTGTACTTGTATGCCAAATATATGTTCTATATTCAGATTTGCTGATATTTTGCAAATCGCACTCCGGAAATCAAACTCCCTGTGGCGGCGATGGGTGCCGATTTGAATACGCACGTTGGGAGTTGGACTGGGCAAGCGACGGTGCTATTCAACCGGGAATCTCCTCCAGACACAGATGCCGATTGGAATATCGCGCAAGATACCTTTGGTTGGGGTAGTTGGTACTTGCTGGTTGATGTGCTGCTCCAAGGTGTTGACTCGACCGATGCCGCGCACAGATCTCAGAGATATGGTAAGAGATAGAGGTTTGCCACGCGCCCTTACGCTCGATCCGTTGCGTTCTTTTGCTACTTGGAATCTGCGCGCGCTAGAGCGCAAGGTTTAGGCTATCGCTAACAACATCCTGGCCTGCCACCACTAATAATGAATCATTTATTTTACACGGTCACACTGCGGTAAGGTCTCACTACGTCGAAATCACGAGCCGGCCGTGTCACCACTAGCGACGCTTTATAGTGTAATTCGAACTGTGTTTTTATGCATTAACAATTAGCTCACATTCAGCTCACCATGGACATACTGTTGGCCAATGTGAACAGCCTGCAGTTCAAGACGGAGCGCGACCTCATCGAGCAGGTGGGCGCCATTCCGTTGCCTTTCTATGGCATGGACAAGTCGATTGCGGCCGTTTGCAATTTCATCACCAAGAATGGCCAGGAGTGCGACAAGGGCAGCGCCTGCCCGTTTCGCCACATACGAGGCGACCGCACCATTGTTTGTAAACATTGGCTGCGCGGCCTCTGCAAGAAGGGTGATCAATGCGAGTTCCTGCACGAGTACGACATGACCAAGATGCCCGAGTGTTATTTCTACTCCCGTTTTAATGCCTGCCACAACAAGGAATGTCCCTTCCTGCACATTGATCCGCAAAGCAAGGTGAAGGATTGTCCCTGGTACAAGCGAGGATTCTGTCGTCATGGACCCCATTGTAGGCATCAGCATTTGCGACGTGTGCTCTGCATGAGCTATCTGGCCGGCTTCTGTCCGGAGGGGCCCAACTGCAAACACATGCATCCACGATTCGAGCTGCCGCCGCTGGCCGATCTGAGTAAGGATCAACTGCACAAAAAATTGCCCACCTGCCACTATTGCGGTGAACTTGGCCACAAGGCTAACTCCTGCAAACAGTATGTGGGTAGTCTGGAGAATCGGAATAACATCAACGCAATGGATCATAGTGGTGGTGGGAACAGTGGGCTAGGAGGAGGAGATGGTGGCAATGGTAATGATGAAGGCGGCATGTCCAATCATGGGGCTCCGCCTTATGTGAAGATGCCCACGCGACTGGAGGAGATAACCTGCTACAAGTGCGGACACAAGGGTCACTATGCCAACAAGTGTCCCAAGGGCCATCTGGCCTTCCTCTCAAATCAACATAGTCATAAATAGTGCCTAAGTTCGGAACTGCAGCAGTACATCGATGGTTTTGTAAATCGTAAGAGATCGAGAGAGAGAGAGAGTAGAATAAACAATAATCTTCCGTGGATATAAAAAAGTGGTTTACCTCAGGGTAGGGAGATCTCTGCTATTTATTCCGTGTCCTTCACTTAATTTAAATTCTAAACTGAAGGCAGCCCTGGTAAGTTCTATCGATAACACAGCGGCATTTTATCAGCTCTAGAACTCGGTCACACTGCTTGCTGCCGGTTTTCACACAAAAAACCATAACTTCCAATGGACGCCGCTTCGCCCGAATTGGTGGCCATTAACAAAGTGAACAAAGTAAAATGTCGAGCATGTCTCTCAGTGAATCGAAAGACCCTAAAACTCGACTCGGATATGCCAAATCTGCAGCAATCTCGCACCTATGGCGAGGGTCTGCGTCAATGCACCAACCTGGATCTGGGAAGTGTCTCCCACGGTGGCTACCAGTGGCCCATGCAAATTTGTGTACGCTGTTGTCGTGCCCTTGAGGTATCCATGCATTTTGTTGAAATGGCCTTGCAATCCCATCGCAAACTCTATGCCGAGGAGCAAAATCTAAAGGCGCCCAGTCCCCTTGGCATGGGAGTGGGCGAACTAAAGCGAAAGGCCAGCCACGAATTGCTACACTGGAATCAATTTAGTCAAGAATTTGAGCAATTCGTGGAGAGCTACGACAATGTGCCGGGTCCCATAGAAGAGAATGTGTTGTATATGAGGGGTGCCAAGGTTCCGCGGCTGGACACGGATGCCAGGAAAGAGGACGATGGTAGAGATAGTTGAGACTAAACAATTTTTGCTGTGCACTAACTAATTCGTTTTACAGTTATACTCTTTGACGTTAAATACGACACCAATAACCAGTATGAGGAGGATGAGAATGATGGCTCAGATTCAAAGAACAATGAAACGTTCTTTGATAATGCTTGTGACAGTGCAGTTGTAGATACTGCTGGCGCGGCCACCGTCTCCGAGATCACCGAAAACAACAACAACAATTCCAATTTTAATAATAAAAATGGTGACATGTCCAGCCTGCCAGATGTGGAATGCGATCTAATACAACTTGCTCTCTTTATGACGCTTAATGACAATGAAGGTTCGAGTCAGTCCCAGGAACAGGAGACAATTGAATCAATCAAGGCCAAGCTGCTTAAGTGTGAGTAGTGCAGAAATTTGTTTTGTTAACATAATTTTAAACACCCAAAAAAAAAATCAAATAATAGTTTCAGTAATGGAAATGGGAGACCATAGGGATGATGATGATAAGTCCTGAATGTTATAGGAACGCAAGTACTATAAATGAGTGGATTGGTCACAGTGAGATCTCAAGAGATAATGAAATACAAAGAATGTAAAATACTTCAAATATAATCCTAACACAAAACTAATACAATACTAAACCTTTTTTTTTCTAATACTATGTTTATAAAATCTGACTCATATTGAAAGGCTGCACGTTCAGTGTTCACCGGAAGAATTTGTTGTTGTCGCAAGTTGTAATCTTGCTTCATCACTTTGCCGAGCACTAACTTCTCTTCTTCTGAAACTTTATTGTTTATTGTAAGCTTCGTTCATCTCTTCTTACCGTCGCGTACAATTGACAATCGTTCTGATCCGAGCTGATCCCCTTTCAATAGCACATTCCTCTTCCGTTCTACGTGTTGCGACATTTCGTTCGCGTTGCATTCTGAGAATAAATTATTAATTGCACATAAAGTAATAATTTACGTTTGTAATAGGGAACATTAAAAAGCAAACAAACGAAAAAGATGCAGTAGAAATTTGTAAAACAATTGGAAATATCATATACCTATTGAATGACCGCCTACTGCGGCACGTGTTGAACTGTATTGGATGAAATGTGCGCCTTGATTTCTTTCTTTTTTCCTAATCCTTGCCGTAGCAATTATGAACATATCAGCAGAAGGAAGTATCATATTTGGTCCAGTCGTTTTCAAGTTTTGAGCATCCGAACAACCCAGCAACCATTTTTATGTACAATCTAGAGAATGAGCGCGTTCACCAGCATACACCAATCATCTAACATAAATCATCAATCAACAAAAAAGTGTTTGGCTGCTGGTGAACGTGTTTGATAGAATTTTAAGGCAACAGAGTCATCGATATATTTTTGTTGGCGGAAGTTTTGAATTTTTTGGCAACTAATAGCTAAATAAAATTTAGAACAGACTGTTTAATTTATATGAACGTCGTCAATAGCAGCAACTGCTCCTAGAATCCCCTTGAATTTTTCTCAAAACGTTGTTAGCCATTTAATATTTGTTGCAATCCCGGCGAGAATGTACACAACAAACTCGAATATCTGATGGACAGATCTTTTTCCTATATCTAAACGGTCATTTAGTAATATGAAGAACTCCTGTGTTTTGCCAGCACCCAAATTACATAACGCTGGGTTTTATTAAGAGTTACTTTCGCTATTAGTTCATCCAGGGCAACGCAAAGAAGGGTCTGCAAATGTTCATTTTAATAAAGTATTTAATGGGCAATGAGATGAGAGTCCTTAACGATGCACGGGACATCATGACGGGACATTTTGTACCGTCACTTCAAAGAACAACTGGGAGCGCACGCGAGGCTGCTTCGTTTTGAATAGGCGGCTTTTCAAACTTTCCTCCTCCTCCGCAACAACCAGTAGAGCCTTTAGAGCCTTGCACGAATTTCCGTGAGCTACTTGCGAAACCACGTCCTCTGCCAATTTACACATTCATTTTGTTTTTGTCTTCATTAAATTTCTTGTTTGTTTACAACTGACAGCTGTGTGCTATCGATAACAAATCACAATCAAGCAATTCTAACAAACTATTTCTTTGATGTATTCACATCTAACACAATCACGAAAATTAGCAATCATGATTGCACATCATGCCTGCACAATCTAACAAAAATAGTCAATTTTTTGTCATCGATTTATGCTGGTGAACGCGCTCAATGTCTTATAATCGATGGCAAATCAACCTTAACTTACTTTACTATAAATGGAACAGCGCTAACGCCAAAGAATAATGTAAAACACCTTGGAGTAGTAATCGATAGTAAACTGTCATGGAGACTCAATGTGGAGGAAAGTGTAAAGAAGGCAACCAATGCGCTAAATGCATCACAGAAAATGCTTAGCAGCACTTGTGGCCTATAACAAAGTCTAACGCACTGGCTTTTCATCTCAGTAATACGACCGATACTACTACACGGCATTTTGGTATGGTGGCAAGCCACAGAGAAGTCCACATATCTAAAGCTGATGGTAAAGCACGGTTGCCACACTTGGTGTTTTTGCACCAAAAATGGTGTTTTTTTTTCCTGTTGGTGCACTGGCACTTTTTTATTATACCCGTTACTCGTAGAGTAAAAGGGTATACTAAAGTCGTGCAAATGTATGTAACAGCCAGAAGGAATCATTTCCGACCATATAAAGTATATATATTCTTGATCAGCATCAACAGCCGATTCGATATAGCCATGTCCGTCTGTCCGTCTGTCCGTCTGTCCGTCTGTCCGTCTGTCCGTCTGTCCGTCCGTCCGTCCGTCCGTCTGTCTGTATGAACACCTAGATCTCAGAGACTAGAAGAGCTAGAGCAACCAAATTTGAAATGTAGACTCCTATTGTCTGCACGCAGATCAAGTTTATTTTCAATTTTTGCCACGCCCCCTCACGCCCCCGCAATTTGGAAAAAACGTCATATCTCCTACAGTTTTGATGATAGATGGTTCGTACTTTCTAGAGATATCTAGTACTCAAAATTGTTTATTGATTTGCTGAAGGAATGATAAAGATCGGATGAACGATACTCAAGTTATGAGCAAAAAACGGTCAGTTAACACCCACCACCCACCCCACCCATAACCTAAGCATTGCGTTCAGCAGCAATCTTAGTGAGAGAGAGAGAGAGAGAGAGAGAGAGAGAGAGAGAGAGAGAGAGAGAGAGAGAGAGAGAGAGAGAGACTTAGAGAGCGCACTGCGTTGTGCGTTGTGTGTTACCTGGCCGTTTGACTCGTGACCAAATTCGAGCTGCGACATTAAGGGTGCAGAGTATGTTATAGTCGGGCTTGATGACGTTTTCAAAAGTCTTGTTGTCTGATCTGTTTATCGTGATGAATTTGGAGTCATTTATGTTGCATTTAGTAATTGACAAATGTCTATTAATATCTGGCGGATAATAAATAGCCGAGTTAAAAAATATTGCATACTTTTCGGCTGACCCACCTCAGGCATACAGGAAGGATAATAAACATTTGTTTCCATGAGTAACGGGTATATCGAAGTCGGTTAGAGCCGACTTTAACTTACGCTCTCGTTGGAATTGGCTCTTTAGCATGGAGCCCGAAAAAGACGCAGAAATTAAAAGAGTTTCAAAAATTCTGCGAAGTAAGGACACACATAATTTTGGGCATAGCAATGACAAGATGGTTGGCGCGAGCTTGCTTGAGAAGTGGGATGTTCCCTAAATATTTTCCTTGGCTCAGACTCTCGAAGTCTACAATTTAAGCCATAAGAAATAGTCAATTTAATGAATAAACCAGAAATCAAAAGTTATTTAAATTGTATTCTTGAAATTAAAGATTATTAAAGATTTGAATACGGAATTTCAATCAGATCGAGACTAGAATCTACTTTGAAATCAACACAAGACACCAAAAATTGACTTTATTCTGAAAATTGAAGGGTTGGTAGTGGTTCTAGATTATTTACATCTGCTAAACACGAATCTATTTTCGGAAATGGTCCATCAAGTCTAGATTTTAAGTAACTTTAGCTTAAGGCGCGTTAACTGTTTAGGCGCGTTTAGTTTGGAGTCCGATATTTTATTTTGACTTTCTATGATATTATCGGAAAGTAGGACTCTTCAATTTTCAAATAAAGTATCTCAAACAATTCTACGATGTTTTTGAACGAAGATATACCATTTTGAATAGATGTCTGTCTAACAAGCTACAAAGTAAATTCAATGTTTATCTGGCAAATAGCAGCTACATATATAGGAGATGAGAAATCGTCCCTTAATGAATATGTGAAAAAAGTATTTGGTCGTAAAGTGGAAAATTTTTACAGATTGGAAGCGTTATTTCTTTAAGTATACTCGTATAAGTCATTGTGATAAGATCAAGTTGTTATTTTAGTATTTTGACTTACAGAACAATGCTTATTCAGACTTCTGTTTTACCGTTTTATCTTTGTAACCACTCATCCGATTGTTTTGAAATTTGGACACAATATAGAATTAAATCCGAGGAAGCCAAAATTTTAACATTTTATTGCCACAGTAACTAATTAATACATGAAATATTTTTTTGGGTATTTTTTTAACGTTTAATAATACTCAAGAAAAGAAATGAATGTATAATTTAACGATTTTGTGAAAGAGATATATTTTATTTCATTAAATAAAAATATAACATGAATAAAGATAAGAAAAGTTTATTGGCTCTTTTTTTAATGAAACTGGCTCTTTTTTTAAATTTTTTTGGTGTAATTGAATGTTTTCAAGTGGCAACCGTGTGGTAAAGGCCCAGATGCAGGCACTGCACAGTAGGAGATTTCTTATATTTAGGTGGAATTAATTCAAATTTCTGATTTAAAAGAATGAAATCACTGGTATGAAATTTTCGACTTCTAAAAAAAAACAAAAAGTTTTGGGCTTAAATTTTTAATTAAAAAAATTAAATTTTTCTTACAAAAAAATTTATTTTTAAATTAAAAAATTTTTTTATATTTTTGTATTTTTTCAAACACTAACTTTTTTTTAGAGTAGTTTTGACTAATAAATATCGTCTCTATAAACATAAATCACACGAGAAAAGTGGTTACAAATACATTTAAAAATTGATAAACAGGAGTAAAAAAAAAAATAAAATAATAGGTATAGTAAAGTTGGTATTATATGTTTTGTCTCTGAAGATGTTCTTTAAGTTTAATTTTAAATTGCGTAACGCTTTTTATGGATTTTACAGAATTTGGTAGTGTGTTCCAGTGGCGAGCAGCATACATGAAGAATTGTTTCTCAGAACTAGCAAGTTTAATTTTAGGGCATATAAATTATTAGTTCTAGAGGATATGGCAAATCTAAGCTTCTCATACAAGTAAATTGGTTCTCTGCGAGTGATAATGTTGTGTAAAAAGATTAGGGCCCTAAACTTTATCCATTGGCTAAGGCAAAGATCAAAAATTTCTATATATATATTTCTATTGAATATATGAATTAAAGGCGACTTTAAGTTTGTTCATACTAGCTGCAACACAATGCCCAAAAACCTCTACGCCAAAAAATAGTGTAGGAATCAGATACATTCTAGCTATTGTCATTCGAATTTGAATTGGTAGAAACTTTTGGGATAGAGAGAGCTGCCTAAGTAATCCTTACAACCTTCCAGTTGCCCTATTGATGTGGTCATTCCACGACAACGTATTGTTGGAGTTGGACCATTTTCTATAGCCCACTTATTTACTGTTGTAAGTTCTTCATTACATATAGAAACACACTCATTTAACTGACTTAACGGACGACTTACATACATCTGGACATCGTCAGCGTACATATGTATCTTACAGATGGACATTAGGGAGGTCATTAACATACATAGAGAACAATAACGGCCCAAGAACAGATCCTTGGGGTACACCTCGCGTAATCGAAAGAAGATCGGAGGTGCGCAAAACTGCGACTACAGCCTGTTGTCTATTGCTAAGGTAGGATTTAATTAACTTAGTTGCAGTGTACGAGAAGTTAAATAGCGCCTTGAGCTTTGTGCATAGTATTTGATGATTCACGGTGTCGAATAGGAGAGTTACTTGTCCATCATCCATTCGACTTCGAACACCCTCCGATATTTTTAATATTGACGTCGAGAAACTTTAGTTTTTTTAAAACCAGATTGGCAATCATTTCGTTTGGAGTTTATCGTTAGAAATTGTCGAATTTGAACTGCCATTAGGTGCTCGCAAACTTTCGATAGGTATGGTATTGATTGATATTGGTCTATATTCAACAATCTGTGCAACAATCTAAACCATCCAACGCGAACAAACCAGTTTTACGCAAGGTGAACATGCAAAATTTTATATAAGCTAATGGAACTAAGGTTTAGGGATGCCTCAATCTCACGGAATGTCACATGACGATCTTGCATTATCAATTCACGCACAGCATTGTTGTTTTCTGGCACAACAACCGATCTTGGACGACCTTCACGGAATACGTCGCTGAGCGAACTGCGACCAAGATTGAATTCACTATACCAGCGATATATAGTGGTTTTTGATGGTGATTTATCGCTATACAAAGAACTGAGTTCATCGACACATTCTTGTTGAGATAATCCACGTCGAAAGTTTTGAAAAATAATCCCACGAAAATCTTCTCTCGAAATTTCCATTTTAAGGCCTGTACTGTGAAAAAATTCCTGCCAGGAATTTGCTAGTTATTTCTTGTGTGTGTGAAACATAACTAAAACAGGGTGACCATCCACTAAAAAGGTGCATGGTCACTCTGATCAGTCGGCTGTTAAGCACTGTTAATTATTTGAATTAAAAAAAAAAAAAATAATAATTTCCAGAGGAAGTAGGTGCTACTTTATACCAGGGGATGATAAGCCGATGGCTAAGAACGACACTTTGCAGTGTGGCCCGGATGAAGCACAATTATGTGCACAACTTTATAATGTCATTCCAATTTCCAAAGTAGTAAGACATCTCGGTTGGTCGCCAATCAAATGAAGTATTTCATGGTCGGATACAAGATTGCCTAAATACATTTGCATTAATATTAAGGAGTTTGTCAACTCAGTTGCCGGATCAGTACCTTGGCTTTGGTCTATGGGCGAACCGCTGGAACATAGCCGTTAATCGTTCACATATTCAACATGATCGCTATGAGACCCCGAAAAGTTGCTCGAGTGCGACTCCTAGGATCAAATAGATACCGCGGTGAAATACCTTGACGTATCTCTATGTGTCTCGGGCAGTAGCTACGGTTGCAGCTATGACATTGAAGCTCGATTGGCTTCTCAAGCTTCGTAGTGGTGGATCTGGGGGATCCCGTTATGGGGTACGGCATGCTCCACTACCCTCAAGTACCTAGAATCTTCTATGTGAGGTCCCTGGTATGAGAGGCATACAACTATATACCGCGATTTTGACGCTTTGCCATTATGCGCCTCAAAATAATATGCACACCAGCAGGTATCATGATCGGCTGGCGGCCTACTCCTAAAGACATGCCTATGATTTGGCGACAAACAGGCTCAGAAGTCGTCTCAACCTACGACATCCCATCGACCTTTGTGTCCATGGAGGGCATCTCTCGGGCGGCCTCAGCAATTGGGCATAAGTGTTCCCTTGACACTATCCCCTACCAATCTTTGCACGCTGCTGGTTCCCCAGCAAGATGACAGCTCATAACAAAAACCTAAAAAGCATTCACCCCAATTTTTCGCTCATCACGTCCAAAATAATTGTAGCCAATATATGCGCTATAGATAGGCCAACTATCGATAAGAATCTGTGGGTTTCGTTCATGTTGCTGGATACTCAAGCAACGAAAAGGTAAACTAAAAATTCCTGGCACAGTTTTTTTTATATGAAGTTTGGCAGGAATTTTTAGTTTCCGCGGTTTTAGTTACCCGGCTTTAAAGCCAAATTGATTTTTCAACTCACTGTAAACAACACAAATAGCGATAGTACATCAAAACGTAGTGAGAACGCTTATGCTTAAAAATGTCAAACTTAACCCCGCGTATATAAGAGCGAGTTGACTGCCGATGGTTGAACCACAATATCCAATTGTTGGAAGTCGTACAATTCATATTCATCAAACTGTCAATCATTCTAAACACTTTGACTTTGTTCTCACACAAAACATTGAGAGGCTGTGGCGTGATATGAAGGGGAGCAACCCGCACTATGGTCGAAGAAAGTTTTTGCAGTCCACAACTGATTGCCGGGACCATTCTATTTCGGTCTCCCCTTAATCGGACAACATACTTACTATATAACAAATTTGCCTAATTCTGGCATTGTAAATTTTGTCCCGGGAAAAAAGTGCTGTTTCGAACACTTTCTTTAAAGTTTCACTGGATATTTTTGGTTTTATTCTTGCTGTTCTCCATTTGAACAATGGAATGTCAAAGACTGCAAAAGCTTTACAATTAGATTATACTGTTGGAGAGTCGAAGTCCCTGCTGCAGAGCATTTTAGTATACACAGTTGATAGCAACACGGCAAGTCTAATTCCCTTAGCTTAAAGGATACTTTTAATTTACAGCCTCCGAAAATGTGTGTGTAGCCACTCAACCACCTGCTACGATTACGAACCGGAATCAATCACCTCTTCATATACCTCTGCTCACTTGCAACATTTGCAAATATACAAACACGGATGCCAAACAGCTAAGGGGCCATTATATGACAGTTCATAACTTTGACATGGCCGAGGATGATATTATTGGTTTAACCAAAAGTGAGTAGTTTGATGGAGAAATGCTTCATGATTTTAAACACTTTACTTGCAGATCAAAGCTTTAAGTGTAGACCCTGCAATACGTATGAAACCAAGAATCGGATAGACATGCAAAATCATCTAATTGATCATCACAAAATTGATGGAGATTTTGGTAAGAAAAAACTAATTTTTTTGATAAATCTTGTTAATTTAAGATATATTTGGCATTTTCTATAATAACTTCTACTTTATTTTCTCAGAAATGTTCTGCTACATCCAACAGAACTGTCCAGCTTGTGCACGGGTTTTCAAAGATCAACGTTCGGCTAGAACACATTATACCCGCATGCATACCCAGACGCAGTTGGTCTTGGCATCAAATCAGCTGTCAGCCGAACAGCCCCATACACACATTTGTATCGCATGTGACAAGGTGTTCAATCAAAAGGCTAGCCTGCAGGCTCATCAACGTTTCTGCCAGGTGAAACAGCCCGTCGATTGCAATTTCTGTTCGGAGCAGTTTAGCAGCTTGCGCAAGTATGAGCTTCATTTGCAGCAACAGCATTCGGTGGATACTCTGCATGAGTGTGAAATTTGTCGTAAAACTTTTAAGAACGCCGACTTTCTGGCTGTTCATCGTAAGCGTCATTCGGAGCGCCATTATCAGTGTGACAAGTGTTCGTTGAACTACATAAATGCGGCCGAGCTGCGAGTCCACTATGAGCGAGCGCATGTACAGCATGAAGATCAGGTCAAATGTTTGAACTGTGGCAGTAAATTTCCGAATTTTGCTTTGCTGCGGGAGCATGAGCAGCGGAATCATCAGAAGCAAAAAGTGTGGCGCTGTGATAATTGCAGTTTTGAGGCCACAACCAGATCACGCCTGCGACAGCATCAATATGAACATATGGATTATCCATACAAGTGTAAAAATTGTAACGAGGAGTTTGCCAATCGAGGAAAGTGAGTGTGGGGATTGTTTTATTATATATTATAAGATATTTATACTATACCCCCTTTTTTTTTTGCAGAATTCGCCAACATTCCAAAAAAGTGCATGGCATTGAACTGAGCGATGATCAACTGGCTGAAATGTTTCGTGAAAGGAATGGCTATACCAATCGACACGATGCCTTTAACAAGAGCAACAATTCTCTGGAAATACCCGGCTTCAATGATGAGTGCTTGAATGAGCTTAAAAAGAGTTTGGGCGTGGACTATGATGACTTTGACTATGATAACATTACAAGCGATGTCTTTTCGAATTCCACTGCCCTGGACAATCTGCTCGATTTGATACCATGAACTGAACTGACAAAACCTCCCACATCCATTTACCTGGAAGAGCTAGAAGACTGTCTCCACTTACACCATACAAACCAAACAAACAGTTTTGATAATCAGATAATCTCAAGAAAAGTAGTTTGCTTATCAAAATGGCATGAAAAGAAAGTCAATTTGATAAGCGAACATTTATTTCCGGTTTGTCTGTCCAAGATTATCATAATTCTCAATTGTCCTGGTACACCTTTTACACCATTTACACACAAAACAAAGATATTTTTTGAAGTACTTCTCATAATTTCAATAAACCGCCCGAAAGAAAAGCGCTTGAAGAACTATAAATAGATTTGATTAATTTATGTGTAACAAAAATTATCTTGTTAATATTATTAACAAAATATTTTAAGATCTTTCTAGTCCAAATGTTTCATAATTTTCTAGGCACAAGGATTTTTTCGAATGATTGGCATTCATCTTTTGCAAAGAGCACAAAATAAGTTCCCAAAACTTTTTCAATTCATTTCAAGGGCTAAAGAATGTATTTTGGTAGAAGTCCTGGTTCTCCTTTCTGTAGTTTATGGTGCATTTCCTTTGATTTCAGATTTCCCCAGTTCCTTTAAACCGAGATATGATTGTTGGAGAAAGTTGTGCTGTGGAGAAAATTGTTCAGCACTCTAAATCAGAGATGGGCGCGTCGCAACGTTCTAATGCACATGAGGCAGCGCGCTGCCTGCGTGTGCATAGGACTCTGCCGCGGCCGACTGCACAAAATCACACGTACGCTATAAGCATTGAAAGCTATTTATAGAACACGAATGCGGCGCACGCAAATTGTGCTTGTGTGCGTGTGAAAAGTGTGACGATATGTGTGCATGCCCATCTCTGCTCTAAATGAATCAAGATCTATTACCTCTAACCCTTGACTATTCCTGGAACCGGGATCCTTAAAGGTATATCTCTCTGCAGTAGTAGCTGCCACCGTGTTCACTGGACCAAGGTTTGGTTTTCTTTTAATTACAATACCTTTGCAGACTGTTGAACAAATATTGTGCAGCGAATTGTTGGAATAATTTTCCAAAAAAGACCGGAACTTAACAGGCAGAATGCCTGCCTTCCTTCTCGTAGGAATTCTCACAGGAAACTGTCTTATAGGCAGGCATGCCGCGGGGGTTGTTATCAACCTCAATGACTATTGTAGAAGCTGTTGCTCAATTGATGAAGAAGAAGGCGCCCAGCATCTTCTCTGCCACTGTCAGTAGAAGAAGATTCGCAAACCTTGATCAGCCTTTCCTATATGACATTTCAAGTTTGTGCTGCTTTTTAAGTGGTTTATAAAAGGGATGACCCAACCTTTACTTAGGGGCTATATGGTATCACAACGGGCCTCTTAAGGCCTAAGTGAAAAAGCTTTGCCGCTTCTATCATCGCAATCTAACCTAGCAGCATTTTTGACACTCCTGAAACGCATTTGGCAACGCGTAAGTAAGGCTGCTTCAAAAATTCGAAAGAAAGTTCGGTCCGAGTGTTCGAACCTATAGAAAAACTTGAAGTTAGTTTATCTTAATGGTATCTAAAAGCATAATGAACCCAAGCAGCATTCTCCGCACAACATGTGCTTTTGACATGCTGAGATGTTCCGGATTTCACTTAAGTGATATAGCACAATCAAGGTAATCTGTATCAAACCTTAAATATTAACTTACTTTTAATAAGCAGGACTCAAAATCAAGGCTGCAAATATGTAAAATTCTGCTGAAGGTTTGTTCCGGCGGTTCGAACCGCTTGTAAAGACTTAAGTTCGGTTCTTGTGCTTTTCGAACCTGAGGCTTTGGTTTGAGACTTGGTTCATAGATTCTTATATAGTTGACTGATTTTTTACTCTTTTTTTTTGTCAAAATTTTAACATATTTTTGTTCAGAAAGACACATCTAGCTCATCAAGCTCTTTAGCTCATCAATCTGTAGTCGAATGGAACTCATTCATTTGAAATTGGCAGTTAGCCTCACCTACTATGTTTGTTTTGTCGTTTTTCACCTTGACTTGTGCTTTATTTCCTTCTCAAAATCGCAATCAGCCATGCTCCCATTTTCACTTTCGCAAAAATTTTTGCGAGTGAAATTTTGGAAGCAAATCTGGTTCAAAAACGTTTCATAGCTTAAAATATTTGCGAAAGTAAATTAGGAAATGGCTGTATATGTCGATTTTGGGTATGATTTCTCTAAGACGCATCTTAAAGTTTTTTTTCGACATAATTTTGAGCAAGTTTAAAGTGATTATGTCGAAACGAAATTCTTCTTCGATTCTAGACCGATTCACTCAGTCAAATATCTCCGACAACCATTGTTCCATAATCGAATTCGACAAATTAAAGATTATTTGCTAAAAGTAATCTAAAAAGTGATTTAAATCAAGGCTGCAAACCTCTAAAATTCTACAAAAGTTTCGTTCCGCACGTTCGAACCCATCCTTGAACTCCCTACCAAGCACCTAGTAACATCGGTTTGCTAGAATAATTCTTCTTCGGATTTCCAGACTGATGTTGTTGTCGCAGGTTATCGATGGCCATATAAAAATCGTCGAACCTCTTGTTTTCGAACATTTTGAATCGGATGATTTTATTTCAAACCCGCTAACCGAAGCTTGATGTTCATTTATGATTTGAAATCATTGTTTAACCGAATTTTTTTTCTAAATATAGGCGGCTCGAGTTCTGCATCGGAAAAGGGATTAATTGTTTAGATTCGAAAAAAACTTAAGGGGGCTTTTTTGCCGAAAAAAAATATTAAAACTAGCAATAGTTAAAGCATAAACACAAGAAATTATAACAAACCAAAAAAAGAAAAAGGAAAAAAACCAGTAACCACATGCTAGCCTATGTATGGTTACAAATATACTCTTAAAAACTCACCCCTACAGATTACCAGTAGCGGCTGAGCTCAGTACAAAATAAAAACGAATTTCTAGCATAGTTCATATGTCACAAAACGCGGTCTCCTATTAGCTAACCCCTGCAAAGAATCACAGTTCCAGCCGATCGAAGAAGAAGATAAGAACCAGAGCTGTAAACCGGTTCGGAGTCGAACCGCTTCGGAGCCGGAGACTCCGACATGTTGGGGAAGCTCGAACCGAACCTGAACCGGAGCAGGAAAAATTTTTCTATCCGAACCTAAACCAGAACCGGAAAAAATCGAAGAGGGTTCGGTTTATAAATATCTTTGATACATTTTTTCACATTAATATTAAGGTAATCACTAGAAATTTCGTTCGTAAACTTGAATTTATCGTACACTCAAGGATTTTGGCAACCTGTGTTGTATGAATTAGATGACGCCCAAAAATATATGCAAGCAAAGGACCTTAGTATTTCATTGAGCGCTCAGAAAATAAGAGCTTTGCAGAGGTCATTATAGGTATTTGGCGTTCTTAGGTATGCGAAAGATATGTCTGAAGACCTTGGCCTTGTCATTATCGATGGCAGTAGACGCTAATTTGTCCTACAAAGATGGACATAGACGAAATCATCGTAGAAATTAAGGATAGGCTTCGGCAATTGCAGGAATTGGCGAGCAAGTTTGCTTCAGCAGGCAACGTTCATGATTGAATTAATGTGAAGAAAGTTCAGAATGAGCGAGTCTTCGAGCTTTTATAGCTGCCTCAGGGAGCAGGGGAGAAAATTATACATATAAAAACAGGTTTTAAACTGAAATAGATACATAAGTTGGGGCGACAAATTTGACTTCCGCCCCGGGCGGTAGAACCCCACGCCACGCCACTGCATTGTATAATTAGATATTATACAATTATAGATATTATATAACACTGTGACACATTTTTTAGCTCAAAAAAGTTGATAGCGTCGAGACCAAAATATTCTGAAAGGGTATGATAGTAGTATAAAAACCCTGTCTGGGTTTAGTCTGATTAGCTGCCGTTTTGTTTTTATTGCACTTTGAACTTTTCAGCTTCATAGTAGGACTAACGATTTCATATCTCGTAAACTGTTTTGAATTTCGCTTTTTCTTGGTTTGACCTACAAAACACTTCTTTGTAGCAAATCAATAAAATTACATCTTCATACTCAAAATTACAAAAGTTTGCCAAAAAAGCCAAGTTTTCACCACTTTTCTACAGTTTTTTAAGATTTCAGATTTGGCCAAGTAATTCAGCACAAAGTTGTAGCTTAGACCAAAATAAACAAAACGTAAGAACGAACCAACTTCATTTACTTAGTTACTCTTTCATATAGTTATAGGCCCACAAGCACGCACAACTGTCAAAAAAACTCGAAAAAACTAACATTTTCGGTAAAAAATAAATAAACTAAATTTTTTTTAATTACAGTTTTTAAGTTATGTTTCTTACTACTTTCTTTATTTAATACAAAACAATCGAAACTTTTTACTGTGTCAGCCAATTGGTATCAAAAATTGCCATTTTACGAGTTTTGGTTCCAATTCTACATGCTTAAGGGCCCGTAACTATAAGAAGGACCAATCGAATGAAGTTGATATGTTCCAATCGTTTGTTTATTTAAGTCCAAGCTACGTTTTTGTCCTGCATTGCTTAGTCAAATTCGTTACAGTTTTCAAGACAAAGTTGAAAAATAGTACAAAATGAGGGGAAAACATGATGATTTTAAGACATTTTTCTAATTTTGAGAATAAAGATGTGACTTTTTTGACTTGCTACTTAAGAATGTTTTGTAAGCCAAGCCAAGAGAAACGACTTCCTTTAAGACGTCAAAGCGAAAATTCAAATAGTTTACGAGATATGGAGTTGCGAATCCCAATCAGAAGCTGAAAACTTCAAAGTGTAATAAAAAGAAAACGGCAGCTAACCAGACCAAACCCAGCGAAGGTTTTTGTACTACCATCATTCCCTTTCAGAATTTTTTGGTTTCGACTCGATCAACTTTTTAGTGTTGCACAATGTAATCAATGATTCTCTATCATGTTTATCTTCCGATCAGGATGAAATGGAATCTCTCCCTAAGGAGCAAGAAAATAATGAAAAAGTGACAAATATCAAATCCGGGAATAACTTTTTTTTATGACGAAGTTTAAAGATTGCCTCAAAATTTTTATATATATAAAGCCTTGGAAAATATATCATTGTAAAAACCTTTCTGGTACAAGTTGTTCGTGCAACACAAGTATCAGTCGAGGGCCATTTATACTTTTAAATTGGTTTTAACCAGCCAAAAAGAGCCAGTATTGATGTAAATGTAAGTTCTCTGGAATACTTACTAATGATTAAGTTAAACTTAGCTCGAGTATTATATAGAAAATATCCAGAATCTAAACTTCTATTAAAGAATAAAATGTTGAAGTCAGTTCCAATTAGCATTAATGTTACTGAATTAGCGAAACATGGAGTCGTAACAAGCAAGTTGAAGCCGACTTGAGCTCAGATCAATAATGTTTGCTCATAACCATAACTAACAATGCACAGTGTTTTTTTTTTGGCATAAACCCAAAAACAATTTTTTTTTCAGATTTCAAATATTAACTGGTTTTTAATATTTACATACTCCTATTAGATAATAAACAAAACATATTCAAACTTTGTGCCAACACTGTTTTGTTGACGGGCTGTTGAAGTCAGCTGTTTGTGTGCCACGTGTTTTTTATGAAATTGGCAGCAAATATTTTCCAACTTTTAGTGCGTCTGCTTAAAAAATTAGAAGCAAAATAAAAATTGTAAAAATATTTAAGATTATAAGTTGACAATGCGTTTGTCATTTTTGTTTTCGGTTGCACATGTGTGCCGCCTGTTGTTAATGTGTAATTTTAGGTTGACTCTAACCAGTGTAGCTCTGTTTTGTGGAGCAATAGTTAAGCATGGCACAACGCTGCACAGGGTTTTAAATGCAAAGTTGTTAACGAAAGTGTGCAGATTTATGAGTAACTAACACTTTTTGCTACAACGTGCGACTTTTCGAGAAAATCAGCTTTGTTGCAGCTGAATTCGTGCTTAAGTTGAATAGATTACATGAGAAAGAGATAAACAATTTTTTTTAGCTTGGTAGCGTCAAACATAAGAAAGTTTTGTAAGTCGTATTTAGAGCTAAAAATAAAAGTACAAACCGAATTTCAGCTCAATAGCGTAAAATACCACAAAGTTGGTGCAAATCGGACAGATCAGTTATATGGCAGCTATATGAAAAAGTATGCCGAATCGAACCATTTTCGACAAGTCGCTAGAAAAGCTTAAAATACGTGTTCAAACCGAATTTCAGTTTAATATCTTTAAAACCAACTGAGTTGGTGCAAATCGGCCTGATCGGTTATATGCAGCTACACTAAGAAAAAACTAGAACGAATAATTTGAGTTGAAAAAAAATTTGTCGTTCTTAAATTTTCAAGAATTTCGCTCTTGGAATCGAGATAAATTCGTTCTAAACGTTCTCAATTTGGTTTTTTATAGGCAAGGGGGGTGAGGGCAACTTAACTTTGAGAGAACAGCGTTGGAGTCGCATGCGCAGTTTGTTGTTGAGAGAAAAGCGTTTGACTCGCTCTCGCAGAGAGTGAGAGCGCATGCGCAGTTTGTTGTTGTGCGATGCGTACGAAAGGCAACTGCGTTTATTTATAAGTGTGATTTCGTCGCGTCTTTTAGCTTTCGGAAGATAGCTGAGCTCGTTAAGCTGCCCATCGCCTGTGTGTGTTTCAGTCTTTCGAGTTACCGTGTTCTTCAAGTCCCAAAAAAGTAAGTAAAAAAAAAAAAAATCTATGTGGTTATCTCAAAATCAATCACATCATCGCTCTTGGATCAAGAATTTTCACTCTTACCGTACTTTTCAGAACGAATGCTCTTGATTCAAGAGCGAAATTCTCTATTTTTTCTCTGAGTGTATATGAAATAGTGTGCCGAATTGAACAAAGTTCAATAAGTCGCTTAAGGAGCTTAAAATACATGTTCAAACTAAAATTCAGTTCAATAGCGTAAAAACCAATAAAGTAAGCTCAAATCGGCCAGAACCGGCTATATGGGACCTATATGAAGTAATGATCCAAGTCGAACCCGATGTTGGGAGAAGCTAAAAATACGAGTACAAACCAAATTTCAGTTCAGCAGCATAAAAAACCACAAGATTGGAGCACTTCTGCCAGATCGGTTATATGGCAGCTATATAAAGTATTGATCTAAATTGAGTGAATCTTTGCAAGTCGTCTTTGGGGTCCAAAATATGCGTACAAACCAAAATTTTGGGTCAATATCTCAACAACTAGAGTTTACGCCAAAAAAAAAGGCAAAAAAAGTGATGGACAGCTGTTCCAAGAACCAAGGTATTATATTCAGTAAACCTTTCCGAATGAATCCGGGTCAACAACCTCCTTGTTCTCATGGAGAAATTGCTATATCTTTTGTTCAAAAAGTCTTTGACTTCACCTTTTACCTCATTATAATTTAGTCAAAATTTAATAAAATTTTATTTAAGTTGAAAAAAATTGATTTTTTTTGTTGTAGAGTGTTTTAAGTAAACATTTATTTGTCTGTGTGCACCTACTTATGTTTGTATGTGCAGTTTAAATTTGACGTCTTCAGCTTAGTTTCGTGTGTGAAACCGGTTTGTGGTATGTATATTGGTGAAGGAGTGTTACTTTTCAGCTGTAAGCATTTGCTGTTGCTTTGGATATTGCGGTAAAGCTTTTGGCAAGCTCCACATTTTCTAAAACATTTTGTCGCTTTTGTCCATTACTTGGGATATCGTTTCACTAAGCAGTCTTTAGCCAGTTGTCGGACTAAGTAAAGTGCAAAAAGAAAAGGTACTAAGATTGTGTGTGATTTGTCATTGCTTTGTAAAGATTTTGTGTAAAGTCCACAGGTGAAGGCCATTTTAAATAACCAAGTCAATATTGGATTTACCTGATGGTGGCCTTCTTGTGCAGCATACGTATATAGAAGCATAAAAATAGAAATCATACATTGTAGTTCAAGTGCATTAGAATAATACGCACCTGCAGCATGGATGGCTGCATTTAAAGCTTTTGTTGCAGCGTGGGATGACAAGAAAAAATTGTATACACACACCATATGTGCCATATAAACTTCATTAGAAGTAAACTCAACATGTATTAACTGAAACGTGACTCATTAACAATGACGCCCCCTCTTAACAAGCTCAACAGATTCATAAATGGTCAAAATCTGCCAACAAATTGAGTGGGATGTTAAAGTCTGTGAATGTGAAATCAAAATGTGTGTACAATAAGCAGCACAGCTTTAAATCCAAACTACGTTAAAATCAGAAAGAAGTTCGTTACGAGTTTGAAATTCCGCTAATATTTCCTGAATCGGGCTTATGTTTGCTCGTACTTGAATTACTTAATAGAAAATCTTAAAAGAGAAAGTAAGACTGTTGCGGTTCAGTGGTTCTTTAAGTTTTTATTCCACCGGTTCCACTCTCAATTCGCAAGCATTCGACTTTCATATAAAAATTCGTGACTTCAAGCTATTATTTTCAAAGTGTAATACCCTTGTTGCACTGGCAAACATTCAACATCATTCTCAACAAGTAAGAGCGCTGCAGTCGAGTGCCCCGACTGCAAAATACCCTGTTCCAAGTAATGTGGTTTTTGCTCGGATCTTATTGTGGTTTTCAGAATTCAAACTCAGAGTTCAAACTTAAAAATTGAGGCTCTGACAGTTTTCAGCGGTTAAAAGGAGGAGGAGGAGGAAGAATTTTCAAAATCTGAAAGAAACTCGATATGGGTACGGTATACACCTACATTGATGCAAAAACTAGTGGCTCTTTCTTTTATAGTCTCTGAGATCGACTCGTTCATAAAGACAGACAGACAGTTTTTCGCTGTTAAAAGGTTGGAGGTGAAGGAATTTTCAAAATCTGAAACAAACTTGATATGGGTACGGTTTACACCTACATACATGCAAAAACTAGAGGCTGTTTCTCTTATAGTCTGATCGACGCGTTCATACAGACGGACTGACATGGGCAAATCGACTGTGCTGTTGATGCTGATCAAGAATATATATACTTTATAGCAGCCATGCCCAAAAGCAGCATACGACAGAGCACTCACCAATACTCACAAAGAAAAGCACCAATACCAATAATGAAATTGTTGTTGTCAGTTTGCTTGCGCGCGCAAACACCAATCAAAGAAGAGAACAAACCGCCTTGTATACGTCCCGCCCTGCATGTATACGATCATTGATTTCCTATCTTCGGAGCAATTACAAAAACAAAACGTATTCAAAGAGCATACGGCTGGGCATTGCTGCTTTATAGAATCGGAGAAGCTTCCTTCTGGCTGTTACAACTTCATTTTTAATGGGAACATGTTATAAAAAGTGAATGTTTGCTTGTTCGAATGACGAATGTTGTTTACGGTCACACAAACGTAAGCAAAGATTGGATTACTTTGCTTGCAATTGTAAATCAAAGATTGCCTTCCACACGTGAGTAGCATGCTTTCCTGGTAGTCCCTCCATGATATAGCCAGCTCTCTGGATTCATGTTTAAGAAATATTACTGCTTTTCAACATTCTATAAGAAAGAATGGAAAGTTTAGTAGTCAGTTTTCAATAATAAGGTACATACGCTTCTCCCACTGTGCTAAACCCCCTCCCACTGAGATAAACCCTCTCTCCCACCATGGCAACGCCATTGACATAGCAGCTGTTCCTATTGTTGACTCTTGGGGAGTTCGATAGTAATCAATAGAAAATCTAGCCTTTTTTCCGGAATAATGTTATATGCTGTGACAATGGCTAGATCATCCATCGCGGATGGTCTAACGAATGGACATTTATCTCTTATGAGATAAATACACAGAAAGAATGGAGTCATTTAGATCATCCAGCGGATGTGCCAGAACAAGAGTAAAGGTCGATAAAAAAAATTTTAAAAATAAAACTGCACATATGTACAGGTCGTACATAAATTTTAAAAGTATTCTGGAAATTAGGAAAGCAAAAGATATTAAAACCACCTTAAGAACTTTGCGCATCTATTGGGCTATCAGCAATCACGGAAAAAAAGTCGAATTCTCTAGCAAAAAACCTGCCTGGAAATAATTGCTAAATGATGACAGATTTATTTATAAAAGAAACGAGAATTGGAAACCAGGAGATGGACCAAATTAAAAGTTGTGGTCACACGGGAACCCTTTTACAACTTGGCAGCTTGCTGTCCTTTAAGCTGAAGCAAGAAAAACTTAACAATAAGTCGGGTGCGTTCGCACTAAAACCCATTTTCCGACCGATCGTTTCTTTCGGCAGTTACAAGAAGTAGTCATTCGATCCGTGCGGTTCTGACATATTAGCAGCGTGCAGCCAAAAGAAGACTCTGTGCAAAATTTCATCTCGTCAGCTTCAAAACTGAGGGACTAGTTCTCGTAGGAACATACAGACCGACGGATGGACAAAGCTGAATCGACTCGGCTCGTTAAGCTGATCAAGAATATATATACTGTTCAAAGATACTTGAGCACTGTATTTGAGTCCAGTTACCTGAAAGGGATACTTTTGGGACTCAAGTACGCAAGGCGCACAATAGACCAGATCATTCAACCCATTAAAAAGGGACACATCTGTTACTACGTTTATGCTAGCAGTATCACGGACATCAAAGTTAGTTCTTAATCTTCTGAAGTGAAGAGAGGAGCACATGAAGATCTTAATACGTAGAAAGCAGATATTTCAGGCAAAATGCCAACAAATTTCTATGCAGCATTACTCAAGTGGATTTGCAGTCATGAGCGTGGATAGACCGCGAATGCGAGGATTGCATGGCCGGCGTAGAACAGATGTTTACTGGACGCTGATGAAAATCCAGAATCAAAACCATCTTTGGGGTCATTTGACATGTCCTCTAGCACTTGCAGTACGTTATTTTTATCTAAATTTAAAGAATCATTGATTAAGTGCATTGAGAACGTTTAAACTGTTATAAACTGTTATTACCATTGTAGCCTCAGGAACTTCATGGTATTTGTTTTCGCCTGATGTTACGTCGGACATATCATTCGACACAAAGCTCTCCGGCTCAAAAAAATATTCAGTTGTTTCATCCAATGCGGTGTCAGCCACTGGACGCTTTTCGTACAGATCATCAAATGCGCACATCTTCCTGGTAGCACCTATTGTTCCATTGTTGCGTTTTTCTTCATATAATTTCTTCTGAGCGCCCGCAACTTTGATTTTACTTGCTCAGTGCTGCTTCCAATGGCTCCAATGGCTTCTATTGGATTGTCTTTTTGCAATTCACATTTGGTACAAACACAATTAACTGACAGAACAGTTGTTCTTCAAAAGAGATGTTGCCAGACTGAGTATGAGTAAATCATATTCTTTATGTGGTCAGAGATGATTCCTTCTATGCGTTGCATTCATTCGACAAACTTTCAATCTTCTTGTAAAATTATTTTGGGCTAATGTTAAGTTTATTTCGCTTTGGAAACATGTTGTGCTCATTTTAAGAAATTTTTGGTTACATTTAAGGAAATTTTTGGACTCATATAACTCAACCTTATTAAATATAAAATCTTAATTCTAGTTAAACAACATATTTGGGTACTTTCAGAAACACCCTCCTAAATACAATAGTAACCTCCCAACCTATAAATCTTTTTCATCATTAACACTCTATACTCAATAGATTAGACTTAAATTAATCTTCATAATTATTTGCAATAACCAAATTGATGTTTATTACAGTTTTCGATATGGAGCACAATCGATTTTTAATTGCCTCCATAGTTTTGGTGGCCCTGTTCTCTACAACTTGGGGAAAAACTAATGATAAAGCTACACTTAAGGAGAAGGATATGATGAGGAAATCGATTGTATTTGACAAAAAAACACCAGATGTGTTCTATTGTCCCATGCATAAGCCATCCACGATGAATAAACTGATTGTCAAGTATGCTAAGCTAAAGAAAACAAAAGGAATTCTAAATAAGGGTATAACTTTTTGTATTTAAACAGAGCGCGACCACTTCACAAATTATGCGAATATGAAGGCAATACACTACCAGAGGATTACAAATCAGATTGCTATTTGGACATAGATGAATCTGCCTATGCTTGCAAGGAGAAGTACAGAATCATGGTGAGAGTTTTCTTTAGCGCGGTAAGACTGATGTCAAAGTGCGCTCCAGAAGTTATGTAATAATATTAAGGGACATGGGGCAGGAATGAAAAATAAGCAATAGCAGTTGGCTTTTGCTATTTCTTACGCTTCTAACTAGTCCCGCAGTATTATCGCTTCGCATTGTAGCCTGCATTTTGACATCCGCCTTGAATGAAACCAAGAAAATTGTGTAATCAACTTCAAATTGAAATCCCCTAGTTTCCTGGTTTCATTCACACTTTTTAAAACTAAAATAAATCCGGGGGGGTTTACTAAAATTACAATTAACAAATGCAATATTCCCGTCTCCACTATCAAAGTCTGGTTAATACTTAGCCCAAAGCTTAAATTCTAATGCTGAGATTTATTTAATTGCAGAAACGATTCGCCAAAGATGAACCCCACACCCATTGAAATAAAAACACCACCAAATTATAACACCATATTAAACTATAACTTCAAATGACACTTTCACTGCACCACAAGTTCCGGGGTCTACACATTGTAAACTAGCGCAATTCATGCTGTAACTGCTTAACACATAAACAAGGGTTTTACACGGATAATAATTGGAACAATCATTAACTTTACAGGGAAATAAAAACAAATGTTACGCTTTAAGTAAGTAACTTTACCACATTTACCACACACACACACACACTGAGAGAAAAACGTTGATTGGAAGAATGAGAAAAAATATGTATAAAGTATATATTCATTAGAATTATTTAGCTTAGTAGGTTCCTAACACAGGGATGGACGCTCCAGTGGCTCGTGAGCTGTAAAATAATGACTACCATATTGACAGACGCCACTTGTACTTGTTGATGTAGCTTTCGTATGTTTGTTCGCTTAAAAGAAGACATGTGACTTTCCCGGTCTGAGCAAGCTTCCTCATATTTTCTCTATACAGCAAAATCAATTTGGAATGGATAGTTTTATCAATCAAATCCTTTAGACGATTTTTAGCTCCATAAAAATTTTCTCGCAACCATTAGACAGTGAGGCAAGAGTAGAGCGAGCCGAAGTGTACAGCCAAATTGTTGCTTGGAGAATGAACGGAAACAGCTGACTAATTTCTGACAGAAGCGGTGTCGACTGAGCAATTTTTATACCCTTGTACATAGTAGTATTAGTGGTTTATTTTATTCGCATAATTTGGTTTCAAAATGTACATAGTAGGAGACCTAAAACCCCTATAGCCACACACTCATACTACACCCGGATTCTCCGCTCGTCGCGCCGGATCGTTCTGATGTTGTGTGGGTTACATAGGTCGGAATAAAAAAACATTAGGTCAGCTTTGGCTTAAAGCCGTCTGCTGGTGCGATAATTATATTTAATACAATTTGTTTATATATGCAATTTAGGAATATACTAAAAATCTTCTGCCATTATACGATTCCTAAATGTTGATGCTTCTACTAGAAATAACTTGTATTAAAATACTTGTAGAAGGTATATTAAAATTTTCCAGATGTTTTTAACGCATAGAAGGAAGCATCTCCGACCACATAAAGCAAAAACTAGGATATCTGCTCCATGCATATATTCTTGATGAGCATGACGAGCTGGGTTGATATAGCCATGTCCGTCTGTGTCTATGCGATCTCCTCAGTCAGTTTAAAAGCTATCTTAACCAAACTTTGCACGAAGTCTTTTGGTACAAAGAAGCTGCACATTTGTCGGAACCGACCGAATCGGATCACAATAGCATATAGCTGCCATAGAACATATCGGACGAAAAAGTAGTTTTAGTAAGAAAAACTTTTTTGTCTTCAACGTAAACGTCCCCAAACCTCGTATTTATAAGTTTTTTATGCTTTCACATAATTCTACCAAGTTTGATGAAAATCTGACAACTATTGAGTATAGCTGGCATATAAAAGAAAGTTTTGAAAAAAATCTTATGGGAAAAACTTTTTTGTTTTCAATGCAATTGCTCCCAAACTTGTCACTGATCAATATTATATGCTACCACACAATTCTGCCAAGATTGATCCAAATCGGATGACTATAGAATATAGCGGTCATAGGAACGATGGGTTGAAAAAGTAGTTCCAGTGAGAAAAACTTTTTTGTTTTCAGTGGTAGCCTCTTTTTACTTTCCAGTTATGAATATTATTGGTTTCCACACAATTTTTGGGAATTTGGTCAAAATCTGATGAATATATCATTTACATAGCTGCCATTTAACAAACTGGCAAGCAAATGATCAAAGTAGTGGCTCCATCTTTTGCTGAGTTTGAGAAATAACTCAGCTAAGAATGTTTGACGAAAATCATTTAGAACCTTAATTTATATAAATTATACAAGGTACAGGAGTATATAAACTTCGGTCGAGCCGAAGCTAACTTTCTTCTATTTTTAAGTCTAGATATTCTAGTCCAGGGGTGCCCAAGCCTATTCCGCAAGCCACGCATTTGTTTTTGCTTTGCGCTAAGGCAATAATAATGCGCTAAAACGCGGCATTATACAAAAGAAAAACAATTTCATATGCGTGCTCTCCTCTCTTTCTTTCCGAACGAAGGTTTTGTTGTTGGTGCGTGCAGACCTGCAACCAAGGCATACTTAACTAGGTAGTCGAACTCGCTCTCTTTGCTTACTTCTTAGATGTCAGTCTGTGAACAACAGTTGCGAGGGACGCATCTCCGCGGACGAATTTTTTGTGTTCTGCTTCTTAGTTCGCTCTCACGCTCTCTTTTGTATTTTTATAAGAAGTTGTGAGAGAGCGAGTGCGGCTACCTAGTTAAGTATGCCTTGCCTGCAACAACATCATATGTGACTCTCTTTTCTCTCTCCTATGTCTCTGGCAAATTAAAAAGCAACAACAATGTTGCCTGAGCGCTCGCACTCACACAAACAAACAAAAATCGGTTTTCTCTTTTTATTTCTTGTAGTTGTTCTTGCTTGAGTTGTATTTTGTGCATTTGTATTGGCTTTCCCGCGCTCGTAAGCTCATTCTGGGCACCCCTGTTCTAGTCAATGACTGTTGATTCAACTCAATGAAGCCTCTGTTAAAGCATCGTATGTTCGCTCCTAGCTGCTATTTATCAGGGATGTAAAACCGCTGGTGAATTTAGATTTGTTTGGTTCTGTGGTTCACTGGGACTTTAAACCACCCGTTCGATTCAGAATTTCTCATCATTTACATTATTATGTTTCTTATGGGGCTCACCAAAGTGTTGAAATATGGGTAAGCGAATGTAATAAGACATAGAGCTCTGGAAAATTAAACTCAGTGAATACTAGGTCCATTCAGAGTGTTGTGAAAAGACTGAAATGTCTCTGGTTTATAACCACGCGAGGTAGGATATATCTGGCAAAAAGTATGAGCGGAGGGAGGAAGTATGTAAAAAAAGTCAATCATTCATAGGCTGCATATGTACATTTACAGAATCAACACGTTTTTGATTTTTTCCGAAATTAAAATTTTGATTTTTTATTATATTTTCATATTATTTCTCATCGTATCAGTCTGAGTGGAGTTGATTTGTAGTCATTTCATTTGCGCAGGAAGTTTCGTTCTTATACCCTTTCCATTCCACTGGCACATTCCTCTGGGTCATTCTCTGGATGATCTAAATGAACTCATTCTTTATGTGTATTTCCTCAAAAGAGATAAATGTTCATTCGGCCTTTTAGCCTTTTTCCGCTAAAAGAATATATTTTTTTATCTATATGCTATCGAATTCCCAACTGTCAGCAATAGGAACAGCTGCTGTGTCGATGGCGTTGACATGGTGGGAGAGGGTTTGATCTCTATGGCCCCCTTATTCAAAACTGACTACTCCCATAAATTGTGTATGGTCAATACAAGCCCCAAAATATTCATTTGTTAAAATGCCATAATATTTCTTATGCTTGACACATGGAAAGCGAACTTTGATTTACAATTGGAAGCAAAGCATTCAATCAGCTGTTCTTTGCTAACGTTAGAGTGAAAGCATACACTTTATGACAATGTGATTGAATGTTTGCCAGATTTAAAACATTTACTTAAGTCAACTTACAATTTATGGTTTTTCTCTCAGTGTAATCTTAGATTGTAAAATAATTATCTTAAAATTGACGGAAATTATGCGTTCGGATGGACTCGACGTGAGCTGTATTTTGTGTTTTTGGTTGCTGTCCTTAAAAATGCATTGCTTAAACATTTGAAACTTTTGATCCATATAATTTTATATCGTTTTTAAATGTACCTTTTTTAGATGCGTAAATATCCCCCAGGCAGTGAAGAGCCGTTCAATGGTGCCAGACTGAAGCGATTCATGAAGCTGGATACACAGTAAACAAATTAATTGAAATTGAAATTAAAACCATTTGTCAGAAGACAATTTTATTATTCTGTAAAGGGGAAATAAAAGGGATTAAAATACCTCGTTTTTGGTCTCAAAAGTGTTTAAACTGAAAGCTGCGTTGTAAAAGATCTTAAACCAACTAGTAAGAGCGCTGCAGTCGAGTGGCCTGACTCCAAAATACACTGTACAATTGAGACCCTACCCTAGCTGCCTGCAGTAGGCGCAGCAGACCGGAGTCCAAACCGTTGCTGCATTGTTTGGACGTTGAAGTTCAAGGCGAAGTAGGTGCTGACCGAGGGTCGTGGAACACATCTCACTTTATCACAAAAATGTCCTTAAAACTTGAGGTCGATTTCCGCGGACTAGTTTGTGAATTTTTCTTTGAATTGTCTGAGGATTTCGTCTTTGCTTTCGTTGCGCCTAAACTATTCGCCAGGCGGCTTTCACGCCTCAAGCCCCATACGGACATCCGAAGCAATGAGAAGTTTCATACAAAAATTGAGGGAAGAAGAAGCAGAAGTTACAACTTCCCCACTTGAACTTTTTGCAAGTACGGAGATAAGAATTTGAATGTCACCCTTAACAGTCAATGTTACGCTTAACAGCACATTTGTGGAGACTATGTAAATTGGCTGTGGGCCTTATTGTGCTTTGAGCAGCTGGCGCAGCATTGAGAATGCACCATGTTAAGTCACTCTGCTTCTACCTGAATCGATCAATGGAGTGCTTTTAGTTAAAGCGATTTTTAAAAAAATAATATAAAAACCATTGAACCGTTGAAAGAGCGGGATGTCATTTGCGATCTTTCCCTTTTTTCGAGTAAAATGAGATCTGCACACGGCGTAAATGCAGGTGTGCGGCTATAATAAAACTAACTTAGTACTAGGTGGACAACAATGCAGTGGAGTCACCGGGCAAATACAATGCTCATTGTAGTATGTGAACTTAGGCTAGTTGGTATGCTAGTAAATTTTTTGACGGATAATGAGAAAAATAAATTTGAAAAATTATAAAATGTAAATTTCTTGAGTTTTTATGATGACATCTGGTTAGACATCCTTCATGGGTGTACTTTCGAGGGCTTCTGTGGATGGGCTGCGGGATCGGCTACCAAGCCGGGTTCTCGCAGCGTCTGCTGGACAGGATTCAGCGCCCGCACTGGGGCCGAGGCGAAGCAGATGGCAGGCAGGTGGGCGGGGCCGTGTTGTGTCGCAGCTGGTCTTGATTTGATGTCGCCTTAGGTGGTGGTAAACGGCATTCTGACCCGAGTTAATCAGTGGCATCACTGAGATTGGCAGCATACAGGTGTTGTTGTAGCTGCTGCTGCATTCTGGGCATTTCTTTTTTCTTAATTCTGGTCACACTACTCTTACGTTCCACGGTGACGAAACATATGACGAAGTTAGCTAAATTACGAACGTCGGATGTCCGTATAGGGCTTCAGTACTGAATTTATTAGTGCTGAGCGTCAGAAAGCTTTTACTTCCTGTTATGTATTACGTTATTCCTGACTGAAATGGATTGAAAAAGAAAAATACCCAGCGGACTGCCAAATGTTTGGGATCGAAAATGCCGTAAACTATAGTTTCATATTTATCAAAAATACACAAAAAGCGTTTTTTTTTTTTAAATTTTTAATCGCTGTGCCAGGAAATCGAAAGCGGCCATTTTACAACAGCTGTTAGTTTAAAGGCGTTGCCACTTCGCAAGTATAAATACTCCACATATACCATCTTAGTACTTACCTGAAACAATGGGCGTGTTCAGCAGAATAATTGATCCCTGAGCAGGTATCAGAAAAAAATGTTGTATCGAATAGTTTCTGCTGTTGGAGGGAGCAGTATCACTTTAAAGTAGCGTACTATTTTTGTGATACATGCTCCTGTATCATGATACCTCAAATTGGCAATTATGAAGCCGCATCTCTCGAGTTCAGTATTAAGATAATTGCAAATTTATACTTGATCAGGGAGCAAGTTGTTCTGCTGAACACAGCCAATGTCCCTGCCAAATCAAAAATTCGAATTGTTTTGTTTTGGGGCAGTGTGGCCAGATTTTTAAGATGCATGCGTAAAATATGGTCCCATTGACTAGTTCATTGTTTTTTAATTAATTTAAAAATAACATTTTTCATTGGCCGCAAAATAAACAAAAGAAAATGAATCACATGCGTCATTCACGTCCCAGCCCTGGCTATTGGCCTGATGGAAAAATATTTCATAAGCAGTTTTCAAATTTTTTTTTTGATATCAGTGTTTTGGATCTTTCTTTGAAAATTGTTTACATAGTAAAAACGTACCCGATAACGCATATTTCTATATCCATAATGTCCGGTACCTAAATAAATAATATAAACCTGGCAAGTGGGTAGTCCAAAAAACAAAACACACTCAGTACTAAGCTTAACGAAAAAATATTAATATATTTGTACTTACTTTCGCATTTACACACTTCCATTAATAGCGTTTTGTGAAACGTGGACGCTGGCAGTGGAAACATGGCAGTGTGCACGTAAGTACTTTCGAACGAGTACTTGCTCATGTCTATCGATGTTTTTTTTTGCTAAAAATCGAAGTCTCCAATTTCGCATAATTACTTCGAGTTTCGGCCTTTAATTTTAATACGTATCGTACAAAGTAATTAATCGTATGCTTAGACTAAATAATAATATCAAAACAATTTGGAATATCGTTTAAATGTGTAATTTCCGATTGCTATTTAACACACAGCGTACATGAGTTTATGCTGGAATTGTAGTGACGAGAAACAAAAGATTTTGTCTTCGTCACACATACATATACAGACAATACGTGTTACGTGTACATACATACATACATAGATGTATGTATGTATTTGGTTTTCTTTTTTTATACGTAGATTTGCAATTTTTTTTTTTGGTGAATTCTATTCATTGCAATATTTACTCAATAATTTCGATGACGTTAACAATTGAATATTACAATTAACTGGGATAAGCAAAGTGGCATTGGCGTGTGTGTGTGTGGTTACTATTTTATTTGTAAATATGTGCTATATATGTACGTATGTATGTATGTATCTACAATCTACATAAGTGCCTATTTTGTTCAGGAACTACGTACAATAGTGTACATACATATGTATGAAGAATCGTGTTTTTTTGATTTTTGTTAAATGCGTTAATAGGTTTTACAGTGGGATATGGAAACTGCATTTGGCTTGTGCGCCCCTGTTTGTACATACACACATACATATTATGTACATGCGTACGTAAATATGCTTAAATCACACAAATATGCATTCTATTTATATTTCACTAAGGAAAACTTTATTCACTTTCCTCAAGATCAGGCAAATACCTGTGAATGTGCAATACATACACACATATGCATAATTTTGTGTACAAACGTCACACTGCTGTTCGTTCATACATACCATATGTATATGCAGTTGTGTCTGTGGAGTTTTGTATGTATGTACAATGTACATATGTTTAGCCAATATAATCATATGGATTTGTTTGTTTGCTTTCGATTTTCCCCGTTTATATAGAAAAGTGATTGTGTTTGTTCCGACTTGAAGCTCCAATTCTGGTCTCCAGACAGAACACAAAGGGCTGCGCTCAGGTGGATTGATATCCAGATGAGTCATTTGTCATTTCCATGAAATAACGGTACAACTTAAAATCTGGATTAGTTCGGCTGTGAATTGCAAAGTGTACGCAATTAGCCGGGTCAATAACTTATACGCTTGTGGCTTTTTACACCCTGTATTAAAGTTACAAAGGGTAAAATGAGTTTGTACAGGTGTAGGTAACGGGCAGAAGGAACCATTGTTGAAACCATGTCTGTCGGACATGTCTAAAGCACAGAATTCAGAAAAAATTGAAGCCACCAAATGTGATATCGATCGGATGCGATAAAGTAGAGCTGTTATCATTCAAAAACCCTCTCGCCGCAGCCCTGGCGGCTAAGCTATGGCAGGTAAAGGTTATATAATTGCCAAATCTGAACCTGTTAGTCATTAATTTGTAAAAACAACTTTAAAGCACCCAATAAAAGAACACAATTAAGGTGCTCTTATAAATTAGTTTTTTAAAAATTAAGAAAAAAAAGGAAAATTGCAATAGTGAATGAAATATTCATTTGGAGTCATTTACTTTTTAAAGATATTATTTCATGTAAATGTTGCCCGCGGCTAGTCTTTTTCGAACCCATTTGATGATTATAAAGAGATTAATTTCATGTGCGATTTAAGGAAGACTCGAAAATGACTCATGCATTTGCTCAAAATGTGATTCATTAAAAAACGACTCGAAAAAGATTCGCAAATGACTCAAAAATGAGTCGAAACTGATCAGAAAAACGGGTTAAAAACGACTCTTCTTGAAGAGTCGCGGCTTGGGTACCATTTTTTCCCGACAAAAGTATCATTTATGATCAGAAAACGAGCGCATTTTTGATTCTTTTAATCAGACTGAGGACTCGAAAAAGACTCGAGTGTGATCAGAAATTGCATAAAATGCTTGCTGGGAACGTAAGCTTCAATTTAGGCACAATAAACAGCTGTAATGTTGTGTTCCCTGTACCCGAGAGACTTCACATAGTCCCACAAAAAATAGTCTACTAGGGTATAAACAGCATGATCTTGGCGACCAATGGACTGGTCCAAAACCCCACCTAGCGTTTGGAAAATCATTAGGTGATTCCTCACTTGGTGAGTCTTTTTCGAACCCATTTGATGATTATTAAGAGATTAATTTCATGTGCGATTTAGGGAAGTCTCGAAAATGTCTCATGCATTTGCTCAAAATGTGATTCATTAAAAAACGACTCCAAAAAGATTCGGAAATGACTCGAAAATGAGTCGAAACTGATAAAAAAAA
This sequence comes from Lordiphosa magnipectinata, assembly GCA_037044535.1. Taxonomy (NCBI): domain Eukaryota; kingdom Metazoa; phylum Arthropoda; class Insecta; order Diptera; family Drosophilidae; genus Lordiphosa; species Lordiphosa magnipectinata. The sequence goes on along the minus strand of JBAMBO010000670.1, from coordinate 70,424 downwards.
ACGGGTTAAAAACGACTCTTCTTGAAGAGTCGCGGCTTGGGTACCATTTTCTCCCGACAAAAGTATCATTTATGATCAGAAAAGAGCGCATTTATGACTATTTTAATCATAAAATGCTTGCTGGGTCCGAAAGCTGCAATTTAGGAACAATAGGCAACTGTAATGTTGTGTTCCAGGAATGCAATTGTAACTGGCTTGTCCCTGTACCCGAGAGACTTCACATAGTCCCACAAAAAATAGTCTTCTAGGGTAAAATCACATGATTTTGGCGGCGAATGGACTGGTCCAGAACGAGAGATTAATTACTCACCAAAATCGCCCCTCAATGGGTCCATGATTTCGCGTGCCGTGTGGCACACATGTCAACCTAGTCCAATTCTTCCATTTTGGGCAAAAAATGTCGGTAATCATCGCACGGTATTTTGCTCCATTGACTGTAACGTTGCGATTTTCATTATTTTTGAAAAATTGATGCCGCCGGCCCACAAACCTCACCAAAGAGTGCATTTTTTAGGGTGCATTGGCAGCTCTTGAACTGCCTCTGTCTGCATTTAAGACCAAATTTGTCAATTTTGTTTATTGACGTACCTATTCAGCCAAAAATGAGCTTCGTCGCTGAAGATAATTTTAATTTTTTTTATATTTCTCACAGGGCACGACTTTTTACCCTTGTAGAGGGTATATTAAAATTGTCCAGATGTTTGTAACGCATAGAAAGAAGCATCTCCGACCACATAAAGTATATATATTCTTGATCAGCATGACGAGCTGAGTTGATATAGCCATGTCAGACTGTTTCTATTCTATCTCCTCCCTCAGTGATAAACCTATCTTTAACAAACTTAGCACGAAGTCTTTTGTTACAAAGACGCTGCACATTTGTCGGAACCGACCGCATCGGATGACTATAGCATATAGCTGTCATAGGAACTATCGGTCGAAATAGTAGTTTTAGTAAGAAAAACTTTTTTGTCTTCAACGCAAACGTGCCCAAACCTTGTATTTATAAGTTTTCTATGCTTTTACACAATTCCACCAAGTTTGATGAAAATCGGTCAACTATATAGTATAGCTGCCATACAAAATATAGTACTGAAAAAAAATCTAAGTGGGAAAGACTTTTTTGTTTTCAATGCTATTGCTCCCAAACTTGTTACTGTTTTATATTATATGCTACCACACAATTCTGCCAAGTTTGATCAAAATCGGATAACTATAGCATATAGCTGCCTTAGGAACGATCGGTCGAAAAAGTAGTTTTAGAGTTTTTGTTTTCAATGTTAGCGTTTTAATCTTTCCAGTTATAAATATTTTCTGCTTCAGCATAATTTTAACGATTTTAATCAAGTTCGGGTGAATATATCAACTAGCTGCCAAATAAACTACTGGACACGCGAATGATGAGTTTGGGGAAATCACTCAACTAACATTGTTCAAAGCGAAAACGAAATTTTCCAAATCATTTCCATTCCATCCTTGAAAATCATTCAAAACCTTTTTATACCCGTTACTCGTAGAGTAAAAGGGTATACTAAAGTCGTGCAAATGTATGTAACAGGCAGAAGGAATCATTTCCGACCATATAAAGTATATATATTCTTGATCAGCATCAACAGCCGAATCGATATAGCCATGTCCGTCTGTCCGTCCGTCCGTCTGTCTGTATGAACACCTAGATCTCAGAGACTAGAAGAGCTAGAGCAACCAATTTTGAAATGTAGACTCCTATTGTCTGCACGCAGATCAAGTTTATTTTTTAATTTTTGCCACGCCCACCCCCGCCTCTACAATAAATAATGTTGAATAACTCCCACAATTTTTAAGATATCGATCTGAAAATAAAACGTACATTTATATTTGCAATATCATTTAATTAGTGTGAGTTGGCTGGCTCTAGGTCCGAAAAAGTTGCGTTTGTTCACAACTTGTAAACAACTTATGCATTGTACCACCAAAAAGAGCTGGTTGCCTTTACAGAACTGTTTCATCGTTATCCCTAACGACTCTTCAGAAGGCTTAGGCAATATCTATAAGCCCTTAAATTTTCATCAAAATCGGATGATAAATAGCCGAGTAAAAAAATGTTGCATACTTTTCGGCTGTCCGACCTCAGGCACACAGGAAGGCTATTAAACATTTGTTTTCATGAGTAACGGGTATACTGAAGTCGGTTAGAGCCGACTTTAACTTACGCTCTCGTTTTTTACAGAGTTTACCAGCTGCAATGGTATATAAACTTTGGTGGAGCCGAAGTTAGCTTTCCTCTATTTTTGTAATTCTTTTTCTTTTCACCGATTTGTGTGCCTTAGATACAATCAAGGCTGCAATCCTCTAAAAATATACAGGAGATTCGAAACCAATCGATAAGTCTAAGGCTCGGTTCGTAAACCAGTTTTAAAGTTCCGGTTCCCCGGTTCATAGTTTCTTAGATCCGTCATATCTTGAAAACAAGAGCTTCTGGAGCTAAAGCGGAATAAGTGAACTAAGTGTTCATAATTTCATATGGACCAGGCTACAACTCACAAAGTTGGTCATTTTGCTAACCTTTGTGATCGTATGGACTATTCCTTTCACCTCTAAAACAGTTTCCAAAGGTGTCCGGTCTTCAAAACCGAAAGGTACCCCTACTTTCTATGTAAATCATTACAGCGTCAGTTGTTCAATTTCTCAACTTAACTTTGGCTATATTCTTCTTCTCGAACTGGAAATATACCTAATTTTTTTTTAATATTTGGTCTAAAAGTCGCTTTTCGGTACCGGTTTGGACTGTTCAGCCTTTCAGCTTTTCCAAAGCTTTCAAAAGTTCCTGGTTCTTAAAGTTATAAGTAATCGTTTACTTTCAATGTTCATAAACACGACGTTAGTTTTTCAATTTCTTAACTTGACTTGTGCCATTTTTTCTCATTCCAAACTCGTAATATGCCAAATTTTTTTAAATTTAATATTGGGATTGAAGTTTCAAAGGATCATGCCTAGCTTCTCTTAATCTCTAGGCTTGGGTACTTCTTAATTTTAAGTCACTTTTCAAGCCTAAGCTACAAAGTTTGGAGTCCAAACAGATGGGGTCCGGTTCAGGTTCGAGATTTCAAACGCGTAGAAGGCTCGCTTTTATGGTTTCAAAATACCTCAACCTGGAAAATGTGTTTTTCCGTTTATTTTTATGTGCTTAAACGTTCTATTAGGGTCTTAAAAACATCCTGTACAACTTTCAAGCAGATCCGACAATATGTTTTACAAAAATAAACAAAAACCATTTTTTTTTCTGACCATCGTATATGGGCATTTCTAAAAAAAAAGTCCACCGAGGCCAAAAATAAAAAAGTGGTTAAACACTTTTATGGGGAAGCAGTCAAATTGAACAAATGTAAGCTATTCTCACATTTATTCATAACCCATTTCAAAATGTTTTTCTAATTTGAACATTAATATTGCATATTTATTTTGATTAAAGTGCCTATAGATTTCTTTTACTTTTGCTAATCTAAAATCTTTCTGAGGGTACAAATGGTCAAAAAAGGATGCACAAGAAACCATGAGAAACTATCTGATTGCAATAAACTTTCAGTTTTACCTTCGCTTTATAATGGGAATTACATAAATGTAATGATGGAAAAATTGTCACATTCGACATGTCACGTATCGACAGAAAAAAATATTTATTTAAAAAAAAGTACAGAAGATTTCCAAATCAAATAAAATACATTTTAAAGAACTATTCATTCATAGGATATTAAAACTATTTGGGCTTAGTTATTGTGTCAGGTTTCGCTAAACTTTATCTTTATATATCAGCATCGAATCGCTTCCTATATTGCCATTATTTTGGAAACCGAATTTCACTTGATATACACTTTAGCACTAATTAAAGTGCTTGCTAAGAGCTATATTTTATTTATATTTTGATTTTTTATACTCTGTACCGAAGGTGCATAGAGTATATTAAGTTTGTGCAAAAGTATGTAACAGGGAGAAGGAATCATTTCCGACCCTATAAAGTATATATATTCTTGATCAGCATCAACAGCCGAGTCGATATAGCCATGTCCGTCTGTCTGTCCGTCCGTCCGTATGAAAGAAGAGATCTCAGAGATGGTAAGAGATAGAGGTTTGACATGTATGGGACATATATTTCTTATATTGCATATTGCACGCAGATCAAGTTTATTTTCAATTTTTGCCACGCACCCTCGCGCCCACGCAATTTGGAAAAAACGTCATATCTCCTACAGTTTTGATGATAGATGGTTCGTACTTTCTAGAGATATATAGTACTCAAAATTATATCGATTTGCTGAAGGAATGATAAAGATCGGATGAACGATACTCAAGTTGTGAGCAAAAAACGGTTAGTTAACACCCCCCACCCACCCCACCCATAACCTAAGCATTGCGTTCAGTAGAAGCAATCTTAGTGAGAGAGATAGAGAGAGAGAGACTTACAGAGCGCACTGCGTTGTGCGTTGTGTGTTAACTGGCCGTTTGACTCGTGACCAAATGCGAGCTGCGACATTAAGGGTGCAGAGTATATTATAGTCGGGCTTGACCGACTTTCTTTCTTGTTTTTAATTTTTAATGTGTACGACGGTCACGTTCGACAGAATAGAAATGCCCATATGAAAAAAATGTTCATCGATCATTTTTTTCATCAGAAAACTTTAAATTAAGTTTTAAAATGTGCGTAATTTTCAAAAAAATAGCTTTTTAAAAAAATTTGACTTGGAAATTTTTTGAGTTTTTTTTTTACCATGTCTTTGACGCACTTTACCCAAATTTCTCGGGAACAAATCAACTGATTTGAATAAAAATTTTTTCCTGTCATAGCTAAAACCCAAATGAACAAAATAATAATTATAAAAAAAAATTATAATTTATTTTGAGTTGGTCAAAAACAAAAACCAAACTTTAAACGCTAATATCGCGAAATCACTTTTTTGTGAACTGGTTGGAAAATCACTTTTTTTTGAACTGGTTCCGGAAAAAATATGTAGTAAATATTGACATATTCATAATACGCACAATTCTCGCACCTGTCACGGTTTATTCCTGTTATTGTTGTTGGCTCCCAAACTCAGATTTCGGGCCCACCGCTGGTTTAGTTTACTGATTTTTGTAAACGGAATCGCGGATCTGTTAGCTCTAAGAAAGCAGTATAAGATACGCAAAGCGTAAGCCAATTGCTGCTGAAGGTGACCGGTTTTGTTAAATTTTGGTTATAAATTATTTTTTCCTAGACGGGATCGAACCCAGTTCCCAACCATTTTGACCATTATTTTCCTGTTCTAGATTCATAGTGAACTGAATTTCATGTCACCTCTCCAAATGAAATTCAGTTACTTTATCACTCAAATTATTCAAATATATTCATATTAGAATTTGAATTTTTTCTTTATTTTTCGTACAGCGCGTTGATTCCCCCCTAATCATCAACCATCAACTGAGCTATACAAGAACTAACAATTCAGATTTAACCACTAGTATTCAACAATAGAAAATTTTCAATACTTTTATACGGAGGAAATAGTAAAAAAATCGATCCAAACTAAACAATGAACGGGATGACTAACAATAGCAATGATGACGCTAATGAGTGTCCTTTGTGTATGGAGCCCTTTGAGGTGGATGATTTGACCTTTTTTCCATGCACCTGTGGGTACCAGGTAAGGATTATGTCTGTCATAAAATTCGATACGGCAAATTGTATTTATATATTTCTGCAGATTTGTAGATTCTGCTGGCACAGAATTCGCACGGATGAAAACAAGTTGTGCCCAGCATGTCGAAAAGAGTATCCAGAGAATCCTGCAGACTTTAAGCCGTTAACCCAAGAGGAAGTGAGTGATTGATCCCCTGCTTAACATAGAGTAAACTTTAACCCATTTTGCAAATATCCTAGATGATAGCCTTCAAGTCGCAGAAACGTCAAAGGGACCAACAACGCAAGCAGAAGATAACAGAAAATCGCAAGCATTTGGCCAACGTTCGAGTTGTCCAAAAGAATTTGGTCTTTGTGGTGGGGTTACCTCCACGACTTGCAGACGCAGATGTAAGTTGTATTCATTGGACCACAATTTGAATCCAATTAAAACATTTTCTTTACAGATTCTAAAAAAACACGAATACTTTGGCAAATATGGCAAAATTCACAAAGTTGTCATCAATCCAAGCACAACGTATGCTGGGGTGCAGGTGAGAATTTTGTATAGATCACGTTCAATGCGTTCTAATCCAATAACAACAAACAACAAATATCGCTTTAAAGGGTCCATCTGCATCGGCCTATGTCACGTATGTTCACAACGCCGATGCCTTGCGGGCCATACAGAGTGTGAATAATATCATGATAGACGGGCGGCTGATTAAGACGAGTCTTGGGACAACGAAGTATTGTAGCCACTTTATGAAGAATCAGCAATGTCCCAAGGGTGATTGCATGTATTTGCACGAGCTGGGAGATCCCGAAGCTAGTTTCACCAAGGAGGTATAAACAGAGTTTTAAAAAGCAGAACAAAATATATATATGCGTATTAGTAGGGTGTCTCTTATTTTGCTGCAAATGGAAAAAGAAAAGAAAATGTATTATTCAAAAGGAGTTGTGTAGATTTCATGCAGCTATTAAACAACTAACAGCAATTTGTAGAGAATCTATTGTCGGTTCTAGGCAAGTAATTTAGGTTTATATTAGATCTCTGATTCCAATAGATAATTGGGTCTATAGCGTTTGCCTTTTAATTTACCGAATCTACTGCACAGATAATGAATGACTAAACATTAGCCAACCTGCGCTTAATATACTTTTAGCGAACCAAGGGAAAAACTTTGCTTTTGGTGGAGGACCCTGACGGTCACTGGTTTCACTAGGTTTCACTTACCATTGCTTCTGTAGAAGTTGCAGATATGAACAAGAGGAGGAAACGGTACAACTCTGCCTTTGACTTTGGTCGACTGTGAGCAAATCTCAATTCATGCTCAAATGTTATTGTAAACTTGATTGGCTCATATTGGATTGATGTCTTTTCAGTATGTGTATGTCTTACTCCACTTCACTTTACTTTGTTTTTAATTATTAGTCAACTAATTAACTATGTTCACACAGGCAAATAATTTCACCAAATTTTGATGCAAAATTTGGCTAAATACTTCAAATTATAATTATGGTTCCATATGCAACTAATTTGATCAATAGTGGACAAAAAGTTCACTAATTAGGCAAATTATTTTCCTGTGTAAACATAGATAAGTGTGCGTCACACTATATTTTTGGTCTCAACTGCTGCCATACATGTGTGAACACCTGCCAGAGGCAGTGCCAGTTGACTATTAACAAATATGTTCAAAGAAATATTATAATTCCCATAACCATAACCTCTACTTAGTCTAAACAGCGTGCTAGATAACTGCCAGTGTGTGTGTGTGTGAACGTAATGTTATAGCCTAGCAGTGTTGCCAACTTTTGCCGAGCAAAAAATCCGTTTTCGGCGGGACTGAGATGAAAAAAAAGCTGTATTTTTCAACAAAAAAGCTGTAAAAAAGCGTATGTTGTTTCTTATTATTTGTGCAATTATATATTTAATATATGATCAGAGTGATGAAGTTCCTTATCCTTATCCTTGTCGCAGGCCTCAGTTGTGCCTATTAGCTTAAGGTTACTAGGAAGGACCTTATAATCGAAGCATCATTTCTCATGTCGACATAACCAGTATCTACCTATACTACACATATTCAGGCATGTTCTCTATTCCGTTTCCACGGCAACTTTTCGTAAGTGGAATTGATTCGTGTTCTCGCAACACCAAAACGAAAAAGTTTTTTGTTTTGAAAAGTAATGCTTGTTGGTCGGTGGAATAAAAAGTAATTGCCAATTTACGCACTCTTTCAGTTTCTAGATGTACATAAAAAAATAGAATTGTGGTTTCGCTCTTATGTATCTCGTGCCGATCTCGCTTGGACTGGTAGTTTGCAAAAAGTAAAACGAAAGCAATTTCATTCGGATTTGAGAACAAAAAACGAAACCGAAGCGGAATTGCATTCGATTTACTTTTCAGAAACTAATGAAATTGAGAACGTGCCTGACTATAATTTTAATTTAATTTCTTAATTTCAGTTTCACTAATATCCAATATCTTATACATTATATTGTGTTGAGCGTGCTCACCTCCATTAGATTTCTGAGTTTAGATTTTACTATATTAACCTAACTGAAGACACGCTCAACTTCAGCGTTGGACCATGACAAGAACAACATCTAAGTCGCAATCGAGGCTAACTCAAAAAGTCTTTCATTATCTCCAGAGTCCTTGGAAGCGTTTACTTTACTCCAAAACTTTAGTATCATCGTAATTTTCCAATACCTTCTACGAAAAATACTTTCAAAATGGTAACAATGTTTAGTTTTTTTTGGTCGTAGAATGATGTGCATTTGCAACAACTTCAGTAAACTCAAGAGGTATAAGATTAATTCTTCCGGAGCAAAGCCTTAAGCTCCGGGTTCTGCAGCTAGACTTTACGACTTTTTTGTTTGAAAACTTTTTGCATTTTTATCAATTATCCGTAAACTTGGCTAGCACTTTGAGATGATAGTTTCCTAAACTTTAGAGGTGGCAATTACTATCGGTTTGCTTTAAGTTTTGCAAATGACTCCAAAATAAGAATAAAGCTGAAAAAAAGCCGAAATCAGTTTTATAAAAGCTGGAATTCCCGCTCCCCGCTGTTTCTAAATTTTTCCCGCAAAACGCTTTTAAAAAAAGCCAGAAATGACGGGAAAAAAGCTGATTTGGCAACACTGTAGCCTAGTTCCACTGACACATATATGTACATTAGATCGGACCTCAAAACGGCATTCCCAAAGCTAATATTTGTTGTATAATTAATAATTGTCAGTAACTGCCAGTGTGCCACATAATTTTATTTTAATTTTAAATGGTCGCGACAGAGCCCTAAAATTTTGAAAAAAAATTACTCAATCAACACGTTTGTCAAATACAAATTTTTGCAACAAAATTATTAGTTCATTTCATTTGCTGTCATCTTTTGAAATAACATAAAATCACCGTCGACTATTTATCAGAGCTCGCAAATAACCCTCAACACTTTTTTCAGCGCGATCAGCCCACTGACGAAACAGAAAAAAAACAAAGCCGACTCGGTCTCTCACTGAGCAAAACACTTTTTTCCCCTCATGTGTTTTCTGTTGATCAAAACAAACGAGACGGTCTGTCAATAACAACTGAGAGGGACACTTGTGAGCGAGCGCTCACCAAAAACTGTCTTCAAATGAGCAAAACACAAAAAGTGTCAGCAAAAAGTGTTATTTGTTTTGTTCGTGTGGTAGGCGGTGGGCTTATGTACAATATGTACAATGTACATAATTAAATAAATATGGTTTTTAGGCGTTAAGCAATTACCAAAAACCAATATTTTCTTCATTTCATTTGAAAGGTTAATAATAATAAATTTCTCCATACTCCACATGTGTAGAAAGATCGTTGACTGAGACAAACACACTCACACACACACACATAGGCATCCCAGACACAAACACGATTACATTTGTAGAAGGCACTTTGGAAGTCGGCTCTCGGCAAAACGGTCAGTGAAAGACATGAGCAAAACAGAAACGATCTTTGGTTGAGCGAAAACAGCTATTGAGCAAAACAGAATTGAAAGTGTCGTTTTGCAACCCCTTTTCGTTGTGCCTGTAACAGAACAGTTTTACACAGACACGCTGATAGTGTTAACAGTTTTCTGCTAGCTCTGCTATTTATAAATGAAACAAATACATGATAATAGGCAACACTGCGTATGAGTTATTCAGAAAAACTTTACAGCTTAAACGCGCCAGTTAAAACTCGGTTTTTTTAAATGTTGTTTTTGTTTACGCTTATTATACACCAAAAAGCATCAGATAGGGGGGTAAGACTATGACCTTAAAAAATTCATATTCAGGAGGTCCAATCTAATGTACATTTTCAAATTTGGTGATTCCACTGGCAATGCACATTCTGGAAAAAAAGCATAGTACGTTTAGGAATAATACTTCAGTGTTCGTGGCGAATTACAAAATGTTTACAAAATGCAGAAAATTGGGCAAAAAATGTACATTTGGCACTCAAAAACAATAAAGAAAGTCGGTCAAGCCCGACTATAACATACTCTGTACCCTTAACGTCGCAGCTCGCATTTGCTCACGAGTTATACGCGCTCATCTCTAAGTTTCACTCTCTCTCTCTCTCGCTAAGATTGCCGTTCAATAGAATGCTGTGGTGATGGGTGGGGGGTGTTTACTGGCCGTTTTTTGCTCATAACTTGAGTATCGTTCATCCGATCTTTATCATTCCTTCAGCAAATCGATAAATAATTTTGTTTCTAAGGTATCGCTAGAAGGTACGAACGATCTATCTTCAAAACTGTAGGAGATATGATGTTTTTTCCAAATTGCTGGAGCGGGAGGGGGCGTGCCAAAAATTGAAAATAAACTTGATCTGCCTGCAAGTATAAGAAATATATGCCCCATACATGTCAAACCTCTATCTCTTACCATCTCTGAGATCTCTTCGTTCATACGGACGGACGGACATACAGACAGACAGACAGACGGACAGACGGACATGGCTATATCGAATCGGCTGTTGATGCTGATCAAGAATATATTATATATACTTTATAGGGTCGGAAACGATTCCTTCTCCCTGTTACATACTTTTGCACAAACTTAATATACTCTATGTACCTTCGGTACAGAGTATAAAAATCAATCCATCCGGGATCAAATCATTCCCAATCGGCAATGAAAAAAAAACGTAATCCCGGATATTCTTGACCCGTTCCGAAAAAGAATTGAGTTGATCCGACTTTTTTTTATCCTAAAAAGGATTACATTTATCCCGGGGTAATCTTAAAAAAGATTGAATTAAGCAAATAATTCGAGAACAATTAAATCTCAATCCAGGATCATTTTAAGCAAGTTCGAGATTGTTTTTGAGCTCGAAATGTAATATTGATTTTATCCCAGGAAAGATACCTCTCTTCTTTCTTTCCTGCGCCATATTCATTCATTACACACCAGTTTTGGTTTATTTAAAATTTCTGAAAAACAGAAATATAGCAATTTATTCGGCTCAACTGGGACTCGAACCCACGACCATACGCACTAAACACGAATGGAATGGCATCTCATCGCTGACGACCATCGTTTGTTGCCGCATGTCAAAAATGCTACTTAAACTGTGTCGCTCTCGCTCTCCTAATTATGAACATGTGATCTCAAAGGGGATTGAAGTAAGCACATTTGGAATGATACAAGTTCGAAAGGCTTGGGCCATTACCTGAAAGCTTGAATTGTGTCGAATATCCTGTAAATCGAGATGGAATTTTCAAGCTCATGCCGGGCTTACTCCAAGATTAAAAAGATTGAAAATATCCTAACCTTTTTTTTATGTGTATATATAATATATGTATGTGTCAGTGGAATTAGGCTATTACTGTGGATATGGTGCAGTTTTCTTAACATTTATTAAAATTCGTGCTATAGCCCATTTCCACTGGCATCATTTCTTATCATTTTCATTCTATAAAATTTTGCCGTTTCCATTGACAAATCGTCATCTTTTGGACAAGTTGACAAAAACAGCAGCTTTGGTTGTTTTAAACAACAGGCGGCACTTTTAAACTCACGTGGACTTTTTGAAATATTTAGCAAATGAAAAAAGAAACCCGTCAGGAAAGCAATTTCTCAGGGCGAACGCATTGACATCACCCTGAACTATCAACAGAAAGCTAAATACACAACTTATTTTGACTTATTTATATTTGACCAGCAAAACCCAAAGCGCTCTAAGAGCGCTATTAGAGCGCTCAAAAGGAGCAGTGAAGCGCTCAACTCTCCTTGTAACTAGTGCTATTTTTTACATTGCCATGTCATTGGATGTCAGCGCTACAGTCTCACTGCGAAAAAAGCGATTTAAAGCGCTCCGCTCGCAATGTAAAAAGAGCTCTAGAAAGCGCTACACTGTCACTGCGAATAAAGCGCTTTAAAGCGCTCTGATCCCCCTGAAGAAAGAGCTCTAGGAAGCGCTACACTGTCACTGCGGAAAAAGCGCTTTAAAGCGCTCCTCTTGCAATGTAAAAAGAGCTCTAGGAAGCGCTATGCTCCCAGAGTAAAAAGATCTCTAAAAAGCGCTACAAAAGAACATTTTTTATACAAAATTAAAATAAAATTTTCAATTCATTTCAATTTACTTATAACATAATTATAAGTTTTAATATTATTAGTATTTTAAGGTACGTTGAAAGTGCTATTATTAAGTAGTTTTGAGTTTAAGACTAAGACATTTTTAATTAAGATGGGGAAACTTAATAACAAAGTCTTCTTCTTCAAATCTTAAACCAAAACAGGTCACTAAAACCCAAAACTTCCACTGTGCGGCGCGTGCCGTAGAAAGCAGAACAAAAAGAACAAAATAAAGAAGAAAAAATGCAAGCAGGCGGCGCTAGCATACGCATACTGTTCATAGGAGAAGTCTTGTGAAATAACTGCTTTCGTGGAGCAGTATTTACAAGGAGAGTTGAGCGCTACAATTGAGCGCTTTCGTGGAGCAGTATTTACAAGGAGAGTTGAGCGCTTTTGTAGTGCTCGCAGTGGAGCGCTTCGAAAAAATTTGCTGGGTGAAGCAAAATCGCGCCTACTTTTTAACTCTTTTTCTTCATCATTTTGTCATCATTTTTAGAAAATGACAGAAATGAAGTGCCAAATCGTTTGGAATATATGCGGGCCTGTTCCGAATTTCGAATCGATTTTCGTGTAAACGTTAGTATTTTGCAGTCCTATTTAATAACATTTTATAGAAGATGATAAATATACCTACGGCTACTAGATCAGATATAATAATGTTCGGAATTATTTGAGCAGCTGAAACCGATTGCTCAATACCAAGTGAATTTAATACGAGAGAAAAGGACGACGGAATCTAGTAACCACAGATTTTGTTGTCACTTACATTTAAATTTACACAACTAGATTTCGAAATATTATCGTTTACACGAAAATCGACTCGGAACAGGGTCCATCATATCATTTTCTTCATTTCAAGATTTTATTAGACCGGTTTTGTTCACACACGCGAACAAATTTTTTTATGATTTTTGCAGTGTCGAAAGTTTTCTATGCCAAGTGGATGTCCTAGGGTCATTACACATGGGTCGATTTGTGGTGTTTTAACCGTGGCTGCAATTCCAAAACATTTTTGTGGAGGTTCGCGGTGTTCAATCAAAACCCAACAAAACGAACCTTAACGGTTTTAAAGCTATCATAACCAAACTTTACACGAAGTCTTTTGGTACAAATACGCTGCACATTTGTCGGAACCGGCCGGATCGGATGATTATAGCATATAGCTGCCATAGGAACGATCGGTCGAAAAAGTAGTTTTAGTAAGAAAACTTTTTTGTCTTCAGCGTAAACGTCGCCAAACTTCTTATTTTTAAGTTTTCTATGCTTTCACATAATTCCATCAAGTTTTATGAAAATCGGACAACTATATAGTATAGCTGCCAAACAAAAGATAATTCTGAAAAAAGTCTTAGTAGGAAAAATTTGTTTGTTTTAAATGCTATCGCGCCCAAATTCGTTACTATTGCTATTGCTGCAAGGGTACTTAAGCTTTCCTCTATTTTTTTTAAGTAAAACGAAAGTCTGAATTTCGGGTTCCATTCGGTTCGATTGAAAACCATTTGGCAGGCCTGGTTTGCGTCCGGTGTTCAAAAATCCGACACTAAATCTGAAGCCCGGTGCTCAAATGAGTAAAGAGACCTAAAGACTAGGGTAATGGAACCACTTCAACAAAACTTTGTCGGTTGTGGAATTTATCCCTTCGCTCGTGTAAACCGACAACGATTGTCGGTACCTAAAACAAGTTAAACGTTTCTAATGCAAATATTTATAATTAGTATGCCGTTCGTTTTGGAACAATCGCTCACCATAAGTGAGCAAAATTTAGAACAATCTACTTAGGCAACCCTTAGAAACCTGCTGCAAAGTTCAAAGAATAATAATAAAAGCAGACAAAATAAGAGACATCCAAATATGTACGCTCCCAAATAGAAGCAATTTAATCAACTTTTCTGCCCTTTAAGGAAATGCACCAGGGCAAGCATCAGGAGTACGAGAAACGTCTTCATGACACTCTCATTGCCAACTCTGGGGCGGCGAGCAATTCAACTGGAATTGGCACCGGCGGTGGAACGGCTAATGGTACAGTTGTGGGCGCTTCGAAAACAAATGGTAATCCACATCTACGCTGCTTAACGAACATAATGGTTCTAATTAACTACATTGTTTTTTAGCTTCGATAGCAATGTCATCATCGCAGTCGTCATCATCAACGACTTCTTCAGCCTCGTCATCTGTGTCAGCAGCAACCAACAATGGTTCGGCAACGGCCAGCGGTGCCCAGCTAAAAGAAGCCTGGCCCAGTTTATCGGTTTCGCCCATCAATGGCAAGGAATCTTCAGCTTCCGGTAGTGGACACACAAATGCGAATGGCAAAAATAAAAAGGATAAGTCTCGAAATGAAAAAAATCGACACGAGAAGAATAAATTAAAGAGTAAAAATCAAGGGCACACAAATTCCAGTACATCAAACAAAGAGAACTTTATACCAGATTCCAGGCAGGACAGGGACAGAGAGACGGCGGAGGCGGCAAAGTCAGAGAGCCAACGACAAAGGACTGATCAAAACAAAGAAAGGGAAGCACCCTCGCCTTCCAATCGAGCGCATGTGGCTGCTGCTGTCAAGGAGTCGCCACTGCCTGCTAAGGAGACGAAGGATACAGAAGACAAAGTTCCCATTAAAACTGTAACCACAACAACAACAGCAACAGTAAAAGCAGTCGAGAGCAGTAGTAAAGCGATTTTAGCATCACAAAAGCGACCTGGATCCGGTTCCAGTGCACAACGTTCGCTCAGCAGCTCCAGCTCAAGTGATAACAGCGAAGATCATGTCTCGGAGAGCAGTGTAAGCAGTGAAAAGAGCCTGCCTGGTGATTACAATCAGGAGGAGGACCTATCCAATACATCTAATTCTGAGAGCCACCTAGCTATTACGGCCGATGATATTGATGCAGATGGAACTGGTGTTGGCACCGTCCTTATTAGCTCTGATGAAAAGAACAGCTCCCCTATTGAAGACATAATTCGTACACCAGCTGAAGACCAGAGTGAAACATCCAATCCAGTCGCTCCAGAAGACAATACAAAGGAACTATCAGGTGGGTTGGCATTGGATTGGAACACTTTGTAGCTATCAACTGATAAATTCTCATTTCAGATGCACTTTCCAAGTTGAACATTTTCGATGACACCAATAGCTTCTTCTCATCGTCGCCAGCATTCCAGCAATCGTTAATTTTGAAAAACAAACTTGAGGCGGAAATGAGGCAGTCGCAAATTAACAGCGTTGTATCTTCACATTTGCCAGACTTGATCAATGGTAAGCACAAAAACCAAATATTAATTAAGTGACGAAGTGTGAAGGATATTGAAATTATTTTGTTATGCATTAGAAAACCATTAGGGAATCAAAGAAATTCGGTAGGGAACCAAATCCGCGGCCATCTTTGCTAGAAACACTCGAAAAATTTAACTTAGAATCAAAATCCTCTGACTACATAATACCAAGAACTGATGTAAAAGCCAATAAAAAACTGGAATCTAGCTTGTGACCAGAATTCCAGCATTAAACACTTATCGAAGATTATACATTGTACAGACCCAGAGATATGGGTGAAGTATAAGCTACTGGATTAGTGCAACATATTTCAGACGAATGTGTGCTATATCAGAAAAGCTGCTATCAATTCAATACTAATCGAAAGACAATAAATATATTCTTTGACAGCAAAGCAGCCATTAGATCTATACAATAATCCGTGATCAGTATCAGAAATGACTTGAAAAGCAGATAAGCACTAAATAGTCTAAGCATAATGAAGTCTGTGCGTACCTACCTACTGGGATCTAGCCACCAGGCAAAGAAGTAAACGGCACGGCGGACGCCATGGCTGACGAATAATCAAATAGAGACAGTGGCCTTGTTCAGCAGAACAACTTGCTCCCTGATTATGTATACATTTTTAATGATCTTCCTGCTGACCTCGAGTGATACGGTATCATGATAGCCAATTTGACGTATCATGATACAGGAGCAAGTAGCGAAGAAATAGTACGCTACTTTGAATTGATACTGCTACCACCAGTTGTGGTTGTCTATCGAAAGGCTTGTTATCGATACCAATATGGTAATTTTTTTCACTTTGTTGGCAGATATTTTTAAAATGAGTTTACCGTCGAACGAGTTTTTTGAATTAAAGCCATGGCGGAGGTATTAAACCTTAAAATTTCGCATTTTGGTTTTTCATTACGGTAACAAGAAATTATTACGAATTTTTTGCGAGTTTAGGAAATGAAAATGTCAAAAAAAAAATTTTTTCATATCTTTCATATAAGAGACGCTCAGTCTAATGTACATACATGGAAAAACAAATCATGTATTATTAAATGAAATATCATATTTTACTTTAAACGGCCATTGCGTGGAAATTGCAAAACTTGTTGGATTGACGCATTTAATTCTATACATATGTATCACTTCAGCGAGTTAGTCACTTATATTTTTATGTATTATGTATGCACATTTGGTGAAGGAACATTTTAAGAGATTCATGGTGGGTGGGATTCCAGGGTGCTTTGGAAAGATACTCCTTTAGAAGCTGGTTGCGCCCAGCTTCCAACTTGTTGGACTCCTGCAGAACCTCTCGTAGCTTGCTTAGCTTTTCAGTACGGGCCTCCTACACTTCAATAGCCTTTTTGTTGGCGTAATATCATTCCTTTTCTACAGCAGCCTTCCGTTTCCGTTTATTACGGATGCTACTGGATTAAACTGCGATATCGTCATATTCTTCTACCATCGAACTGCTTTTACGCCCGTCAGATAAGGTAGGAGCAAGCCCAAAGTCTTCCCATGACAATAGCTGCTCAATATTCTCCTCCTCTGTCGCAAATTTACTTAGGGTACGACAACCTGCTACTGCCAGGTCATTACCTAGCATGGATTCCATTTCGTCGAAAAACTCCCACTTGGTGGTTCCGTGGCCAGTGTTTTTATTTCGCAGTTTTATGCTGTCCTGGGTTTTCTTCAAGTTTCGGAATTTCCGGTCAAGTTTGTCAGGAGCTCTCTTAAAGAGCTGCACAGCAAGCTAATGCAGATGGCGAAACGCCACAATTTGCGGGATAACAAGAATCATGTGTAAGGAACGCAACGATAAGCTACATCAATACGTTCTACACTTCCATCACAGGAAATGTAGACTATTAGTGGGAAATACTCACTGAGCACTTCACTAGTGACACCCCACGCGGTTAAACTAGGCAACTGCAACTGCAGGAAATGCGAATTACCAGAAGTAATCGGAAAAGTGACACAACTCACACCTCAACAACTGTATGAACTTATACACTTTTATTGAGCACGCTTGTTGCAGGTTTCAATTGTACTAAGCTGCTCAGTCTGAGCGAGGTCCTTTTATTTAGAATTTATCATCCCTTATTTCTAATCTTAACTAAGGCAGTATTTGTAAGATAGCTGCGCGTGTATAAATATAGAAATGCATTCGTGGAAGGACTACACATTGCCTTCCACGATGCATGTTAAGTGCACCGGATGCCCTTTTCAAGTGGTTCCCATGGTTGATCCTTTTCAAGTGCTGTGTCTGCTGGGCTGGGCTGATCCTCGTCACTGCGGCTATTAATATTACATAAGGTGATATGTTTATGACACACATGGCGACATAGGTTACTTATTTAAATATGAGATTAACACTACCTGTGGGCCGAGTTGAATATCATGTTCAAGTTCGAACAACAACGGAACAGCTATGGGCCTAAAGGGCTGTCTGAATTAACCTCAAGTTAGGTTTGAATCAGAGATATTCAACCGAAATCATTCAAACCGTTTCAAACTCCGTAACCGTAACCAAAACATTACCAAAAAGTTACCAAACCAAAACCAAACTGAAACCAGCATAACCGATATTTCTGTTAGTTTTAATCCCTGTTCTTGGACCAGTTTCTAGAAAAACTAAAGGTTATAAAGGTTACCTCTTTTTTATATCAACTTTCTTTTTGGTCACACTGTTTTTGGCAGCTCAACTGTTTTCGTGTCGCATGCTACTGTCAAACATGTTTGGTCTATAAAATAACCCATGAAACGACTTACAACGAACAACGCTTGCAGATTATCGCAGATGTATCCGCCAGTGTTGTAAATGACCGTGGAAAATTTTGCGGAAGGATTTGGGTATAAAACCCTTTAACCGCTAGCAAAATTGGATGAATATACACTTTTTTTTATCGGAAAATTGTGTTCAGCGACGAAGCTCATTTCTGGTTTTTCAATTTATTCGTGATTATACGGACAATTTATATTATTTGGATTTAAGAGCACCCAGAAGCATTGCAAGTGCATATAATAAAGTGTAAATTAAAAAAAAGTAAAATTGGTACTCCAATTCGCGTGTGGTCGGGCGTGGCGTACCAGTCGTATGTGTGGCTACTGGTGCGGGAGGTTTGAGGGTTCGATCCCGCCTCGGACCATCTAATAGAAAAAGTTTTTTCTTTCTTTAGAAAAAAGCTTTTACACACCCGATCACCTTCACCAGCTACTGGCGCCAGCTGTGAAGTAACTAGCCATGAAAAAGCAAAGTTCTCTAACTATTTACCGTTCGGATTCGGCGTTAAACTGTAGGTCCCTTTCTCTTGTGCGAAAAATTATAAGCACACACGCCAAGAGATTGAGAGAAGCTTGGCCCTGGCCCTCCTGGAGGTGCTGTTTGAGCCAATTTTACTTTTACTTACTCCAATTCGCGGTTTTTTGGTAGTCGAGTACCATCTTTTAGGGACCGATTTAAATAAAAATCTACCGTGCGCTTTTAAAGAAATAAATATAAAATTGTTGTCGTTGTGTGTTGCAAGTACAAAAGTACCCATAAAACGCGAACCGAGGCTTTATTTAAAAAACTGGGTATGAGGTGATGCTTACAGAGGTGCCTTTTATTATAATTTAAGGGTCCCATGCCGGGTTTTTTTTTTTAGTATTGTACTGTGTAATCAAACTCATAGGGTTGACTTAAAGTCATATACTTTCACTGGCTTACAGAAATGATATTAACCCAGTACCAGGTATGAAAAGAGTTTCAATCCGATAGAACGAGGAAAAGACGACGGGTCATTATCATTAACGCATTCGAATGGGTTATACCTTGCAGATATCATTAATAAAAGGGTTAAATGGTGAGGGGACCGAATGACTATCTTGAGGAATCGCAGAGAGTAACTTATTGAATCGAACTCCTTTGATCTGATACACCTTGATCCAGTGTAGAAGGATTGAAGAGAAGCCGAGTAAGCTCTTAATTGACAGACTCTCCGCTTACTTATTGATAAAATAGTAAATAGTAAATTCAATTAAATTCGTGATCTTTAAAGATTCCTTCCAATGACCAGGAAAATCTCAAATATTGCAGCACAAAGCTGAATACTACGTTATCAGGCTCAAAAACAAGCCCTGTCAGGAAGGCTGGAGTCGAAAAACGATCCTCACACTGCGTGTATTTTGGTTTTGGTACGGTACTGCATGCATTTAGTAGGGCTTTCGACAGTGTCTCTCATTGCCTTCTGATTTTGAAATTGCGTCTGCTGGGATTTCCACTGGGGCTTCTTAATTGGATAAAATCTTATCTCCAGTCTAGAACTCAGAAAGTAGTCTTTAATAGTAGCACTTCTTATCCGGTATTTGTGACCTCTGGAGTTCCCCAGGGCAGCCATCTTGGACCTCTTCTCTTCGTGTTATTTATTAATGACCTGCCTAATGTAATTAAGCATTCTCGTGCGCTGATGTACGCAGATGACTTAAAGATATTCCTGAGTCACAACTCGCCCAACGATTCTGCTTTGCTTCAGGTTGATTTGAATTCCATATTTATGTGGTGCTCTTACAATTTGTTGCAAATGAACAGGGACAAGTGTAAATCTATGACTTTTTATCGTAGAACCCCTCTTCTGATTAACTATTTATTGGATTCTTATCAACTTGAACAAGTTGAATCTCTCCATGATCTGGGTATTACCCTCGACCATAAACTTTCTTTTGGCACTCACATTGAACTTTCTGTGAATAAAGCCATGGGATTGTTAGGTTTTATTAAACGTTGGTCTAAGGAGTTCAATGATCCCTACACGACCAAGCTTTTGTTTATATCCCTAGTGAGGCCTATTTTGGAGTTTGGTTCTTGTATTTGGAACCCTCAAGCACTCACCCTTTGTAAACGTATCGAATCTGTCCAGAAGCAGTTCCTTTTGTTTGCCCTTCGCAACCTGGGTTGGGACCCACAGTTGAGACTTCCTCCCTATATTTCCAGGCTTAAGCTTTTAGACTTACCTTCACTTGAGCATAGACGTACCATGTTGGGTATAATGTTTCTAAACAAGCTTATAAAGGGTAATATTGACGCTGAGTACCTACTCGGACGCGTGAACCTTAATGTCCCTTCAAGACAAACACGAAACTATATTCCCTTGAGGATTCCGGTTGCTTCTACTTTATATGAATCTAATTGTCCTTTTCGCATTCTGTGTAGGGATTACAATAATATCTTTCCTCTTCTCAGTGATAACCTTTCCGACGAAGGCCTGCGGTCTTTTATTCGTCACAATCTTGCACTTGCATAGTTTCTAGTTTTTCTAGGAAATTCCTTCCGTTCGTAACGACAAAATAAAATACCCCCACCGGATCGGAAGGCATTTCTTCTATTTACTCTTTTTGTTTTCCTTTCTATCCCCCTTATTTTGTATCATTTTTTTATTCTATTATATTGTAGCTGTGTCTTTTAGACGAAGCTGCAATTAAAAATAAATAAAAATAAAATAAAAAATAAATAAAAATTTACTTCAAAACAAAGCATTTACTTGTGTGGAAAAAAACGCAAGCAAAAGCATGACCATCGCTGATCTACGAAAGGGGAGGGAGGAAACTGAGAAGATTTTCTTTAAGAACTAACAAAATTGTAGAGTTATTTTCTTTGATCATGCGGAAAGCTCAAAATATACTCCTGACCAAGTAGTCCATATATTATGCTGCTCTAATTCTATTTTATTTAACTTTTCTTTATTTTTGGTACATCAACTTGTATGGACTCTTCAGGTATTGATGGATACCAAAAACCCCCAAACACAAATGGTGAGTATTGTATATTAATGTTAGCACTGGAGACTTTATTGTCTATGACACTCTTATTCAACATGGGAAAAAATTAAACATGTCTTACAATCTAAATCTAAATTCAATATCCTTTAACTGCAGAATGGGAGGAAGCCTTTAAAAATGTTATGATGAGGAATAATAGACATGTGGAAGAGCAGCTGCTACATCAACAGCATCTACAACAGCAGCAGCAGCATCATCATCAGCAAGTGTTGCAGCAACAGGAAGAATTTCTGCGTATGCACGAGCTACAAAAGAGAAACAACCTAATAAACAACATTGGGGTTTCACAAATGAATGGTCCTCCCGCGGGTAAGTTTTTATACCACAAAGATGATTGAAATGCAAAGTTTTAACTTCCAACCGTAATTCGCATATTTCAGATTTCCTTAATCATTTTCATGGCAATAATGCAGTTGATTTAAATAGAGCCCAAACACATGCACTTTTGCAGCAACAGCAGCAACTGCTCCAACAGCAACAACAACAACAACAGCAGCAGCAGCAGCCTGGAGATAATGTGCTAGCGCCCAACAATTTATTTGGTGGAAATATGTCAAAGTTCTTTGATTTCCATAAAAGCCAACAGCAGTTACATCATCAATATCTTAACGGGCATTCAACTCTTAACAACACAAGCAACGCACCTGTGACTGATCCACATCGGGTGGCTCCATTCTTGGATAACAGTAGACTTAATCCTCCGTTTGTGGACAATGGTATGTTTGAAAACATTTTCAAAATCGTTCAATTGGACATAGCAGGATTTTGATTATTGCAGGCATAAATTCACAATCTCAAGTGCAAAAGCAGAGGTTAATTGGAATGTTTGAAACAATGGTAAGTAAAATGTTATAATTTGGTATTGGAATGTTGTTCATGTGGTTTAATTTAAATTCTCCAGTCTCAAAACCAACCCCAAAACACTCAATCGCAACAAAATCGGTTTTCACAAAATTCTATTGTTGATGATGATTTAGGTAAGTGTTGTTTTTATACTTTATGTGACTGTCATTAAAGATTTCTAATTATATTCGACAGGTTTCGACCCTTTCATTGAGACCCAAAAGGGATTAGCTGAGCTTATGGAGAACGAGGTGGTTCAACAACAGAATATGAACAGTGGTAACGGCGCTCCGAAAATGCAGCAGCAGCAAACCCAACAAGTTTCCCATCAGCAACTGCTTGATAATGTGCAGCGTGCTCGGATGCCGCCACCAGGCTTCAATCACATGAACGCAAATGGCTTAGGCTTCAGCGGGGCATCAAGAGTGCATTCTAGTAAAATATTGCCCTTTATGAATTTGCCAGGAAACGGTTCAGCACAAGTTGGTCAGCAGCATCAACTACCAATGGCAGCAAATTGGAATCAACATATGGCCGCAATGCACCAGAGCCAAGGACAGCCCATGACCGATACCCAATTACAGCACCAAATGGCTCATAAATAAAGGTGAGTGTTGATCAAAGATTGTTTGGATTTTAAGTGGCTTACTCACCCATTTGTTACCTACAGCAGCTGGATATAGTAGCAATGATTGGACCACAATGGACCCAGCTATACTTTCCTTTAGGCAATTTTCATCTTTTCCGCAACAAGGTCAAATGCCGCCACATCCACAACAGCAGCAGGACCTGTTCCTGCAACATTTAGCTCAACAGCAACAACAACAACAACAGCAAAATGCGCAAGGTGCAGTGTAAAAACTTTAACAACTTCAAATGAATATCCCACTTCAATGTTTCCACTTCTTCTCTGGATTTAGGGTTTAATAATCAACCACAACAGCTGCTTCCTGGTATGACCATGCCCAACAATCTGCTTAACGGACAACAGTCGTCACAGCCACAGGTCAATGCAAATGTTCAGGGGATGCTCGAGTTTTTAAAAAACCGTCAATTTGTTTAGATGTCTGAACACATATAAATATTAGATTTGTTTACCTGTACTCTTTATTGATTACTTATTACAGTACATATAGATAAAATAAAAATTCGAATATAATGAAATTATCAGCATAATGCTGGCCGGGTAGTGTGTGTGTGTGTGTGTGTGTGCCTGCTGTGCGAGAGGTTGGAACATGTAATAAAATAAAGTTCACCTCACCAGCAACTGACGCCAGCTGTAAAATAACTAGAAATGAAAAAGCTTCTCAAACTATGCCATTCGGATTCGGCGGTAAACTATAAATCCCTTTATCTTGTGCACACACCAAGAGTTTGAGAGAAGCTCGGCTAGTGGCCTCTCGGGCTGTGTAAAGCCAAATATACATATATATATTTCTTATGCATTATGCTGCAACGGATGAGTTAAGTTATCGAATTGGATGTGTGAATTCGGAGAGTATTTAATAATGTCGCTTATTTTCAATTAAATAAACGGCTCGAGCAGGCATAAAGCACACATATTCTTAATTTATTGTAACAGAAGACTGGTATAAGCGTAACCAAGTGACTTGAAATCGAATGTAATCATTAGACATCGGATTTTACATATTTACATATTTTGAACCTCATGTGCGATTTAAGTTCTGATTGCACCACATCTTATTTTTATTAAAAAACGATCTAATTCCGCTAAAAACCATTTTGCATAAATTGCATATTTGCATAAAAAAATATGCAAAATATGCAGAATATGTAAAATATGTAAAAAACATATTTTTTTATGAAATGACATATGGGCATTTCCACCAAAAGGTCCACTAAAACCAAAAAATTAAAAGTGCTTAAAAACACTCTGTTTTATCAAATTTTCAAAGGGAAACAATTAAATTGAAGTAATGTAAGCCAATTTTACATTTAATCATAACCCACTTCGAAATATTCGGTTTCATGGCTGCGCTAACGCGAGTTTTCTAATTTGGACATAAATATTGCACATTTTTTTGATAAAAGTGCCTATAGATTGCACTTACTTTTACTATCTAAAATCTTTCTGAGAGTACAAAGGGCTATAAAAGAGTGCAAAAGAAACCATGAGAAACTATGTGATTGCAATTAATCGTAAGTTTTTGCTTCGCATTATACCGAAACCACATAAATAAAATGACGGAAAAAAGTGTCGCGTTCGCAATGTCACGTACCGAAATCATATTTTATTTTGAAATACAAAAAATAAACAACATTTCTCGATCAAATAAATTCTAATATACAGATAAATTATTCAACAACATTTTAAAATTAGTTGCACTAAATGGTTTTGGCAGATCTCGCAGATTTTTGCTTTTATATTGATGGACAAAAACATCACTTCCGTTTTTTGTCGCGTGCGAATCGCTTTTTGATTGGCTTTATCTGGAAACCAGCACTAGGTGTGCTCTACTTTTTTCTCACTAAATAAAGTGCTTCGAAAGTGCTATAAGTTAAAGTGAAAAAAGAAATCAAAATTATTTTAATTTGACTTCTATTCCACTTTAAATGCGTACGACTGTCGCGTTCGACATCATGGAAATACACATATTTCAGATACATTATTATCCTAGTAGGCCAGGGTTAATGTGTTCTTTTTGTGATTCTGTGCTCACCATTTTCTGATTTTGTTGCAAATCCGTTTCACTTTGCAAATCAACTTCATCAATTCAACTTTTAATTAATTAAAATGCCGAAAATAAGCGATAAAAACGTTTGATTCAAAAAATGGCTAAAAGAATTGGAATCAAACTGTTTTGAAATACAGGAAGACAACGTAGTCTGTCTTACTTTCAAAAACTTTCAAGCTTTTATCTGAAGTAAAGCACATTCTAAATGGTGTGAAAGGAGAATTCGGTATAAAACTGCAAAAAAAACTAAAGGACGTATTGGATCGGAGTCCGGACTATGGTTCATTTGATAACCTTAATCAAATATTTTCCAATTCTGATTCGGAAATAACTGACGCGGGGAAAATTAATATGTCTGACATATTTAAATTCAAATATGCACCGCTTACATCTTGCGATGTGGAACGCAGTTTTTCGTCCTACAAGCTAATTTTTTCTGAGAAACGCCAAAAATTTACAATGGAAAATTTAGAAAAATGCTTAATTGTATACTGCTACAACAATTATAATAAACATTTTTGAAAAATAAAATTTTCGTTCTAAGTTTACAATGTTGTTGTGCGGGAGAGGTATATTCTCAGCATTCACATGACAGGAAGGGATTAATATATAATTCTGGAGTTTCCGAGCGCCTATAAAATTTGCTGCTGCGCTTTCGTAAATAGTCAAATGAAAATTTGACAAATTTCGCGGTTTTTGGTCTAAGCCTCTAATATACGCGTCTTCAATTGCCATCTATCCAACCTTCATAGTTATCTTAGGTCGTTCGAAAATTTTGCAAATTTCGCGATTTCCTTGACCATTTGATATACTCCTCCTATTTACCAGCCGGTTTACCCTTCTTTATGATAATCTAAATTCAAATGTGAATTTTTGAAATTTCGCGATTTTTTGACCATTTATTCGACATCTTCTTTATTTATCCGTGTACTTTAGCCGTCCATAAAATCTTCATAAAAATCTGAAATTAATGAACAATTTAGAAATTTCCCCATATTTTAGAACTTCCAAGGCACACCTTTCATTTGCTCGGTCTACAACTCCCATTTAACCGTCTATATATGCCATCATTATATTTTTAACAATAATCTAAGCTCAAGAATAAGAATTTTTGCAAATTTCTCAATTTTTATACATTTTTTATACATTTACATATTTTACATATTTAGTGCATATTTTGCATATTTGTTTACATATTTTACATATGTAAAATATGCAAAATTTGCATATATTGAATATGCAGTTTCCAATGGAAAGTGGGTTATTTAATTAGTATAAATCCAAATTTTCACCTCAATCAACCTTCATTTAAAAAAGTACATAAAATCAGATGTCTAGTAATCATAATTAAGAAGCAGACCAGTAACAAAAAGACCATTTGGCTATGGCTTCTTTCTCTGTTTCCTCTAACTGATGCCTACTCGTGGGAGACGGCTGAGCAATGGGCACAGGAGGGTTTACACTCTGTAAATACAGTGTCTAGCTAAGGCAATGGCCTACAATTTTCACACCGCTTAACGTTGTTGTTGTTGTAACGGCTTTTGTGATTTTCGGGTTGTTCGTAGAGGTGGGAGAGAAAGAAAGTTAGAGTTAGGGTGTGAATATGTAGTATAGAGAGTAGGATTTATGTAGCGGATAGTGGGGATGTCGAGTCTTCTGGGTCCAGCCCCAGAAAGGTAGCACACTCGATGGGGTGCGTCCACAGGTCTTGTGGAAGCGGTTGGGCAGTTAATCTAGTGGCTTCCTTTGCAGTCAGGGCACTGGTCTACTATCTCTGGGTTTATACTAGCTAGGCAGCTATATAGGAAGCATGAGTACCCTGATCTGAGTTGGGCAAGAGTCGTGCATGTGGTCCGTGGCAGACGTTTTTCTGACGCGCTGATAGGTGGTGGATGACCACCGAGCACTATGTTGCTCTTGCGTCTGTTGATTGCTGTGTTAACTGTTTGCCTGTGGATTTCTTCCTTCACGTTTAGGGCATCAGTGGCCGACAGGGTGTTGGCATGAAGATGTGTATATCCTGCCTGCTGGTGTGTGAAGTGGTGTGGAACCGTGAGCGAAAAGTGGTTCGTATGGTCTGCCACAAGGCTGCTGGCAAGGAATTGTTTGCCCAGCATGCTACAATGAGCTTTGACTCCCAGCATTTGTACTTCTTCATGTGTCATTGAATGGCATCTAGTGACTATTCTGAGAGCTGCATTTTAGGCCCTTTGCAGGTTTCCTCATTGCGTCTTACTGATGGCAGCTGACCATGCCGGGGCTGCATAATCTGCGAGGATTCTCCCTATGACCTTATAGGTTACTAGCAGAGTTCACTTCTCTTTCCCCCATGAGCTACCTGAGATGGCCTTTAGGGCCCGATTTCTAACTCTCATCTTGCGAACTTTGTTTTCGGTATGCTTGGCGAAGAAGAAGAGGTTATCGAACGTCACCCCCAAGATCTTTGGGTACTTGTTCGTGGGTATCTTTACTCCATCCACGGTGACGTCGAGTTGCCGCTTACGTTGGTTGAGTTAGTTGAGCCGAAATCATGTTTAATAGGTGTCTGGCAGTAGGGCTTACATGCTAAGAAGTCGTTTCCAAGAATAGTCATCCGAAACTGAATGCTCAGCATGTATAGGATAGGATAGTCTGCAAAGTTCCTTTGCTTTGCACTTGGTGGTCATAAAGACTGGCACGGATTGGAGGTTGCAAAAAATGGACCAACATTCTCTGGAGCGATGAAACTAAGATTTATTTGTTTGAAACGTTCCTTTGAGCATCGTAATCAGGTAACTTTGAAGTTACTTGCCAAGATCGCTTGCAATGGATTTTGATGATTTATAAGGGCCAGGATAAGCCAATAATACAATACGATTATCCGTTGCTAATCATGTTTTATTGCATATTCTGCGGCTTGACATGATTTTTTCTGATTTTAGAACACTTGTAACGAAGTTTTAAAACCGTCCAATTGATGTGGCATTGCATTTGTAACTTTTTTTTTTGTTCTCGGACAAATCTCACCTCAGCACTGTTTCCGATCCATCTAATACTAGTTTAAAGCTCAGTTAAGTCTTTATTAAAGTAAACCTATTCAATATCTTACATATCTTTTGCAAACAAAATCAATAGAAAAATTGAGATTTTCTTAGTTTTATGCAACACGCTCCTATTTTAGTAACCAGTCAAGATTGGCCGCTTTTGCTAACTCTTTTGTATTTTGTTTTACACTTTTGAACTGTACTTTATTCTGTTATAATGATAAGATATGTTTATTTTAAAAAATAACTTGTTTCATAGAGAAAAACAAAGTCAAAAGTAAAAAGTATAAAATATAGAGAAACAAAATTTCACACCTACATATTACACTGTACATGAGTTTATGTCTCGAAAGTACTCTTACCATCACTGAGAGCGATGTCTCTAATCCCATGGTTTAGGGCGGAGCAAGCTTCTCAGCGCTTGTGAATAACATTCCCAATCCAAAGAGATATGTCTATTCAAATTTCGATCTCCATAATGTAGCACACGCTTTTCAACCGATAATTGATGTTGCCAGTTGAGTACAACAGACAGGTCTGTTCTCAATTCCATTTCGTTTTTTTATAAACGTTTGAATTGGCCATTTTTCTTTACAAAATTATATGGAAGATGCCAAGGAAATCTGTGGTTACTAGATCAAGGCTTCCTTTTTCTACGAATTTGATCCATTTGGCATTGAGCCGTCGGTTTCAACTGCTAAAGCCCCGTACTCAGAAAGACAAAAAATTCTATTCGTCACAGCATTTCATATAGTTAGAAACACCTTCTGCTTTGCTTTGATGCTCATGGGCTGTCAGAAAGTGTTTCTATTTATGGGAAATACTGTGACGAAATGATTTTTCTGTCGTTCTGCGAATAAGTGTTTAGCAATTCCGCTTTTACTTAAACCGGATCTACTAACCGAAGATATGAGTGTCACCTTCCATACATATAACCTTACTAGCAGTTACCCGGCGTGCGTTGCTTCGCCCCCTTTATAATTTTAAACACAAAACGAAGAAGTGAAGCTTACTTACAATCTTCATAATAATCTAAACTCATTAAAAACGTTTTTAAAATTTCGCGATTTTGTGGTCCGTTTGACTTATACATTCAATTTACCCGTCGATTTACTCGTCGTCATGTCAATCTAAACTCATATTAGAATATTGCAAATATTAAAATTTCTTTAAGCCGTTTGACTGACACCTCCTATTTACCCGTCTTTAATTGCCAACATTAAATCTTCATGATTATTTGAACTAGTAAAATGTTGTGTATTTTCGGATTTTTTGGAACGCTTGATCTTGGACCCGTCAATTAACCCGTCTACATTATGGTCTAACTCATACAACATTTTTGAAAATTTCGCGACTTTTTGGACCGTTTGATCCAACCATTTACGCGTCTACAATTGCCATCTATCAAATCTTAATGATTCCCAAAACTCATAAAATTTTGCAAATTTCGCGAATAATCTAAGCTCTAATGACAGTTTTGGAAATTGCGCAATTTTTTTGACAGTTTGGTCTAAGTATACACACCTGATCATATTAATAGGTACACACCGGAATTTTTTAATTATAGATGGTTTTTTCGTACTTTTAGTGTTGACAACTTTTTAATTTTTGTTGTTGTCAATGTCTGGCCACACTGTGACAAAGAGTTGAAAGAGTGGCTGCCCCGTATATATAAAGCTTTTCTATAAATTGCGAGTCCACCACAAATTTCGCCTGATCATAATAATAGGCACAGTCTCCGTTTCTCACAAGTATCAAGTGAATAATTTTGTAATCAGTGATCTTTTGGTAACTTAAGGTAAATTAAGTATAGCTCCTGTCAATACAGAGAATTAAATAATTATTTTTTCTAGAAAAAATGGGTCGAAATTCTCATTGTACTAAAGAAGAAGCTCGTTTGGTTCTTAGTCTGAGAAAAGAAGGCAAATCTTTACGAGCCATCTCCAAATTAATGAACAGGTCTCATAATTTTGTTAAAAATGCATTAGAAAGAAAACCAAGACAGGAAACCCGTGGAAGGCTACAAAAAACAACAGAAACCCTTGACCACTACATAGTAACTTTGAGCAAAAAGGACCCATTTAAGTCATCGAAGGCTATTGCAGCCGAAATTGGGAATTCAGTTAGTGATCCAACTATCCGAAGACGACTACAAGATGCCAACCTACCAGGAAGAATTACCAGAAAAGTCCCACTTATGCGCAAAAAAAATATCACCATGAGGCAAACTTTTGCTAGGGACCACAAAGACTGGGTAGGATGCACCGGGAAGAAAAAAATGGAGAAACATATTATGGAGCGATGAAACCAAGATTAATTTGTTTTGGGAATGACTGTGAAAGGTATGTTCGACGCCCTAATGGAAAGGAATTCCATCCACGGTTTACAAAAAAACAGTCAAACATGGAGGTGGCAATATAATGGTATGGGGTTGCTTCTCCTGGTACGGCGTAGGTCCAATTTATCAGACTACGAACGAAATGAATGCTGAAGAGTACAAATCCATATTGGAAACAGTTATGGTACCGTATGCTGAGGAAAATATGCCATTACGTTGGGTATTTCAGCAAGACAATGATCCTAAACACACATCAAGGCTGTTATCTAAATTTTTCGAGGACCAAAAAGTTGACGTTCTGAAGTGGCGAAGCCAATCCCCCGACCTTAACCCCATTGAAAACTTGTCGGGAGACTTAAAAAAGAAATTGGCAAAGCATTCATTTTCAAATAAACAAAAATTATGGGAAGGTGTCCAAAAACTGTGGTATGTGACACCGGTAGAGACCTGCCAGGCTCTTATTAAAAGTATGCCAAAAAGAATAGCAGTAGTGGCCAAAAAGAGAGGTGGATACACTGGATACTAAGTTAGGAAATACTAATTTACCTAAAAAAGAACACAAAATGGAAATTAAAATTTTTTTTCTTACCAACACATGAAGTGTACCTATTATTATGATCACACTGAAAACGTATCTGAAACACAAAATGATCTCTTTTATGTTATATTATTATTCTATGTTACAATTAAGTTTATTTTATTAAAAACAAATAGTTTGAGAACCAATGAGAACAAATTTTAAGTTTGAAACAATGAATAAAACTGTTTTCTGTTTACCTTAAAGTCAGAGTTGATGTGTGTACCTATTAATATGATCAGGTGTGTATATGTATATACTCTTCCTATATTTACCCGTCTACTACTACTGCTTCATAATAATCTTTGGTCATATAAAAAATTTGCAAATGTCGCGATTCTTTTAAAAGTTCTATCTACACCTCGTATTTGTCCATCAAATCTTCAAAATAATCTCACTTCATACGAAAAATTGACACATTTAGAAATATTTTGGACTGTTCAATCTACGCCTCTAATTTACCAACGCCTGAGCTTTCGCGATTTTTGATCTACACAGTCTTAAAAAACTGCAATAAGTGTAATTTCGTCTGCTTTTGATTCTGCTTTTGAGAAATACAAAAGTCGAAGCAGAAGGCAGCAGCACAAAACGTCGCTTCATAATTTCTGATTTTCATTTTGATTTTGTTTTTATTCAGTGGCCTCAGTTCAAGCAGCAGCAAGTGTTCGCTGTCGTCGATTTCTGAAAGCAAAACGTACAAAAAATTATGCGAAAAACTATTCAAGTCAAGATTTTGCAGGCTCAAACAATTAGTTCGTGAAGTGAAAACATTGTACTACAAATGAGAAAAACCGAACTTACATTGTTTTTGATAACCTATGCACTCAACTTGAGTCCAATGTTTTCGGTTCTTTTCGCTTTGTATAGTAGTAGTATTATTTATTTTGATTTATGGCCGTTGGTGTCCTCTCGTTCTCGTATACATTTACATTTTCACCAGCGACATAACAATGTGTGATGTTATCATCGTTCCCAAACTATACTGAAAATAAGTAATTTCCGCCTTCTTATAGCCTAACTTGGCGTAAGCGTTTCTCCATACGATCCGTCTTGCTTCTATTCTATCACTTTAACTCAGAGATGGGCATGCACACATATCGTCACACTTTTCACACGCATACAAGCACAGTTGCTTGAGCTGCATTCGTGTTCTATAAATAGCTTTCAATGCTTATAGCGTACGTGTGATTTTGTGCAGTCGGCCGCGGCAGAGGTCCTATGCACACGCTGCCTCGTGTGCATTGGAACGTCGCGACGCGCCCATCTCTGCTTTAACTAGATTAACTTTTTGCTCTTACCATTGATATTAGTATACACTGTTTATATACAAAGAAAAATATGATAAATTCGCTTAAAAGTATGCAAGCTTTATTTCCTTTATAAATTACTTTTTTTAACGAGATAATTCAAAGTCAATTATCGCAGCGTCAACATTATCCATACTGTTCATTCTTTCAGAATTTGTGTCAAGATAAGTAAATATTTTCCTGCATTATTAATAATCATAAACATAGCATACTTTGAAGGGTATTTATTATGATATTCTGTTTGTGTATAAACAGGGTGATAGGGGTTTTTAACACCACATTATAATCCTGTGCCAGGCTTTTTCCACTGAGTTTCACCGGTAAGCAAGTTGCGATAATTTATGGGTATCTGCATACAGGAAACAGTCCACCAACCAAAAAATTTTGAAACAATAATTTTTTTTTTTATACTTGTTATTAAATTGTGTTTTATGCCATTCGAAAATACCTTTAAATTCCACTAAAACCCTATGTATAAGTTGTGAAAGACCAATCCGAAAACGCATACGAATGTAGCGTTCGTCCCGCAGGATTTGTCCAGTGTGTATCCAAATAGAGAATTTTCTTTAGTCATACCTCATCTGCAGACTCCAAGCGGTTGTTATTGGTTCATGTATCTTCAACTTTACTTTATTGTTGTTGTTAGTCAATCATTGTCCCAGATTGAAGATTGTGCCTTAGTTGCTAAAAAAGAGCACACTAAAATTGATCATGGAAAAGAAGAATGATTGAGGTTTGAATTCAACTCAGCTTTATGGGGGGTGTGTGACACATTAGACCAATTTTGCAAATGAAAACAAAACTAAGAACATTTTACAAGTTTTTATTAATTTTCTGTATCTTTTGGTTTTTATTAATAACTTTAATAAATACAAAAATACAAAATCTAATATTTTTAAGATTACAATTTTGACAGTTTTGCTTTCTTTATTTTTAAATGCATAGAATTTTTTTATTTTTAAAGTATATAAGTACATAAATGATGTAAAATGTTGAATATGCGTTTACTGATTCTTTGGCCGAATCATTATTTGTACAAACGTCATAGAAACTGAATAATCATACTCGTTATTCTCTGTTTGCCTCCAACTTCCCCATTGTATACCTTTATAATTCACAGCAATACCATTCTTGAAGTACTTTCCATTGAGATCGCTAAACACAAAAGAGATAAAGTGTGTTAGCAACTATTCTAGAAAGTGTACGTGGACTATTCCTTACCTCCGACAACAGGCCCTATGCCACCAGGGGCCATGAATTTTAGCACAGTTTTTACCAACATGTTGATCATTATCCCGTTCAGGTGTGCTAAATTTCAATCCAACATGCTTAAATAAACTATCTCCAGCTGTTCCTTCATATTTTCCCACTGATTTGAGTTTATATTCATCGGCCTCGCTGCCCACTACAAATTCATCGTATCGAGCAAATTTCCTGGTGCCATTAACATCCAGTTGAATATACAATTCGTGGGGTTTCGACTGCGTTATCAAATGTAACTTTTCTAATCCAATGAAGAACTCATTGGTTAGATCCCCAAAGCCTTCCTTATACATTGCCCAATTCTTATTAAAGTCTACATTGCCATTGATTCGCCTCTGAATTACGGTCCAGCCTGATCCGGCCAATTGAGAATCACAATATACAGGAAATGGTTGTATACCGGGTACATGAATAACATGAATTCCGGTAGAATTCACAAAGGGCAGACAGCTACCCAGTTTTTGTTTATATTTTAAAAGGGCAGCCTTGCTGTTACTTTCTGTAGAGTTGATATCCAAATCAAGCTGCTTCATGTTAAATTCCAGTACATAACTTTGTCTTTCAATTGTTTCTGTATCTTCCGTAGATTGTGACATTAAACGAAGGATTTCCTGATCTTTATTTTTGATGGTTTCCATAGCCGTTTCCAGATTATCAGACAGCTGTTTAATTTTTTCGGTATAATTTTTTGATTGCGAAATCAGTTCTAAATTCTTAAATTGAATAGTTTGACTCTGCTCTTTAATTTGTTCTTTATATTCAGAGATTTCAATTTCTTTCTTTAAATTCTTAGATTGAATAGTTTGACTCTGCTGTTTAATTTGTTCTTTATATTCAGAGATTTCAATTTCTTTCTCTAAATTCTTAGATTGAATAGTTTGACTCTGCTGTTTAATTTGTTCTTTATATTCAGAGATTTCAATTTCTTTCTCTAAATTCTTAGATTGAATAGTTTGACTCTGCTCTTTAATTTGTTCTTTATATTCAGAGATTTCAATTTCTTTCTCTAAATTCTTAGATTGAATAGTTTGACTCTGCTGTTTAATTTGTTCTTTATATTCAGAGATTTCAATTTCTTTATATTTAATAAGTTCATCTTTAGCTTTGAGTATTTCATCTTTAGCTTTGAATAATTCATGAAGTTGTTTAAACATTATTTTCGTATTATTTTCAGATTGTACCTTAAGGATGATTTGGCTCTCCAAGTTCTTAATGGTGCATTCTTGATCTTTTAACTTGATTTCTAGTTCGGAAAATTGATTATGAACTGTTTGGCAATTTTGGGCAAATTTCAGAAATGGTCTAACCACCTGAAAACAGTGTGAACTACATAGTTCTTCTGTATCCTGTAAAACAGAAATAGTTTAATTTAGCTCTAGAATATATGGGAGTTTTATCAAAGATTTATAAATATTATAGATGACGCTTGCAAAATAAATACATCGAGAAGACTAAGTTAACTTCGTCAGTGTGTTTTGATACCCTTTCAAATGCCGGTTTTAAAATATCAGACTTTAGGAACGCAAACATTAAAATCAAAAATTGTTTCTTTTTAAAATCGATTTTCCGACTATCGGTCATACGATTTCGAACAAATTTCGCGATTCTGTTTGAAAGCAGCGAGTTTAAAAACCATAAAATTTGAAAGTTAGCGTCACTAAACCAGAGAACTGCAATGCGTAGTCATTAATGATCATTTTTTAAAATACGCATATGTACGCACGTATTAGAAACAGTAGGCTACGCATACGCACACTACGCATCAGAAAAAAACTGAGTATGCGTAGTACGTAGACGCAAAAGTTGAAATACACATACGTAGGCTGAAGCACTATGAAAAGTACGCACTAAATACGTACTCAAACTGAGCAGTGGGCATTTTCAAAATGCTTAATTTTTACTTCATTTATGCGTACTTCGAAATTTCTATAGGAAATCTAAGTTACTTTGTTACATTTTTTTTTTGGTTTTACTTAGCAATATACTTAGTTAGTTAGTTTATCTTGTTATGAGTTAATTTTAGCCAAAACTTATCCTTGGTATTTGCGTGAACAGTAATCTCAACAATATTTTATTACTATTATTATTATTATTAGTTTTATACTTCAACTTATCAACTTCCGCGTGACGAACGCTACTTTCGTACTCGCTTTTAGATTAAAATATAAACATATTTTTGTTTTTCAAAGATATACCTTCAACTTATACACAGTGTTTAGTGAGATTGAAGTGTACTTTCGAATGGCATAAAACATAGTTTAAAAATAGGTTGCAAAATGAAATTAGGCCGCGACCATCAAATGAAATTAGACCGCGCGGCCTTATTTCATTTTTCAAAATGAATTTAGACCGCCATCATAAAATGAAATTAGACCGCGCGGCCTTATTTCATTTTTCAAAATGAATTTAGACCGCCATCATAAAATGAAATTAGACCGCGCGTGCTTATTTCATTCTTCAAAATGAATTTAGACCGCGCGATTTAAAAAAAAAATTTTGTCTAGGGCAGGTGTGGAAATGAGTTTAAAAGTATCTATCCACAATCCGTTCAAACCACAAACATTGAAGAACTAGACCGTGCGGTCTAATTTCATTTTGTGATGGCGGTCTAAATTAATTATTCAGAATTCAATTAGACTGCTGACCGCGGTCTGAATTCACGCAATCTAATTTACATCACCCGTTGCGAAATAATTGATCACAAAGTTTTGTGACGGTGGAAGTCACTTTGAAAGTTGAAGTGTGTTTTCGTAATTTTTAGCGAATTTTGCGAAATAAAGCACACAATGACTAATACTTTAAAGGAAGATGAATGTTTATATCAATGGACGTGAACCCTTTGTGACGCTACATTTTTCATTACAGTTAATTGCAATCACATGGTTTCGTATGGTTTCGTATGCGAATGCCCTGTGTACTCTTAGAAAGACTTTAGATAGCACAAGTTTTATACAAAAAAATATGCCATATTAATGTCAAAATGAGAAAAATTGCGTTATAGCGTAGTGAAACCGAAAATTTTCAAAGGGGCTATGAATAAATTTAAGATTGGCTTACATTAGTTCAATTTAATTGTTTCCCTATGAAATTATGAGAAAACATAGTGTTTTTTTTTTTAGTTTTTACCACTTTTGGCAGTTGCCTATATATATTATAGCATTTAAACATCGGCCGCAAATTATTATAGCATGTTAAATAAGTTTGGCTACAACATCCATTAAGGGCCAAGCCAAGGTTCAATTTATTATGTTAGCTGCAAATTGCACAAGTTTAGAAGATTTTGCTCCAGAGATATTTGGGTAATCTTGTCTTGACCAAGGTTCGTATATATTTTTATACTTATTGAGTTTATGCAAAAGTATGTAATAGTAACATAACATTGTGTAATAACTAGACATCGGATTTTACATATTTACATATTTTGAACCGCATGTGCGATTTAAGTTCTGATTGCACACATCTTATTTTTATTAAAAAACGATCTAATTCCGCTAAAAACCATTTTGCATAAATTGCATATTTGCATAAAAATATATGCAAAATATGCAGAATATGTAAAATATGTAAAAAACATATTTTTTTATGAAATGACATATTTCAGATACATTATTATCCTAGTAGGCCAGGGTTAATGTGTTCTTTCTGTGATTCTGTGCTCACCATTTTCTGATTTTGTTGCAAATCCGTTTCACTTTGTAAATCAACTTCATCAAATCAACTTTTAATTAATTAAAATGCCGAAAATAAGCGATAAAAAACAGGTTTGATTCAAAAATGGCTAAAAGAATTGGAATCAAACTGTTTTCAAATACAGGAAGACAACGTAGTCTGTCTTACTTGCAAAAACTTTCAAGCTTTTATCTGAAGTAAAGGACATTCTAAATGGTGTGAAAGGAGAATTCGGTATAAAACTGCAAAAAAAAAACTAAAGGGCGTATTGGATCGGAGTCCGGACTATGGTTCATTTGATAACCTTAATCAAATATTTTCCAATTCTGATTCGGAAATAACTGACGCGGGGAAAATTAATATGTCTGACATATTTAAATTCAAATATGCACCGCTTACATCTTGCGATGTGGAACGCAGTCTTTCGGCCTACAAGCTAATTTTTTCTGAGAAACGCCAAGAATTTACAATGGAAAATTTAGAAAAATGCTTAAATGTATACTGCTACAACAATTATAATAAAAACATTTTTGAAAAATAAAATTTTCGTTCTAAGTTTACAATGTTGTTGTGCGGGAGAGGTATATTCTCAGCATTCACATGACAGAAAGGGATTAATATATAATTCTGGAGTTTCCGAGCGCCTATAAAATTTGCTGCGCTTTCGTAAATAGTCAAATGAAAATTTGACAAATTTCGCAGTTTTTGGTCTAAGCCTCTAATATACGCGTCTTCAATTGCCATCTATCCAACCTTCATAGTTATCTTAGGTCGTTCGAAAATTTTTCAAATTTCGCGATTTCCTTGACCATTTGATATACTCCTCCTATTTACCAGCCGGTTTACCCTTCTTTATGATAATCTAAATTCAAATGTGAATTTTTGAAATTTCGCGATTTTTTGACCATTTATTCGACATCTTCTTTATTTATCCGTGTACTTTAGCCGTCCATAAAATCGTCATAAAAATCTGAAATTAATGAACAATTTAGAAATTTCCCATATTTTAGAACTTCCAAGACACACCTTTCATTTGCTCGGTCTACAACTCCCATTTAACCGTCTATATATGCCATCATTATATTTTTAACAATAATCTAAGCTCAAGAATAAGAATTTTTGCAAATTTCTCAATTTTTATACATTTTTTATACATTTACATATTTTACATATTTATTACATATTTTACATATTTAGTGCATATTTTGCATATTTGTTTACATATTTTACATATGTAAAATATGCAAAATTTGCATGTATTGAATATGCAGTTTCCAATGGAAAGTGGGTTATTTAATTAGTATAAATCCAAATTTTCACCTCAATCAACCTTCATTTAAAAAAGTACATAAAATCCGATGTCTAGTAATAACATTTGATTTGCGTATACGCACAGAAATTAAGCGTAGTGTGCGTATGCCTCAAATATAAAAACGTAGTGTGCCTACTTTTGAAGTATACATACGTCAGCGAAGTTGAAATACGCATACGCACTATGAAGTATACGTATACGTACTTTGTTAAAAATGCGTATTGAAATACGCATACGTTTTTTGACTGGATACGCATTGAAGCATTGACGCATTTGAAGCTATACGTATGCGTATACGTTTTTGGTACGTTTTGCAGTTCTCTGCACTAAACTTGATGATTACTAGTTTTATATGCTTTCAAAAAGATTCGCAAAATTTGATCGAAATCGGATGACTATATCTTAAGGCTGCCGTAGAACCAATGGGTCTTAAAACTGGGGAAAAGGTTTTTTTTTTTCCATTTTATCGTTCTTAAACTTGCTGTTACGTAAAAAAATTTGATTTGATATTTGATTTCAATGCTAGAGTTCTTAAACTCTGCTATTTCAAAATCAGCATTTGCAAGGGTATTAAAACTTCGGCACAGACAAAGTTAGCTTAGCCTTCTTGTTTTTATGCTCAATAAACCCAAAAGAATAGTCTTAAACATTTTTCAGCTGACAAATTCACTTCACATCGCAGCAACAAGTCTGCCGGCAATTAGTTTTTTTTTGGTAATTGATTCTGTTTTATATTCTCGTACCGTATAATTTCAATTTCGTAAAAAACTAGCACAAAGGATGTCTTTGGTTTTCATATTCTTACCGTAGTATCAAGACACTGAGCACTCGATAAGCCATTTTGCCATGAATTAAAGCAAAGCAACAGCACGAAAATGAATTTAAACATTGCAAAATACTTTTTGACCACTCCGCAATTGAATCGAATCGCAACTGATTTTGTCAAATCGCCAAATTTACAAAGAAAGCTGCCAAATATAGAAATTAGACCAGGCTTATCAGTGATCACGACACGGACAGCCTCCGGGTCAGTTTCAAAGAAAGTTTACAAAATGTGTGATAAGAATTTTTCAAATAAAATTTGGCAATCTTGGGACACAAGATTATTGTGTTAAAGAGGCGCTGCTGTCAGTGATAACCCCTTGGGATAAGTGCGCCCTTGGCACCCTCTCTTACTAATAATGGCTGCAGGCTGGATTTCCAGCAGATCGACAGCTCCATTATGATGCATGCAAGATGGACCACTTCACCCTTAGGGGTAAGGTAACGCTATGGATAACCCCCAAGAACAGGCATCTTCCAAACACAAGCACTCAGCTAGAAGGGATCAGCTAAGTGGCCAATGGGCCAATGTATGCCTACCAGAGAAAAGTTCCAGTTAGCCTTACCTTAGGGGGCAGTCACAGATTGCATGGGCTTAGTTTTATAAATTTATTTGCAAAAGTATGAATTTGATTTGAAAATTGAATTTCGGTTTTCATTTAAAACGAAAATGTGGTTCCATTTGCCAAGGAAACAGCGACAGCCAACCAGCTAAAGTAATAGGCGAACAGAAATCTGCAGAAGGCTTCAAATTTCAATTATCATGGCATGCTTTTAGGGGGCCATCAATAAAATAATTTAAATAATTTTCTGCCACAGCCTAAAAGTATGCCACACTAAATAAACTCAGTTGCTTAACAAAAGGAGCCGAGACCTGCATAAAGAGCACTTGGATTTGGATGATTTAAGCCGGTTAACTTTAACACATCGATACGAAAATGGACTCTAACCACGAGGAAGGAAGAATACAAGTCGATTTATAAGTACGTTTGGCTAAAGAATCCTAGGTAATTGTATTTTACAAGCCTTTTCTCACCAAAAATTCGGTAATTTTTTTTTTCTCAATGGATTGCGTTCTTTAATGAATTTATGGGAAGAAATTAGATGGCAGTCAACCACGATTCTGTTTTTTTTATCCAATTTTCAAGTTTGCGTTTGAATTACGCATTA
This sequence comes from Lordiphosa magnipectinata, assembly GCA_037044535.1. Taxonomy (NCBI): domain Eukaryota; kingdom Metazoa; phylum Arthropoda; class Insecta; order Diptera; family Drosophilidae; genus Lordiphosa; species Lordiphosa magnipectinata. The sequence goes on along the minus strand of JBAMBO010000670.1, from coordinate 30,093 downwards.
GTTTTATTAAAATCGTGTGATAAAACCATATTTTGGAATGTGAAGCTGGCTAGAGAAGATGGACGACACAGGCCTTCAGGTAAATTGGTTATAAATCGCGGTCCATGGAAGGTAACATAATTCCCTTGATTTTGGTAAGGATGAGCTTATAATAGATACTTACTCGCTGTTCTAAAACAGCTCTGAGCCAGCTAGAAATAGTTTAAAAGTGGAAAAAAGTTTCAAACGGAATCAAAACTGGTCCAAAATTGATGGTATATTATTTTAGTAAAATACAAGCAGATTTTATTTTGTAAATTTATTTCATTCCTAGCGTATCAATTAAATGTGTATAATGCTTACAACAAATCTTTATTGCTTACTATCACCAAGAGAATATAGTTTAAGTTTATGTCTTTAGTTGAGTCCTGCCAATTTCCTGCGATGGTTATAACAATCGTTTCCATTTAGTGGGAATGTTTGTATGTATGTGTCTTTGTCGTTTCTCAGTGAATATTCGATAAAAGTGCATTCAGTTTATTTTTGGTTAGTTTAATAATTGGCATCAGTTGTTCTCGGAGGAGTATTGCCGCCTCAATTGGTTATTCCAACGCCACACACGTACTTTTCCATCACTTGAAATAGAAAAAAATGAAACGTTTTAATTTGTTTATAAAAATGAATAAGAATGCATAGTTACAGACATAGTTAAGAGATTATTTTTTAACATTCGAAATTTAATATTGTAACTAAAATATAATTTGATTTTAGACTATTACTTTATCTTAATCTTAAAGTCTACCGCTGGGTTGAGCTGCAGGCGATTAATTTTAATATTTATGGTCCAAATGGAGCAATGATTTTTAGATGTCGGGATGGAGAACGGGCTGATTTACGAAACCTGCACCGAAACGGGAAGGAAAATTAAAATTAAAATTTTGGTTCGAAATTGGAGAGATTTTGGTTTAATCTCTCAATTGTTTGTCCAGTAAAGAGTATTTTTAATGTGGGCTTTAATCGTAAGTATTTCTTTTTCAATTAATTTTAAAATTTTCATAAAATTTAAATCTTTTAAAACTTACTTTCCAGATTATCAGTTCGGGCAGTACAAAATTCCGCGTAACTCAAAATAAATTTAAGGCAGGGATTGTATACTGCAACACTCCGATGTGTTCCAGAAATCTCTAGAGATTTTGGGGTTAGTTGTTTTTGAAAACAGCCAATCCAAATGTCGGTGTTCCACAAAAGTTCGGAGATTTCATTTTTCGAAGTTAGCTTCGGAGTTGCATGCAAAACAGCTGGCAAAAACAGCTGACTGGTAGTTTTTGCGTTGGGGCTGCCACGACAGGGTTGTAGGCTTCAAAATAATTTAAATTAATGTAGGATTCAAATTTTATTTGGTAGTTTCCAAGCCAAATGCTGCAAGTGGTTGTGGTATGCACTGAGTTTCAAATTAAAATCATTTTTAAGCCATTAGTACTCAATTCTATCGAAAAAAAATTGAAGAGAACGCTGACCCGCCTAAAAACAATTTTGAATTGACAACCCTGTTGCTTACAAGTGAGTGGAGTGCACAAATATAAATTCAAAAATGCCCGTGGCTGCATTAATTGTTTGGATATTGCTGGGAGAAGGCCGTTGGCGAGGGAGACATAAACGAAACAAAAGTTTCAGAAATGATGCAATCCACTTTTAATTTCTGATGATGCGTAAGCTACTTTTCTGCCGCGATATCCGACTGCTTTTCCATATGGCATTACTGCCTCTTCCTCCGGAGTTCTATATTTCCCCCATAGAAACATCCTAAAATTTTAAAAGATCAAAAAAGATGTAAAAAAAAGTGCAGTTAAAAATTTTACTGCTGATTACTTGGGTTCCATTTGTAGTTTGAAATTCTCGCCTTAATTAACCTTTTAAATCAACTTTTAATAAACTGCTAATTTATCCACATAATCTTGTTAAATTTATACTTCATTTAAGCGAACACACTTAATTTTGAAAAGAAAATTGAAACTCCGAAAATGATGTAACTTTTGGAATAAGTTGGCAGGTTTGCTTATTGTTGCTTTCTGCTGCCCTCTGACTTTTGCATTGATTTGGTGGACAATATTTAAAAATTCATTTTTATTACATAAAACCCATCAAATCTTTAATAATATTGATGCAATTCGATCAGTTAAGCATTTAAGCGTTGTTCCCTCATTATCATATTTGCCTCAAATCTCTTTACATGCAAAACATAAACCAAATGTCGCCACAAAATTCGCAACATTTGAAAACAACCAAAAGAGGTTTCTGGAACACCGACAATTGCTTTTGGGATGCTTTTGCGTTGTTACGAGGTTTGTAGAACACGGCCGACTGTGACACATTTTTGAACTCAAAAAAGTTGATAGCGTCGAGACCAAAAAATTCTGAAATGGTATGATGGTAGTATAAAAATCCTGTCTGGGTTTAGTCTGATTAGCTGCCGTTTTCTTTTTATTGCACATCAAAAAAATTACATTAGTTTCGAATGTAGATAAATGGAAACTTTGATCTAATAGCCGAAAAATACAGTCGGTTTTTGGAAGCGGGAAACTTTAAGAATTCCGATTCCGCATGATTTGATCGAAATTGGAAACTGTAACAGGCCTGAATATTCTTTATTTCAATAATGTAATTTTACAACTTTTGAGAACTGCTTTGTTAATGATCATTATATCATTATATCTTCCAAGAGCCGTTCATCTATACTAGCTCTTAGATTAGAAAGATGAAACTTAAGTGTTGAAAAGGCTCGTTCAACTGATACCTGAGTTGCTGGAACAGCAAGTATAGCTAAGGAAATATCTTGTTTGTCCTCGTTTTTCTGACCTTTCCAAAATTTTAAGACATTTGTCGATGTACTGAAGAGTTAGTAAACTTTCGCACATTGGGAAGGTTGAGTTTCATCGCATTACACAGTCTAGCACTGTTTTTTTGTTAATTTTTCTATATGCAATAGATTTCATATAGTGTGAGTACGGAGTTTCTTATAAAGTGTGCGAACTCTAGTAATGTCTGTGTAAAAATGTGTAAAAATAATCGTTAACTACTAAATTTAGCACAATGAACTGTAATTATAGAGTCCCCTCCATGGAATCTATTGAGGTAACTTGGCCATCGTCCAAATAAAAAAATGCTGTTGATTCACATGAGCTACCTTCATAAACATTACATTCATTACATAAATAAATTAATCTCAGTGATCAAGTCTCACTGGTGCATGCGTCCATTGTCAAATCATGAAGTCCTATAAACAATTAAGGGTCGATTTCTCAGTTTTTGGATAGCTGCTACATGTGCTAGAAATATTTACATTTTACTCTGCTCTTTTAGAGCGATGTAGAAAATGAGAAATCGGTCCGAAGTGTTTTTTTCAAAATTACCTTGATGCAGTAAAAATCCGCTTTCCATTTGTTGCTATATCAGTTATCATTAAACCAGTCTTCATTTCGGCCAAGCTTTCGCATGTGTTAAGATTCCAAAAGCGCACAACTCCGCCACGGCAACCTGATATCAAGATATCATCAGAGATTGCCATGGCCGACACCCATCCTTTGTGTGCGTTGTTAAGTGACTGTCGAATTTGAGAATTTTTAATGATTTAAAGTCCTTGCAGAACCAAGAAGTTATTTTTCAGTTTCACCTGTTTCAGTGTTCCGGACTTTAGGTCCCATTGCTTAATTCCCAAATCTCTGCTGCCAGAAAACAGCTCCACATTCGTCCCAACAGCACTTTGAGGAACTACTAAAGTTTGTACTCCATCATAGTGAGGCGGTTCCAAGTTTAATAGAGGGTAGGTCACCCCGCCCATACGCGGAGCTTCGAATACTTTTACATAGTGGTCTTTGGACCCAGTTGCCACATAATCGGTACTTCCTTCATTATCTCCTTGCCAAGATGTAATGCACATCACTGCAGCTTGGTGTCCGCCGGCTAGTTTTCCAGTACACGCGAATCTGAAAAATGCGTGACCTTCTGAGCTCTGTCGGCACTTGAGAAAATATCACTTACGTATTCAAGTCCCAAATGCGAACTTTATCCGCTGCAGCCACATACAAATTTCCCGAAGGTCCCAGGCACATAGCAGTAATAGATGTTTCACCAACAGCCGTAGATGTAGACGCATTGCTATTTACCAAGGAACCTGAAGATGCAATAGTTTTTACTGCCTTTGTGTTACTCATACGCAAGTCCCAAACGCGCACGAAGCAACCAGATGCCGAAAATACCAGTCCACTCTCTATATCATTCTGGATAGCAATCACTGGGCCAGGATGTGTAGCTAAGCAGTTTTGTGCGGTCTCTTGAGTCAAATTCCAAACCTTTACGGTGCGATCAGCAGACGCGGTGTACAAAATATCGCCGCTGATCTTAATCGAAAGGACCGAATTGTTGTGACCATTGACGGTATGGGTGCAGAAAAGCGGGTCACTTGAACGGATCTGTGATTGAAATGAAGAAAATCATTACTATAGGCTAAGGATGGGAAGAATTGCATCGTTTCAGTTCTCTTTGCATATTTCCTGAAAAATAAAATATTCGAAAATTACCTCAAATGTGTTCTACTTACTTTTCCCGCATATTTGTGTATTACTCCACCGGGCAGTGGATTTTGAATACCAGCGCCAAGTCGTGAAAATACATCATTTGTGTTATTGTCGTCATCCTGTTGTATATAACGTGTCTGCTCAATACTGCACATTCCAATAAGCCACATCCGGAAGTTAAATGGTCAAGTCAAATTATGTTTAGTGCAACATTTGTGAGTATTTTCATTAGTAAAATGGAGAATAGAACACAGAAATCACACAACAACGTGGTTAGTACAAGTAACAAAAATCTGTTCGCTGCATAAAAGCATGCAAATTATTTTAGTGAATTTTGGAAAATATTGTCCAATTTATACACTGTGCATGGGTCTTTTAAATAAATATATCAAAAAATCTCTGAGGAAATGAAAACTAAACAAGATTTGGATAAGGATTAGAATTAGACACTATTTCTATGTACAAATGCTTACTATGGACCGATTTCTCAACTTCTGTATGGCAGAAAAGATAGGAAATCGACCCTTAAGATATAGAAAAACATGAATGTGTCAACCGAAATTGATTTTCTCACTTTGATGCATTTATGCATTTAGATATTTGTAGGTTGCAACAATCAAAGTTTTCTAAAACAATAAATAAATAAATAAATAAAAGTTTTCTACTACGAGTTCTTAAAATAATTGTTAAAAAATAAAAAAATAATTTAAAAAGTAGTTTAACGAAACTAAAAATATATAAATCATTCAAGTATTATATTTCTACAGCATCTCTCGTGATTTGCATGGTCTTGGCTGGAAGTAATTTGGTAACCATCTGCGGCAGAAAAATTTCTCTAACACTTTTAGAAAACTGAACTGAAACCAAAACAATTATCTGGAAATCAAGAATCCCATTGCTATGGTTAATAATCTCCTCAAAATTATCCAATTAGTACAAAGACCGTAGAACTCACAAAAATGAGTAAAGGGCACACAAATGAATGGCAAGTTGAAATTTGAGATGTGGACCTACGATTTAATATGTGAGCTAACTTTCCTGACATTCACTTGCGCATGGCCGTTACTCATCTTTATAGAATCTTTAACAGTTTTTATGTACATCAAAAATATCATGGAAAATGCCGTTCAAAGTATGCTAAGGTTATAAATAACAAAGATAATAAGTTATTGATGAAGAAAATCTATGAATAAAATTTTGTAGCTGGATCAATTTATTTGAATTTAAGTTTTGGTGCTTGGTTAATCATTTACACCTTAATTGCTCCAAGTGCATGTTTATGACTTTCCATCGTTGCAAACCTTCGCTGGCTACCTATACGATTGGCAATGAACCCTTATAACGAATATCTACAGTCGTTGATCTTGGAGTTCTTTTTGGCCCAAAATTGAGTTTTAATCCTCATATCTCCTCTATGGTTAATAGGGCGAAAGGTGTACTTGGATTCATTAAACGTTGGTCGAAGGAATTTAATGATCCATATACCACAAAGCTTCTGTATACTGCTCTAGTTCGCCCTGTACTTGAATACTGCTCGTCCGTCTGGTGTCCGCAATATAAAAAGTATATCGATCGAATTGAATCAGTTCAAAAGCAATTCTTGCTTTTTGCCCTACGTGGCTTAAATTGGGACCCTAACCTTCGTTTACCAACGTACTCCAGCAGACTTTTCCTTATTGACCTTCCTTCGTTAGCTAACCGTAGAACAGTCTTAGGTGTTTCTTTTCTTCATAAGCTAATTATCGGTGATGTAGACTCTTCTGATCTTTTAGGTCGCCTTAACTTTTCCGTTCCTTCTAGGCCAACTAGAAACTATTTTCCTTTTATCTTGTCTAGATGCACAACTGATTATGCCCAGCATAATCGATTTCGGGTTTTATGTAAGAATTACAATGATCTCAATCACCTGCTCTCAACAGAACTCTCTCTCTCTTCTCTCTAAAAAAGTCTCTCTATAATTATCTCCGGTGAAATCTCTGACCATTCCCAGCTGTGAGTAGGGGCATAGCTTGCCGGACTGGCTAAAAAATCCTCCCCCACCGGGTCAGAGATTTTCCGGTTATTTAGTTTTAAGTTTTACGTATACATTTTTTATTTTTAAAGTTTACTTTTAGATAGTTTTCTCTCTTTCTCTCTATCTCTGTTTTAGTTTAATTTATTATATTATCTTATTTTTTCGTTTGCTCCTATATAACTATAGGTTTTGGCTTTTTCTCTCTCTCCCTTTTCTCGATCTCTATATTATTAACGTTTTTGTTAGCTCTAATAACGTCTCTGACTACAATCGGCTGTGAATAGGGGCATAGCTGGCCGGAAGTGCAAATAAAATACCCCCACCGTGTCGGAGTCGTTATTAGTTTATTTTGTAATTTTATTAGATTTTCTTTGATAGGCTTCCTTAGCTAATAAAATTTTTTTTCTTGTAACGTATTTATACTTTTGTTGACAGCCTTTGTTTGTCGACTCTAAATAAATAAATAAAAAAGAAAAAAAAAAAATTTCGAAATTTTTTTTCAATTTATTTAGTTAAACAGTAATTTATTTTGAGCATCTTTAACCGTTCCGACAATGTGAATGAATGTACAAGGTGGATTACACCAGTATAATGAAGGGTTGGTGAAGATTCTAGATGACTTTGGTGTGCTGAATACAAATGTGTTTTCAGAAATGATCCACTACGTCGATTTTTAGTAATTTGAGCTTAAAGTTGCAAGTAATGCCTACTTTGACCCTTTTAATACGCGTTGTGGGGAACCTATACTTTTGTTTTGACTTTCTTTGATATTATCGGAAGGTACTACTCCTTAACTTGCCTTTTGCCTTGCCTTTTTTTGATATTGTCGTAAAGAACTATTTCTTAACTTTAAAATAAACTATCCCAAAAATTTCAATGAATTTTTTCAAGAATTTTTAGTAATTGTATCCGTTTTCACAAAAAATCGAATAAATTGTTGCTACCCCAAAGTACGCAATGGGTGTTGTTGAAAATTTTCATTGAAATTCTATACAAATTACTAGCCAGTTGTACTGTTTCTGCAGGGCATAGCTTTAGGCAGTAGTCAATTTTTCTATTTTATTATATGTGTGTATTCAAAATTCTATACCTTTGCTAAAAATAATCGTACAATTCTTTGAAATAGTTAATTTCAAAATTAAGAAATGGTAACTTACGATAATATCAAAAAAAGTCAAAACAAAAGTATAAAGTAATAAGTAAGTAGGTAAGTATAAAGTAAGTAGGATCCGCACAAAACGCGTCTAAAAAGGGTCAAAGTAGGCCATTTTTTTGCAACTTTAGGCTCAAATTACTCAATATCTCGACGTGATGGTCCAAAAACAGATTCGTGTTCAGCATACGAAAATCATATAGAAATAGTTATTTATGATGCTGCCACAGCTGACCATTAACTTGCTCGATCTAATGGATAATTAAGAAAGGAAATAAAATTGACATACTTTTAAGGGCATTTATCATATAATATATGACCAAAGGTAAACAGTATATTAAGTTAGTGCAAAAGTATGTAACATTTCCGACACTATAAAGAATATTCTTGAGCATATTCTTGATCAGCATCAACAGTCGAGTCGATATAGCCATGTCCGTCCGTCTGTCTGTTCGTATGAACGAAGAGATCTCAAAGATGGTAAGAGATAGAAGTTTTGACGTGTATGGGACATAAGGTTCTTATACTTGCAGAAAGATCAAGTATATTTCGAATTTTCGCAACGTCCATCCCGCCTCCACATTTTGGAAAAAACGTCATATCTCTCACAGTATGGTAGATAGGTGGTTTGTACCTTCTACGCATATTTATTAACACTAGTTTACAGCCAAAAAGACCCATTTCTACTGAAACTATTTTTAAGTGTAGTTTGGACTGGTGATCTGCTTGACACCATCTGACGATTGTGAATTGAGATATGGCATAAAATGTAAGTGCACCTACCGAAAAAATTAAAAAAATTCATATTTAAAAATATATTTTTGAAATTGATTTTTGAGATCACCAATCCAAACTACACTTCAAAATAGTTTCAGTAGAAATGGGTCATTTAATTTTTTTTTTTTTTGTAATTTAGTGTAATCAGTATTATTTATCGATTTGCACAAGGAATGATAAAGATCGGATGAACGATAGTCGAGTTATAAGGAAAATAAACAACACCGGCCGCAACGGCGAGTGGGCAGCACTTGTCACACATTTTTCCACTTTGTGTGGATCACATATATACAAACTTTGGGGGTACAGAGTATGTTATAGTCGGTGTTCTGAATTAAGCAGTTATATTTTGAATTTCAAATATTAACGTATTTAAGTTGAATATGTAAGCCGAGTTGGCAATCCTAATTGTAAGAATTTGGTATTTTGAAAGATGCCTAAAACGGTAACACCAATTGAAAAAGACCGCGAGTCGAGTAAAGGGCTTCAAGCAGCACAGACAGTGCAAAGAACAAGAAAAAATAAGGCTGACCGCCACAAGAGTTAAATTGTTTAAGTTTTAGTTTAAGTTGTTGTTTAATAAAGAAAAATACAAAATTGACACAAACGACGAAGAAGAAACCATTGGAATTGGTCGATCGAACCGGATAATTAATAAACATATATTTACAGGTGTTTGTGACACAACGTTATGGTCCTTACAAAGCCTAGCGACCAACAGTCGGGCTTGACCGACTTTCTTTCTTGTTTATTTTGCGCATTAACAGGGTATTTGGTACAAACTTTTATAGTCTTTAGCAGGGCTGTAACTTGAAATTACCATCAAAATCAATCAAAAATTACCAAAATTGAATTACCATTACAGCCACTTTCAAGAAATTAAAAATTTCATCGCAAATTACTTCAAATAATTCATTTACCAATCATTAAATTTGTAGGTACAATTATTGAAATAATTGTAATGGTAGTTTTTTTATACGAAATAATTGGAATTGTAATGGTAATTAAATTTTTAATTATAAAAAAACTAAAAAAAAAAAAATGGGAATGGTAATTTCAATCTTTAGCCCTGGTTATGAATAAGATGAGTTTTGTTCTTTGACAAACAATTTTGGATAAGATGATTCTCTGCAAATATGTTGATTTTAGGTACAATCGATGTTAAATTTTTGTAAATTTGTTGCTCAGAAATTAAGGTTATATATTGAATTGGACTTAGAGAAAATCTCTAAAATAAGCATGCAAAATGTTAATTGTCGCATTATTATTAATGTTATTGTTATGCAAGTTAGACATAAATATTTAAGGTTATGCCGTAGTCGTGGTGCTAGTGCGACTGCACTTAACGATTTGTAAAAATTTGCTGCCACTGAAATACATAAATTCACTTCTCAATTAAAAAGGTTCGGCATTTGGGACTTCCAAAGCATTGGGACCTTGCTTATTGTTATAATTCCTTAAAATTTCATTTATGTCTATACAGTTACAAGGTACAAACCAAAATTGATTCAAAAGCAAATACAAATTGAAAATAAAAGTTCTTAAAACCAAATAAATTAATTAACTTTAACCTGTGTATAAAATAATTTTGGAACCGAAAACATGGTGCAGATAAGGTGCCCCATTTTGGTGCGCTATTTACATACATAATTTTCATACGATTCATATTACGTTTTTTGTTTATTAGATATGTATTTTTTTTTAGATACATAAATCAAATCTATTTTACAATTGATAAAATAAAAAAAAAACTGGACTTACAATCCAGAGGTTGCCTTGTTTGATAACGATCTTCGACCAAGCCTCGGGGACTGAACTAGTGGATTGTTTTTAATGGTAGCAGTGTCAGTTTTTTGCCCAGTTGTTGCCTGCAACGAGTGCCTAAGTGATTCATTTTAGTTAGTGATAAATACAAGGGAATATTGAAGCCGTTAAAAAGCTGTGGGAACAAGACTTATTAGAAGAAAAGAAAGAAAAAAAACGGTTTGGTTCACTTCATTTCATTGACAACTTTACAAAGATGCTTGGAAATTGTATTAGAAAACTCAACTACATAAAAGTCCCAGAGGACTACCCCTAGAGGACAACAATCTGTCGAATTGTAGTCGGGTGACAGTATAGGTAACAGTAACCAACTGAAATTTGAGGAATTTCTTGAAATTTTAAATACATTTATACTTTCAGTAAAATTTATCCAACTAATTTTTTCATTTATTGTAAATGAGGCTAGAGAATCCCCAATTTTTCACAAAATTGCACAGAAGATTGTACAATTTTTGATTTTTAATGGTATCCGAGTATATTCAGGTCGATCAGAAAAAAGTTTGTCTCAAGTGTGCAAATCGAATTCAAATGTGGTTCAAAGCCATATCTCAGAAACTATTCAAAGCTGCGCTTTAGCTTGAATGTTATCGAAATAGTTTAAAAAAGATCAAACCATCTGGTTCAAACATCTTTATAAGCTCTCTCTGACGACTTCAATGTTTAAGAATTGAAAGAAGGGTCGGCAAAAAACTCAATCACATCTGGCATTTCGTATGTATATGTAGCCACTGACATTTTGCTATGCGGCATTGTTTGCGAAGCAGCGCAGCGACTAACTTATACTGTCTGCGTGTCGAATTCGCTGCCGCTGAGCACTTTTGTATGCACAGTAGATAGCGACACGTCAGATTCCGGATTGCATCAATAACATTGCTTTTACATCAGCATAATAAGAAGACGAATCAGCTGAATTGATAAAAAATTAACGTTTTCTTCTTTCTTTTCTGGTCGATTACTTAGTCAATAAGCTTGAAAGTGTATAAAGTTTAGGCGTAGCGAATTGGAAAATGCAATTTTTTACTACTTAAGTTACATACGACACTGAATCCAACTTACTTTAAGGATCCAGGAGCGCTTGGCACGCGCATTAATGGAATAGAGTGGTGAATCATGGGCTCATGTTGTGTATACGACCGCGTCATTGCATCAGTCTGTACAACAAAATAAAAAACAAAGGTTTTATGATTGTTTTGAACCATCTATCCAGCTTGCAGTTATTTACCTGAAGGGGAGTGTCCGAGTCACCAAACAGAAGATCGTGTCTTCTGGCTGTACGCCTGCGCACTTTGGGACTCTTGTCAGATGAGCTAATATATTAAAATATAATCAAAGATTAATTTGGTTTAAACGAGATCCTAAATTATTTCTCCAGTGGGCTGCAAACTGTTTCAAATGATTGATTGCTTGTGGAATAAACTTCATTACGCTCCAAAAACACCGTTAGAACGCTGTCTTTTCTTGCATCATGTAAGGATAAAAATATAAAATGCTTACTATCTTTTTAACATACGGTTGCTCTGCGATTTTACGTTGGCTTAGTATTAATTTTCTACTTAACATAAACTAGTACTCTTACGTTTCGATGTTGGTGGCGGGTGATGAACTTCTACTCTTGGGCAAAGCGATTTCGGCATGAGCGGATGGATGTGTGAATGCGTCTTCTTGTGGAATGTCATAGGTTCCATTGCTGTTCAACGATCTTTGGGAGCCGGTGCGATTTAAGTTGTTAATGTTGTAGTTGCCACTCAGGTTTAAGGAATTTAATAGGTCGGCGATTTGAACATTACTGTTTTGTGACAAAAAGTGCTGCAACAATTGCTGCTGTATGCTACTTTCATGTTGAGCTTCGTTCAGCAGAGCCATGTGCTCCTGGAGCAGACATTCCGACATGGCCGAAGAGCACGACATGGAAACGGCCTGATCTGAAAACTTTTGTAGAAGGTATTTGGCCTCTTCTACGTTGCTTACAGATTCCAAAAAGTTTTGAATCTTATACACGTCATTCTGGGCTGAATCTTTCGAGTCTTCACTTTCCATAATTGCTTGTTGGACATGCTCAATATTTTCCTGCACATAACTGATGTTGGTCTTCAGGTTGTCCTCCTCGTTGGACAACTCGGATGTCTTTTCCATTTGCCGACGTTGTTGTACGCTGTTCAATTCACGACCGAGTTCTTCACGTTCCTTGAGCAGACGCTCCAACTCCTTTTCCAATTGCGTCGTTAACTGCTTATTTCTGGCAGCGTGCAGCACAATGCGGTACAGATTCTCCCAACGATGATGAGCGGAACGAGCTTTAAGACTGCCAAACTTGTCCTTCTTCGTTGTCAGTTGCCCACCAGCTCGGCGGCTTAAGAGTCCCCTCTGGCTTTTACGAAGGGCAGAAACTTCTTCCGTCTTTCGTCTTAAAATTTGATCCTTAGCATTCATTTTTGCTTGCAGGGACAGCATCGTATTATTTTGCTTACGTCTTTCCTTAAGCAATTGTGCAATTTCGCGTTTCTTTTTTGTATCCTCCTCTCTATGTCGACTCGTTTGCTCAGTGATTTTTCTCATAAGTTTAATCTGAAATGATATTTTTTTTTTCAGATCTAAGCCGAAAGCTCAAAGATTAACACTTACCTTAGTGGACTTCAGTTCCTGCAGTTCCAGTCGTAGGGTGTTTAATTTAAGTTCTTGCGACTTTATTTCTCTTTGTTGAAGAGTATGTTCCCGCTGTGCGTTATGTAAACGTTTGAGCTCACGTTGCATACCGCCTATCTTTTGTTCATATTCCGCTCTGACTTTTTTTTCATTGTCCTTTGCGGCAACTGATGACGAAGAACCTAAAGACAAATAAAGGAAATTGAAAAGATTGGTTAAAATTTAATTTTATAATACTTAAAGATTGACATTTACTCTGCGTTTTTCAAAGAACAAAGGTTATTAAAGTGCACGCACCATCTGCTTGCTTAAATCAGGAGACTCTTAACCAAAATTTAGCAATCTTTATGCTCGGTTCGCGATTTTTAGGAGAAGGTTTTGGTTCTCGAGCCCTGCCAACTTTTAATAGAAAAGCAATTTGTGTGATCAATGTTCAGAATTTGTATTTTACTTTTGATCAGACACAACAAGTTTTAAGACTCTATTAACTGAGACATTTTTAAGCACTTTGGTAAGCGTCAAAATCGCTTACATAACTTTCGTCAACCTTTTTAGGTGGCATCAATATATACAAAGGTTATTATGGGTGTCGTTTTTATTGCTTAATTTAAACATATTTCTAGAATTTTATATAAAAATATATAAAAATCTACTATTTATGGAAATGTTGACATTTTCTGTATTACGAAAACAGATATTTTAAATATGATGACAAACTTTACGTACAACTGAAAGGACTTCCAATGGGATCTCCTGCATCACCTATAATCGCAGACATAATTATGGAGACAATTTTGGACAGAATAGCGAACGCTAGATTACTTAGCAATTATGTTGATGACCTACCTGTTTGCCATAGGAAAGGAGGACCAAATCGAGAACACCTTGGAAATATTAAACTCATATTATAAGGATATAAAGTTTACGTTGGAAAAGGACAGCCAGTAGTTCACAGAGTGAAAGGCGCCCTTAAACTGGATTTGTACCAGAAACCGATGGTACACACAAAAAAATCTGGTGGATAAAATTAACTAACGCTGACAGTAACTTTTTTCGAAATTTTTTATGCATGTGGTTTTGTTGTTGCTTGGTAACTGTGCTAACAGTAAAACCCACAGAAGAAATTGTAAAGTTCACGTATTTATTTTAGCTCGTATTTTGTTGTTGCATTTAACAACTGTACGCTGAGTAAATTCAACCACAAATAATTTTTCACATATTTTGTTGTTTTAATAAGTTACTGCTAACTACAGTAACTTTACCATAGAAATAGTTACTCTGACGTGATTTTTTCATCTCATACTTTGTTTTTGCAGCAATTTACTGTACCCACAAGTAAATCTTACCGCACAAATGGTATAACTTTTTAAATGAATTTTGCTGCTTCACTGATTAACTCTACCGACAGTAAATCTAACCGCGAAAATTGTTGATTGAGAAAATTTCAGTTTGGCCCTTATATTTATATTGTACTTTCACTGAATTTGAACTTGAGAATTACTAGTGGTCTCATTTATGCGACATTTAAGAAATTTTTCGTGCATGTGGTTAGGCAGATTCAATACAAGTAATATGTAAGACGCGTTTCTATTAACGCGCGCCGTAGCGTAACTGGTAAAGACGTCCGTCCAATCGTGTTCAGTCCAAGGGCCCAGAGTTCGAGTACACCATATACACAACGAAAATTTTCTTTAGCAACACGAAGAGCCAAATAGGATTACTTGACAAAAATCATGGTACTTACAAAATACTTTGCGCTGGATACGGGATCAGAATATGCGAGAAAGTATAGATCGGTACAGGAGTTGCAGAGCTGTAGTAAATGAATGAATCATTCCTGAGAATCATTCAGGCATACAAATTTTCTAATTCACTTGAATTGAAACTAAATCAATTCAAATCGTTTTTTTTTTTTGGAAGTGAATTAAATCCAAATCAATTCAATTCTGATTTTGGAAAAATTGATTTAATTCAAATTTTTGTTAATTCATTGTGAATTAAAAATAAAAATAGAGGAAAGCTAACTTCCGCTCGACCGAAGTTTATATACCCTTGTAGGTTGTATAATTTATAAAATTAAGGTTTTAAAAGATTTTTGTCGAACATTCTTAGCTGAGTTATTTCCCAAACTAGGCTATAGATGGCGCCATTACTTCGACCATTTGCTTGCCAGTTTGTTATATGGCAGCTATACTATATATTCATCCGATTTTTACCAAACTTCCCAAAATTGTGTGGAAACTAATAATATTCATAATTAGAAACTAAAAAGACGTTACCATTGCAAACAAAAAAGTTTTTCTCACTGGAACTACTTTTTCGACCGATCGTTCCTATGGCAGCTATATGCTATAGTCATCCGATTTGGATCAAACTTGGCAGAATTGTGTGGTAGCATATAATATTGATCAGTAACAAGTTTGGGAGCGATAGCATTAAAAACAAAGAAACAAAAAAAAACAAATAAAATGCATGTTCTATTCAAGTGGCGAATGCTCACATAAAGTGCAAACAACTTTATAACGGTTATATTCCAAAACTTGGAATATATCAGAAAGAGCGAAGAATGCTTGCACAAAGATAATATGCAAAAAATACCGTTATTCTACCATTTCGTTTTCGAGTTACGAGCAGTTTTAAAGAGAGCATACAGGGTGTCCTATTCAAGTGGCGAGCAGTGTATCTTTTGTATGACAGCTATACTATATAGTTGGCCGATTTTCATAAAACTTGATGGAATTGTGTAAAAGCATAGAAAACATAAATACGAGGAGTGGGGCGTTTGCATTGAAAACAAAAAAGTTTTTCTTACTAAAACTAGTTTTTCGACCGATCGTTCCTATGGCAGCTATATGCTATAGTCATCCGATCCGGCCAAAATTTGTACCAAAAAACTTCGTGCAAAGTTTGGTTACGATAGCTTAAAAACTGACGGAGGAGATAGCATAGAAACAGACGGACGGACAGACGGACATGGCTTTATCAACTCAGCTCGTCATGCTGATCAAGAATATATATACTTTATGTGGTCGGAGATGCTTCCTTCTATGCGTTACAAACATCCGGACAATTTTAATATGCCCTCTACAAGGGTATAAAAATGAACCATTATTTTACAGCCATTGAGAGTAGACACTCTTCGGATCTAGCAGCAGTATGCATCTTACAACAAGAACAACATTACAATAAACGCAAAATACACCAACACAAACAAACAAAACAGACATAGAATTGCGCGCATTTTTACAGACATTTAGTTGACCACAACAAAAAATCAAATTAGTTCTCAACTCCACAGCTGACAAAGCTGTTCAAGTTATATATGGGCATTTCTCAAATGTCGAATGCGACATTCGTACGCATTCAAAGTGAAAAAAAGTGTATATGCCAAAAAATTATTTTATTTTGACAAGATACGAAACTTATAGCTCTTGATTAGTACTATAATTGGTACTAAAGTGGATTTTGGGCAATTGTTCGTTTTCAAGATAATTACAAAAAACCAATGCATTCGCATGCGACAAAAACAGAAGTCACTTTCAAGGCGAGCAGTTCAAACACTCATTTCAGCGGATCCTGAAGGAATATTTTATTGCGACTAATTTAAAAATATTATGCATAGATGTATCTGCGACATGTCGCATGCGACATTTTGTTCCATCATACTTTTTATGTGGTTTCCAGTATAATGAGAAGAAAAACTTTAAGTTTATTGCAATCACATAGTTTGTTGTGCATTCTTTTTTGACCATTTGTACCCTCAGAAAGATTTTAGATAGCAAAAGTATAAGAAATCTAAAGGCACTTTTATCAAAAAAAATTGCAAAATTAATGTCCAAATTAGAAAAATTGCGCTAGCTCGGCCGTAAATCCGAATATTTCGAAATGGGCTATGTATAAATGTAAGATTGGCTTTCATTAATGCAATTCGACTGTTTCCCCATGAAAATGAGATAAAACATAGTGTTTTTAACCACTTTTACATTTTTGGCTCCGGTTGACATTTCTGTGGAAATGCCCGTGTTTTGTTTAATATTTAACATTGACCTCGAGCCGGAAGAAACCCCCAGTATACAAAACATAGGTCACTAACCACAACAACAAAAGTCCATTATACTTTCGCGACGATTTAAGGTCATTTCGCACAATATTGAACAGAGAACAACAAATTTGATGGATTTTGGCTTGAAAATGTAGGTTCGGAACCCGTTAATGTTCAGCAACTTTTTTATGTTCGGTTTGGTTTGAGGTTCCGTTTACAGTTGTAAAAAAGTCCGAGTTCCGGGTTCAACCTGGTTCGGTTCGTAATTCGATACTGCTGTTTTGATCCTTATAACCCCAAAATGGCGTATAGTTAAAAATCAAATGGAGTTTTGGACATTGGGCGGCTGTAAGAGTCATCTATTTCCAATTCGCCTAGGAATTAGGTCCCTAAACTTAACTCGAGCCTTTTCCTTAATCAGCTTTGCTACTACCATAAGTCCCTCGACAGTTTACTTATATATAATATTTATGTTATCATTTGCAGAATCGTTCACTATTTTTACGATTATCACATTCGTATTAATATGATTATATGGTATTTTTTACTTTTCCACTTACGTATAGTCGCCAAGACATCATCACGTTCTTTTTGTGTGTTTGATATTTTACAATTTAATACTGCTAGTTTCTCCTCATATTGCTGCTTCATTAGTTGCATTCTCGCATGTGACATCTCCAATTGTTCAATTAATTTTTGCTTCATGTCTATATCGGAATTTACGTCATTCAAGACAGCCTGCACTTCTTCCCCTAAAAAAAAATTAATTAAAAGAATTATTTTGAATCAAATTATTTCAAATTCAAATTTTCATTACTATCCGAATCACTGTCGCTGCCCGAAGTTTCGGCATCTTCCAATGGCAAGTTTTGATTCTCAACTCCTGGTAGGGAAAGCGACATCAGCAGCTCTCTGTCCTTTTCCAATTCCTTTTTAGCCATGCTTATGAAATCCTCTGGTTCTTCTAAATAATTATAATATTTAAATATATATATTTTTTTATTGCTTATTATTGTAAAAAATAAAACTTACCATTGTATACGCTCTTATTTGATCGCGGTGAAATTGCAGCAGTATTTGCTTTTTTCAATTGTTGATACATTTCCTCAGACTCTATTAACTTGGCGCGCAGTTTCTCAATTTCCTCTATATAACCTCCCACCATATTTGTCAGATCCGTATCAGAACCTTCATTCACAGTCCAATTGTGTGTGTCTTTTTGAAGTTTCAGCTTGGCATTTCGTTCAGTTAATACATTGACAGTCTCTTGCATTGATTTGAGACGTTGCTGCAAACGTTTATTGTCAGCCAGGAGCATGGTATTCTCATAAAATGTATCCGAAAGGGAGGTGTTACCCTGACAATCAATTACGCGTTTGCCCTGTAATTAAATAAGAATTTGAATTTGGTATTAAGAGTTGGGAGCCACTTGATGCAAAAAGCTATAGTTTAGAGAGATTTAAGTTATAAATAAAAGGATTACTTAATACTTGTTGAGAAATCATTGAGTGCTCATTGAAAGTCTTTTTTCTACAAATTTCTTGATCCTTCGTCCAGATGCAAAAAACTGAGCAATTAATTTTACATATTTGGCTTGAATTTGCACATTTCTTTGTCCTTCGAGCCGGATGCTCAAACTGAGCAAGTAATTCTACAAATTTGGCTGAATACGCAAATATACTTTTTTCTACACATTTCTTTGTCCTTCGAGATGGATGTTCAAACTTCGCAAATAACTCTCCACATTTGCCTTAAATACACGAAATATATAAAAAGAAGTCATTTTTTCTAAACGTTTCTTGGTCCTTCGAACTGAATGTTTAATTGGCTTGAATTCGTCAAATATATTCAAAAAGAAGAATCTTTTTACACATTTCTTGGTCCTTTGAGCCGGTTGCTCAAACTGAGCAATTAATTCTCCATATTTGGCTTGAATTTGCCAAAAATATAATTTTTTTTAAATCTACTTTTTCTACACATTACTTGGTTCCTCGAGACGGATGTTCCAATTTCGCCAAACCCTGCATGTAACAGGGAGAAGGAATCATTTCCGACCCTGTAAAGTATATATATTCTTCGATCAACAGCCAAGTCGATATAGCTATGTCCGTCTGTCCATATGAACGAAGAAATCTCAGAGATGGTAAGATAAAGAGGCTTGACATGTATGGGACATATACTTCCTATACTTGCAGGCAGATCAAGTTTATTTTCAATCCCTCCCGCCCCCGCAATTTGGAAAAGACGTCATATTTTCCACAGTTTTTTAGGTAGATGTGTTTCGTACCTTCTAGAGATATTTAGTAATCAAAATGATCGGATGAACGATACTCAAGTTATGACCAAAAGAAACTTCGCGCTGCTTTCAGCTGCTACTGCAGATGCAGAGTATATTACACTCGGGCTTGACTGACTTTCTTGCTTGTTATACCCTTGTAGAGGGTATATTAAAATTGTCGAGATGTTTGTAAAGCATAGAAGGAAGCATCTCCGACCACATAAAGTATATATATTCTTGATCAGCATAACGAGCTGAGTTGACATAGCCATGTCCGTCCGTCTGTCCGTGTGTTTCTATGCTATCTCCTCCGTCAGTTTTAAACCTATCTTAACCAAACTTTGCACGAAGTCTTTTGGTACAAATACGCTGCACATTTGTCGGAACCGGCCGTATCGGATGACTATAGCATATAGCTGCCATTGAAACGAACGGTCGAAAAGTAGTTTTAGTGAGAAAAACTTTTTTGTCTTCAAAGCAAACGTCTCCAATCCTCGAATTTATAAGTTTTCTATGCTTTTACACAATTCCACTAAGTTTTATGAAAATCGGCCAACTATATAGTACAGCTGCCATACAAAAGCTATGTCTGAAAAAAGTCTTAGTATGAAAACCTTTTGTGTTTTCAACGCTATCGCTCCCAAACTTGTAACTGATCAATATTATATGCTACCACACAACTTTGCCAAGTATGATCCAAATCGGATGACTATGGACTACAGCTGCCATAGGTACTATCGGTCGAAAAGTAGTTCTAGTGTGAAAAACTTTTTTCTTCTCAGTGGTAGCGTCTTTATACCTTCTATTGTGAATATTATCAGATTCCACACAATTTTGGGGAGTTTGGTCAAAATCGGATGAATATATCGTATAGCTGGCATATAACAAACTGGCAAACAAATGGTCAAAGTAGAGATCTTATTGCTGAGTTTGGCAAATAACTCAGCTACGACGAAAATCATTTAATTCCTTAATTTATATAAATAAAACTATAAAATTGTAGCAATTCTTACCTGTTTATACTCCAACAGCTCCAATTGTAATGCTGCTATTTCTCTTCGCAATTGCGAAATTGTTCGAGAGCTTTGATCTTGGTTGATTTGTACTTTGTTCTTAATATTTCGCGCTCTATTCGCATACTTCAGTGTATTTAGCGTTTCCATGAAATCCCTATCACTGGGTGATACGCATGCAATCATTAATGTTTGACTATTTCCACCCAAAGAGTCTTGTAGAAGACGCGTTAACTTTGAGTCTCGATAGGGAACATGGGATGCTCTCTTCGACTTATCACCCAATGCAGAAATACAATTTCCTAGGGCCAATAGCCCACAATTAATTGATATGCCTTCACGGGCACGATCTCCTGTGGCCAGAGTACGCTTTAACCTTTCGGAACCAGCTAAATCAACAAAATGGAATTTTGAGGTCAGTGTTTCCAAATCGTTGTCCGTTACATTGTTCTCTGAGGCAAGAACATGCTGTCTGCGAACAAATATGGTGAAAAGGGCATGCGATCGTGATGACTGATCGTTCATTTTGGTTGAGGCGGTAGTACGGGCTAATGCGCCTTGTTGGAGGTATCTAAGATGGCAAAATTAGGGAAAATAACAACTTATTTTGTTGAGTATACTTACTTAAGTGCATCCTGGGGCTCGCTTATGGGCTTAATAGTTGCTCCCGCTACCGAAATTTGGCCGTTTCCACTTTCGTGAATTTTGAAATTACGATTTTTGGTAAACGGATCCAAGAGATCGACAATCTCCTCGTTGTATAATTCAATAAATTGAACTGCAACACTAAACTGTGGATTTGTTACAGCAGGCGGGTTTTCTTCATTATCGGGATCCTGCATCATTTCAATGCCAGCAAATATATGACGAATTGCCCGAGGAATTATACCTAGCTGCAGGTCACTGGCTGTGTGATCAAAACCCGTGCCCATTGTGTACGTCTTGCCGGAGCCCGTTTGACCATATGCAAGTACAGTGGCATTATAACCATGTAAAGTGCCGTCAACCAAGCGTTCGACACATTCAGCATATATGTCGGACTAATTTGAGAGTTAAATTTAATTTCTTATTATTAGCAATTCAACTTACCTGATTTGAGTTACAATCGTATACATAATCAAATGTAAAGGCTTTGTCTGAGCCCAGTAGGATCTGCGGTTCGCCCACAGTCACTGTGGTACATATACGACACATGTCTATTAGCTCCCTGGAGTTTTGAGGACGTATTCTGTAAGAGCAAATAATTATTGATTATATAATTATACATTAATGCTTGTATCATGCTTACCGCAGAGCCACACGAACCGAACAGTCCTTGTCTACAGCATCCCCTTCAGAATTCATGATGGATGCGCAATCTGCAAATAGAGATGGTAAATTATGCAATGTGTTTGTCTCTAATACAAGCGTCAGTGATATTTAATGCTACATTTACTTGATGCCAGCGCTGACACATCACTTGTGCTAATATTTATGTCTAATTCATTTTATCAAAGTAAACACACTTCCATTTAAATTGGTAACCTTATACTTGGTTTGAAATAACTCAACTGCATTTTACTGCAAAATGCCCAGTTCTATGGAAATATTTAGTAGTCAAGATTATAGATTGACTTGCCGCAGAAATGATAAGGATCGGATGAACGATATAAAAGTTAAGACCAAAAGAACGTTACTTTCCCTGGGTCAGTTTGGAAAATCCCTCATTGTTCAATGCAAGTAGTGCCGCCATCTATTACTTCAGCAGTGCAGCTTTCAGCTGCTCCTCCAGGATTCAGAATAACTTACAGTCGGTCTTGACCGACTTTCGTAACTTGTTTTTATAGTGAATTTTATAAAAAAAACAAGAAAGAAACTGCTCCTCCAGGATTCAGAATAACTTACAGTCGGTCTTGACCGACTTTCGTAACTTGTTTTTATAGTGAATTTTATAAAAAAAACAAGAAAGAAAGTCGGTCAAGCCCGACTATAACATACTCTGTACCCTTAACGTCTTAGCTAAGAATCATTTTCGACCGATCGGACATATGGCAACCATAAGATATAGTCACCCGATGTCGATCAACTTTTTCAAATTAGTTTGAAAGCGCTTAATATTAATAATCACCGACCTTAAACACGATTTACTTAAAAACAAAAAAGTTTTTTTTCCAA
The DNA here is from genome assembly GCA_037044535.1 of Lordiphosa magnipectinata. Taxonomy (NCBI): domain Eukaryota; kingdom Metazoa; phylum Arthropoda; class Insecta; order Diptera; family Drosophilidae; genus Lordiphosa; species Lordiphosa magnipectinata. Next base: position 7,642 of record JBAMBO010000670.1, on the reverse strand, counting down.
CCGATCGGTCCTATGGCAGCTATAAGATATAGTCATCCAATTTTGACCAAAATTTGACAATCTGTTTAAAAGCATATAATTTTAATAATGACAGCATTTAAGGAGGATAACATTGAAAACAAAAAAGTTTTTCTCACTAAGACCCATTTTTCTACCGATTGTTCCTATGGCAGCTATAAGATATAGTCTTCCGATCCGTTCGGTTCCAACATATTATTAGCGTGCATTAAAAAGAAGACTGTGTGCAAAATTTCAGCTCGATAGCTTTAAAACTGAGAGACTAGTTTGCGTAGAAACAGACAGACGGACGGACAAAGCTCAATCGATTCAGCTCGTCGCCCTGTTCATGAATATATATATAGTTTATGGGGTCGGAAACTTCTGGGCAAAATTATAATACCCTTTGCAAGGGTATAAAAAAAGTTAATGGAATCCAGTAGCTTATTTGTTGACACAATTGATGTATTTTTATCACCTAGTTTCTTTTCCTGCAATATCATATATGCCTCAACTTCGTCGACGCTTTTAGATGAACTAGAACTTAGAACTGCATTCATCATTAAGCAGTGATTGATCAGCAACCGACGAAATTTGGGCATAATTATTTATTAAAAGATTGATTCAAGTACAATTTTGTTGCTCAGTACTTAGCGTTACGTTATAACTAGGGTCCAATAATATAATATGCCACATAAAAAAAGCATTGTTTTCAAAAAGTGATTTCCCTAGCTTTCTTTGAGCAAACGTTTTCGCTATAAAGGACGAATTTTTTCATATTTCCAATTTGAAGTGTATCCAAATGAAAGGGGGGGATTCTCTGATATCTTTTTATTATTCCTTCAGCAAATCGATAAATAATTTTAATTACTAGATATCTCCAGAAGGAACGAACAATCCATCATAAAAACTGTGGGAGGAATGACGTTTTTTCCAATTTGCGGGGGCGGGAGGGGACGTGGCAAAAATTGAAAATAAACTAGATCTGCCTGCAAGTATAAGAAATATATGGCCCATACATGTCAAACCTCTATCTCTTACCATCTCTGAGATCTCTTCGTTCATACGGACGGACTGACAGACGGAGACTGCTATATCGACTCGGCTATTGATGCTGATCAAGAATATATATACTTTATAGGGTCGGAAACGATTCCTTCTACCTGTTACATACTTTTGCACAAACTTAATATTCACTATTTACAGAGTATAAAAACCGAAACTGTACCGGTACCAACGTTTCGGTTTCGTTCCGGTGCTATCAGTTCCATTAATTACGGTAAACGGTTCAACTCGGCCCACACGTAGTGTTAATCTCATATTTAAATATGTAGCCTATGTCGCCATGTGTGTCATAAACATGTCACCTTATGTAACATTAATAGCCGCAGTGACGAGGATTAGCCCAGCCCAGCAGACAAACCACTTGAAAAGGTCATCCGCACTTAATATGCTTCGTGGGAAACAATGTGTAGTCCTTCCACGAATGCATTTTTATATTTATACACACGCAGCTATCTTACAAATACTGCCTTAGTTAAGAATAGCAAATAAGGGATGAGAAATTCTAAAAAAAAAGGGACCTCGCTCAGACTGAGCAGGTCAGTACAATTGAAACCTGCAACAAGCGTGCTCATTAAAAGTGTATAAGTAAATACAACGGTATTCGGTTCTCAAAAAAAAAAAATTAGCATCGGTTCCGGTACGTGATTTGAAACGGTTTATTTCGGTTAACGGTTCCGGTATTTAGCCCTGTTTACGTGCTGTTATTAATTGGCGGAAACCCGCGTTTTCTTTTTAAATGCATTTTGAAGTTTGGGTTTTTGCCCATACAAAATATGTGTAATCGCATATGCTTTTCGAATTTTGTTTTTGATTAAATGTAAATTTGATGCAAATTTGCTGAGATCTGCCGACTATTAATATGAAATGGACGTTTGTACTGGATGCAAGTATTCCTGCTTAAGCTTTATGAGTATGAGCACGGGTGAGTTGATAGGCTTCTTATGCCAACACAACGTCATCCTTTAAGAAAAATTGTGACTTAAGTGTGGAAGCAAGTGGAAGCTGTCAATTAGTTCTTCTTCGCTCGAGTAACTTACATAATAAATATAGATGTGATATGTGTTATGCACGGTATTCCCAACTTTGGCCGAAAAAAGAACCACCACCTGGTATGTTTGCCGAAATACCAATTTCACAAAAATTTTTAAAATGCCCAAAGAGCTTATACATAAGATTTTCTTGGCCAAAATAGATGCACCACAGACGAAGACCAAATAATTCTGCGGTTTTGCGCCGCAGTCGCTCACTTATATAAAAACGATATGGATAAACGTTTCAACTTAAATTTATTTATTTTTCCCACTGTTATAAAAAAAAACCTTTTCAACCGTATCAAAATGATAAAACACTAAAGCGTAGACGCTGACAATTTTGACGGAGCGGAAATTGTTTGACAATTTCCCGAGCCGCTCAGACAATGTAGTGTGACCAGGTAACAGACAGAAATCAGCTGTTGTGTGTATCAAAAATAAGCGGGCTAATTCAAATAAAATAAAAGAGTGTATAAAATTGAAAATGGAAGTCACTGGGGGAAATTCAGTTGTCTGTGCTAATGCCATGGTCTATTTCATGGAAGCATTTTGTGTGGGGCGGTAGAAGCCGTGCCCTTTATTTTGGGCTGCGGGAGCAGAACTTAGAAGAACCACTTAGACATACTGCTATAACGACAACACAGAACGCATCTGGAGATTAAAATTGCTGGTCCGCACTTTAAACCAGAGGCAATATTCATAGCCACAGCCAGCTCCATAGACTGGAGACGGATCATACTCGCCGGGCGTCATACAGGAGGACAAACTAGGTGAATACGGATTTAAAGGTGGCTACAACAGTAACAACGGAAGCTACCACAGTAAGCCGAAGGAGCCACTACTATAATATAATGGGCTGTGTGGAGACTTCAGCTTAGGGCTGCTTGGCCGTTGGCTGTAGGGCCGTTCCGTGGGCTGTGGAGACTGCGAAGGTTTAGACTCGGATAGCATACATTGGGCAAATGGCATGCCGGGAGAAGCATACAGAGAAGGATTCTCCGCCACAAGTGATGCAGCTGCCGGTAGCGAAATGCTTTTTGTTAGTCAAGTCCCATAAAATGGATTGAGACTCGCCCACTTTGATCAGCTCCACTTGTTTGTCCACCTCTCAGTTGTCCAAATAATTGTATTTTTGTTTTTTGGTCTTCTTTGATTTAATTATTTTCATTGTGTGCTCAATTTCCAAAGGTACCTCTGACAATTATCAAACAAGTTTCATAATTTCCAGACCCCCCTTCGACAATTTATCAGCTATTTAAAAAAAAAACGAGTTGGCAGGTCCATGCAATTGTCAGAGCGAATTGTTGGTTGCTCCGTACTCGCTCTGACAATTTTCATGAGCCGATTTCCTGAGCTATGTAATTAGATAGGCTCCGACAAAATTGTCAGCGTCTCCGTACCATGATACAACCATATAAGGTATGGCGCTCAGAGCAGAAAATGACCTGAACGTTTTTTTTCACAGCGCCAGAGAGCGGGAGAGCAAGCGCAAACGTCAAACACACAGAAATTTACTGTGTGTGTAGAACAGTGGTGTCCAAACTCACACAAGCAAGCATTGCATATGTGTGCGTAGCTGCGAAACACGAAGTAAGCATGTTGACATTTCCACATGAGCAACAAACAAACGAACAAATGTCTTGTGAGAGAACACAAAGCCGAACACGCGCATCGTAAGAGAGCCAGCCGCCGAGCGTGCTGTTTATAGAATACACATATTCTCTCTCTCTATATATGTGTCGGCTGCGACGCCGGCAGAATTTGGCTTGCCAACCACGCGTGGCTGCCTTTTCAAATTTTGGACATCGCTGGTGTAGAAGAAAAAAGCTAAGCACCCTCTAGTAGGGCCGACCCACGCTGTATCAACGTTCCGTCGATGATTTTGTGACTGTCATTGACGCTCGACTGACGTATTTTTCAAGGCGATGTCCGCTCAATACATTAACGGCTCTCCAGCCACGCTAGGTCGACGCAATGCCATGCAGAGAAGCGACATAAGCGACGCTCGTTCGACCCAATGCCATGTATGGGCCGACCTTCTCTCTCTCTCTCTCTGTTAAGCGTTCCGCCCATGATACAATTAGACAAGGTAGTCCGCTCGGCCAAATTAGGTCCCTTATTGTATGTTTGTCAATGCTTACGCTATAACGGTCGGCAACGAACTGACAATAGGGGACCAAAACAAGAGCGAGCACTTTCCGAGCGGATTACCTTGTCTAATTGTATCATGGTTCGGCCCATGTTACAATTTGACAGGCGGCACGACGCATCACCGTACAAAGAGCCACGCTGAGTTGACGAAAATAGTGTGACTGACCCCAGCCAATGCAGCTGGGGACATGCAGCGACAACAAAACAACCAAAAATGACATGCGCGGACACAACCTTCCGTTTCAAGTCACATACATAAGCACACTGAACTAAAATGACCCGAGCTGAGACAGCACTGAGGGAGCGCCATTGTATCATGCTCCGTACTACGCTTTAGGTTTGATTTCTCCTATTCCAGATAGCAGCTATGTGTCAGCTAAACTTGTACAGTTTATAAGACAGATAGCTCTATGTTAAAGATGTGAAACCGGCCCTTAAAGCAGGGCATCCACACACGAATTTGTTCGACGAACAAATTTGTCAAACAAGAATTCATTTGCCCACTAACCAGGCGAACATTTCTCACGAACATTTGCTTGAAAATCTCAATGAGTAAACATGAAAATATGGCAGCGAAAACTAATCATTACATTTTTTCATCACACATTACATTATTTCATCATTTTGGCGGCATTTAATAAGTTCCAGCCACAATTCGTTGCTCATTTGGGCACGTGTTCACTCTACAAATATTTTTGACAAATGATGGTCGTGCACTTGTTCCCATCCACTGACGAACATGTTCGCACGAACACACGCAAGATAGAAACGTTTCTAATCTGTCACGAAAACCTCCACCAACGACGAACATTTCGTCGAGCACAACAAATTCGTCGAGCAAATTCGTGTGTGAATGCCCTGCTTAAGGTTTGTACTCAGAACGATAGAAAATTAATTTCGTCACAGTATTTCACATAAATAGAAACACTTTCCAACAGCACATGAGCATCAAAGCAAAGCCAAGGTGTTTCTTATTATATGAAATACTGTGACGAAAGTAATTTTCTGTCGTTCTGAGTACGGGGCTTTAATATAATATAATAATTTAGGCATTCGATTGCCGATCCCCTATATCTTCCAACATCAAATATACTTTTTTTCATTGAATCTATCAGATACACTAACTACTACGGTTCAAGGACGTTCCATTCCCTTAAAATCGCACTTTTAAGGTCGCTGACACTATCGTAGAATGTGTTTTCTTTGTAAACACGTCTTGCGAGTATTCCCCAAATATTTTCAATTGGATTTAAGTCTGGTGAACATGCCGGCCATTCCAATAATTCGACCGAACACTCTTTTAAAATGGCTAGTGTGAATTCGGGAATTGTCTTGCATGAAAATATATGGTGCTTTCCGGTTTTCATTCAAATAGGGGAGCGAACTACTTTCTAGGACTCGAATGTAGTCTGCACTATTCATTCTGGAGCTCGAAAATTGAAAATCCAGCTTTCCAAACTTATTTTAACCAAAATTTCTGTTCGAAAAATAAAGGGGCTCCTTTTTTAAGTCACGCCAGTAATGCCGAAAGCCATTACCAAACCGTCATAGTGGACACTTTTTTTGCGCTTAGTGCAGCAAGTTGGGAGCATGAGACGGTTGGTTATCAAATATTAAAAATATCGAAACTTTAGAATTAATGTCGTGGCAAAAATTGAAAATAAACTTGAAACATGGCTTAATCGACTCTTCTGTTGATGCTGATCAAGAAAATCTATACTTTATAGAAAGGGTGCCTAAGCATTCGTTGTTGTTTTACGCAAAGTTGTAGTAGGCGCGTATGGCCTTATGGGCTCCGTTAAGTAACATTACATTCATATGCGTTCTTTCCTCTCTTTCTTTCCGATCGTAGGTTTTGTTGTTGGCGCGACAAGCGCGTGCACACCTGCAACAACAACTTCATATGTGCCTCTCTTCTTTCTCTCCTATACTCGAACGCTACAACAATGATGCTTATGCTTAGCGATTGGCCTCAATCGCTTCGCTCGCAGCGGCCTTACGGCCTATTCAAGCCGCCATACTCACACAAACAAAAAGAAGTGATACTGGAATCCCTTAGCAACACCTCTAAGGAGCGTTCCAGAGCGCCCCGAAGGCGGAATAAAAAGTGACTCACATAGGCGAACCTCTAGGAAGCGTTTCCAGGGAACATCTTCGATTGATTTAAGAAGTTCTTTTCAAAAAGTTATTGGCGAATGGAAGAGAGCGCACGGATTCTTTGCGGGTTATCCGAATGAGCATTTTGGGACGCCGAAATCACGTACTTTGGAAACATTTTATTCATATATGTATGTTGAAGAGAGAGAGCCTTTCGGAGCCTTCCCAGAATGGTCTACGCAACCCAAATGGAGTCCTAATGGTGAAAGGTCATAAGTTAGTCACATTTTTGATCAATCTCAATGGTCGTGTAGTAATCGCTGCACCCTAAAACGTTTATTCGAAGGCTTTTAGTTGCCTGTATCATCATACAAGGAAGCCACTGTAAAACCGGCCAAGTTCCAACATTTTCAGTTTAGTTCTGGACACATAATTCTGCGAAGGAGCAGTCTAGTCAGAAGAAGTCTGTGTTTCAAAAAAAGATTTGTTGAAAATATTCAACTTTTTAATTCAACAAATTTTCATTGTTGTTGTCTTAAATGACGGCCTGTGAGGCAGAGTTTATAAAACAAGTTCAATGCAAAAATACAAAAAAAAAAAACTTACGGAACAACGTAGAGCAAATTTGTAACCTTGAGTTGCGATGACAGATGAATTGAAAAGCAGGTAATTATATACATACAAACATACAATAGCTTAAATCAGCTTAAATGTTTCCCCATTAGAAAATTACACAAATATTTCATTAAAAAAATTACATACACATGCATATCTTGCACGACAGCTATGTACATATGCACTTATGTGTGTTTGTATGTACGGTAGTACGCACATATAAAATATTGAACATCTGCTTCTCAGGTATTCATAAACAATTGTCTTTTCGTTAAAAACACACTAATCTTTATAGCACAACCAAAACATACCAATTAAATATGATTAATTTGTCTTTTTTTTTCGCAATATTTGTTAAATTCTTAAATATTATTTTTAATTTTTGAGATTGAAATATTAAATTAGATACTTGTTTTAATTTGTATGCATTAACACATACATATAGATGTATGTAAGACTAAACAGCTGTCAACAGGGCTGCAACTTTCGAGAGTTGTTCGATAGGTAGATCTATCGATAATGAGTAGCTAGCACAAGTTTCCACTTGTTATCGTACCAGACGCAAAGACGTTGAAGTATTCGCTTTTAAGTTGATAAATGTAATTTGTTCCATTTCCATTATATTGTGGAGCTGTAATTATCAAAAATATTTTTTTGTTTTCTCTAACTCTTGTTCACTGTCTTAT
>JBAMBO010000669.1:0-53448 GCA_037044535.1 Lordiphosa magnipectinata | reverse complement strand
GAAAATGTTGAATAGCTCCCACAATTTTTGAGATAGCGATCTCAAATTCAAAACGTAGATTTATATTCGCAACATCTATAAGCCCTCCAATTTTCATCAAGATCGGATAACAAATAGCCGAGATAAAAAAATGTTGCATACTTTTCGGCTGACCCACCTCAGGCATACAGGAAGGCTATTAAACATTTGTTTCCATGAGTAACGGGTATATCGAAGTCGGTTAGAGCCGACTTTAACTTACGCTCTCGTTAATGATATAAACGAATGGTGTTTGTATTCAGGCGCAGTATTATCCACGCCCAAGTGCAGACATATTCATGTTTGCAAGAAACATAATTGCAAGTGCACTGTTTTCATGGGTAATATTAACATTGAAGATACAAAAACATTGAAAATTTTCGGCGTTACAATAAAAGCAAACTATAGTGGAACGTACTTATAGATAACCTAGCTGTCTCTCTTTCAAAAACACTAAACATCATTAAATGCTTAGCAAGTCACAAATTCCATTGTAGCACAGACATTAGTCTCAGTTGTTAAGTCCCTTTTAATATCCAAAATAGAATTTGCTCTACCAATTTATGATTACGCAGCTGACAGTTCTCTTAAAAAACTAAACAGAATAATACACGCTGGAGTTAGAAATGCTCTCGGAGCATACCGAACCACGCCAATTAAAAACCTTTTATATGAATCCGGAATCAGTAACTAGAAACCAAAGAACTGCATACCTCGTGAAAACACTATCAAACTCTCAAGATTCACCAATAGCCAATATTGTAAAAAAATAGAAGCCCCCTCATCCAGTTAAGCAAAAATCCGCAATAGACCTAATATTTAACCTAAATAAAAGTCTTAGTATTAATATTACACATAAAAAACAAACTGCAGAAGATCATCCGCCATGGGCTTTTAAAATGAATACCACGAACACTTCTCTCAGAAAATTTAACAAATCTCAAAAACCATCCACAGTATTTATTAAAGGATTTCTAGATATTAAATATGACAATAAGGACTACACATGTATCTATACAGATGGATCAAAGGTAAACTCTACAACTATATACGCTGTCACAACAGAAAACAAAATATTAAAAATAGGACTTTTGCCATATTACTCCACGGTTTTCTCAGCGGAAATTGTCGCAATTTTGGAAGCTCTCTTCATCCTCAAAAAACAACGAGGAAAATCTATGATCTGTTCGGACTCATTATCAGCCTTAGATGCCATTAAAAATATTGATAATACATCATACTACCCAGCAAATATTAGGCAACAGTTAATAAAATTCTTCCCGAAATTTAAATTACTGGATTGCAGGCCATAATAGGGCATCGCCGGGAAAAAATGCAAAACTTTTCCCACTAATAATAACACCAAATCATAACATAAATGACATTATAAAATACATCAAAAATCAAGCAAACAATTTAAGTAATTACAAATTCTCAAGCACTTCTCGCTGGTACCAAAACATTAATAGCAATAAGATCAATATTATGGACATATAGCAGACTAGACGAAATAAAACTCATTCGCCTTCGGCTTGGGCATACCAAGCTTAAACATATTCTCATTACGTGAACCCCACACCTTCCTTAAATACATGTCCCCTTTGCGATAATTACATCACCGTTAACATAGAACATCTGTTAGTTGACTGTCCAACACTTCAAACCCACAGACTTACATGCTTCCAAAACAATAACCCTCTAAGCTTCCTAGTCGACCCTACTCCACAACATTTATCTTCAATTATTTCTTTCCGTAAATTAAGTAATATATATCATGTTGTTTAAGCTAAGTTTTCCTTTATTCACAAATGAAATTACAATATATTGAAAATAATGTTAAATTTATCTGTTATACCAAAAATGTAATTTACTTTACTACCATTAACCTAACTATTATGTATTAATTTAAGATTGATATCATACATATATATAGCCGAAGGCCACAGCAGCCAGTGCTATTCAACCGTAGTTTAGCCATAGTTTGCAACTAAGCTAAGCTCAAATAAAAAAAATAAAAAAACAAATCTTAATAAAACCCAGCGTTATATAATTTGGCTGCTGGCAAAACACAGGAGTTCTTCATATTACTCAATGACCGTTTTAAAATAGGAAAAAGATCTGGCCATCAGATATTCGAGTTTGTTGTGTACATTCTCTCCGGGATTACAACAAATTTTCAATGGCTAACAAAGTTTTGAGGAAAATTCAAGGGGATTCTAGGAGCAGTTGCTGCTATTGACGACGGTCATATAAATTTAACAGTCTGTTCTAAATTTTATTTAGCTATTAGTTGCCAAAAATTCAAAACTTCCGCCAACAAAAATATATCGATGACTCTGTTGCCTTAAAATTCTATCAAACACGTTCACCAGTAGCCACACACTTTTTTGTTGTTTGATGATTTATGTTAGATGATTGGTGTGTGCTGGTGAACGCGCTCATTATTACTATTTTTATGATTTCTTAGTCATGGTAAAATGTCTTGAAATATCTAGAATTATCTACAACCGAGCGGACGGTAAGTGACCTACCACAGGATCAGTAAATGAATCAGTAACCTAGTGTCCTTTACTAAAAATATTTACCGCATGGTGTTTAGCACGCTTACTTCATTTTTCAATCGGTATATTACTACACATTGGCCGTACTTACGTTTTGCGTGCAGTACGCTATGAAGCTTTTCTAAATTTGCCTTTACTGCCACTGAGTGATCTGAGTACACTGAGTGCACACTTTCTACACTTTTATTCTTACTCAGTTGTATTGACTATCTATAATTTTACATTCAATGTGATTGATTGCAATAAAAATTCATTCAAGAGTTTGTTGTACTCAAAAAACGGTGCCATTATCTTAAGTACTCATTGATGCTGAAAGTTTGAGTGCACTCAAGTTGACCTCTAATATCGACTTGTAGAACTGATGCATTAATCAGTATGGACAGCATTAATTTTAATGTCATTTAAATGTGAATACGAACATAACGCTTATGGGCTTTATGTCCCCGTTCAAAAGGATCAGAAAAGTTCTGTGCTATATTTCAAAGTATTGATCGTAATATTTCATATGGACCTTATACCATGTCACCGTGTTTGAACTGTTTCTTAAGTCGATTTTCCTGATACAAATTCCCAAAATTTGTAATAATATTTATCTTCAAATAGGCGATTCACCTTTTAAGGTCGATAAATGAACCGAACCGAACTGTTTGAGTTTTCGTTTTTTGCTTCGGTTTAGCAATTTTCAAAATCCGCTGGCTCGGTTCACGGTTCTGGTTACGACCTTAAATTATAGGTTCGGGTTAGAACCGTTTTGCATTCCTGATTTCTACTTTTTTTGTGTAAAATCTTCGTTGAAGAATATTTTCTTCTGTCAGATTGACTAGAAACTTGGTTCGTGAGCAAAATATGCGAAATAATTAGACATGTGATTTGCCAATCTTGAAAAAGTTCATTAAATGGAAGTCAGAGTTCGTTTCCAGAATTTTCTTTGACATTTGCCATGTGATTTTCTCAAAGATTATTTAGTAAGTTCTTAAATCGAGTGATTAAAGCTTAACGATAGTTTAAAGCCGACATATTTGAAATCAAGGCTTCGAACCTTCTAAATTTATTACCTTCCGACCCTCAAACCGAGCCTAACCTCCTCTTCTATAAAACTAAGGCCGAGTAGCATTTACTGAAATTCTTAGAAAATAGAGGCAGATGTTCTGAACCAAGTTTCGAACCAAGCTTTTACTTCACGATGGGTTCACACTAGAGGTGCGCGCGTGAGTGAATTTTCTTTCACGTCGCGAACGATTCACGATATAAAAATCTACTTAGGCACGATTCACGCACATAAGCGTTTCGCGTCACTCACGATTTATGCACGATCAAAGGAAGCGTCAAAAAAGAGCACACACGATAAAAATGCATCTCCTTAAGAATATATTAATTAAATAGGGTGATGTTTATTTAAACATTATTTTAAAAATAGTTCCATATTTTTACTTGAATATGTAAGCTTATATGTCCGTATTTGCCTTTCTTGTTGCTGAATTTATATTATATTTAGCACTTGCATGGAAAGCATTCTTAAATATTGAAGACACTATAATATTTACAAAAATTCCAAAAATCCAGATACATTTTCTACAAGAACAATGAGTTTTAAAAATTTCGTGAATACTTCATTCACGATGTTTGACTTTAGTTCACTCACGAAACACGCACGGATAACGGATGATCACTCACGAAACTCTGTGTGTGCTCACGATCACGTCGTGACACACCGTGACACGTTCAAATTCTGTTACTTCAAACCTCCTGACCGAACCTTTTGCTAAAATTTTAAAAAAAAATTTGCTCCTGTCGACGAAAAACGTTTTTAAAGATTTTTTTTTTCATTTTAATTTCGAATCAAATAGATAGAAATTTCAATACAAATAAAGCTCGTCACACAGTGCTTGCAATTATACACACATACTTGCATACATATATGTATGTATGTATGTATCTGCATGTGGATCACCCCCCGGTTCAAGGCTTCTTCTTCTTAACCGCAACACCTCTGGATCATTACCACTTCGAAGAGGCATTTTCTATTATAAATATAAAATTCCTTAATCTATTATTCCTGCCCATATCACATTATTCCCTACACCCGCAATTCAATACACAAACACACACCCACAGCCTGAGGCGCGGGAGAGAGAGGGAGAATAAAAGCGATAATTATAAAGCCCATGGTTTTGGTCTGCGATGGCGCCACCTTAATCGCAATCTTCCAGCTGAGCTTGTTTATAGTCGGGGGGGAATTATCCTTGGCTGGACTCACCTGTGCCAGTTGATCCTCAGCTCCCTTTCTTTGCTCCGGATTCAGGTCAATAGTTGCGCGCCACAGTCCAGTAAGTTTTTGTCCCTCCATTGTTACTAATCCACCCTCTGTTACTAATCCACACGTTAGGCCTGCCACAGCTCACACACCTGTGTCTTGACCACTAGCCGCTTCTGGCCGTTTAGGATATTATTTGGGTAATAATATTAAATAAGCTGTTGTGTGCTGGTATCAAGTAAGACCCGAAATATTTGTTTGTTTGTTGATCGACATAAACGCCGCCGATAAACGAGATTAGAACCAGGGCTGCGCGTGAGTGCCTTACTGTGTCGTGCTGGTTCACTAGTTCCGAATGTTCAGGGATGGAACTGCTCAAAAATTTTAATTGTGACCGTCCCGGCCGAATAGTGGCCCAGAGTAAGAAGAAGGGTCTAATTTTGTTTTAAAGTTATAGCCTAGGGCTTTTGCTGTATGCACATTTTGATGGCCTCGACACGGTTTTAAAAGGTCCAATTTCCCCTTAATTTATCTTTGAACTGTCAATGCAGCAGAGACCTTTTAAAAGAGTGTCGAACAAATAAATTCATGGTAAGCACTCTGGACTTTGAATCCGGCGACCCAAGTTCAAGTCTCGGTAGAACCATACATTTTTTTTTGTTATCTTTTTTTTTATACTCTGTACCGAAGGTACATAGAGTATATTAAGTTTGTGCAAAAGTATGTAACTGGGAGAAGGAATCGTTTCCGACCCTATAAATCATATTCTTGATCAGCATCAACAGCCGAGTCGATATAGCCATGTTCGTCTGTCCGTCTGTCTGTCCGTCCGTCCGTATGAACGAGGAGATCTCAGAGATGGTAAGAGATAGAGGTTTGACATGTATGGGACATATATTTCTTATACTTGCAGGCAGATCAAGTTGATTTTCAATTTTTGCCAAGCCCCCTCGCGCCCCCGCAATTTGAAAAAAACGTCATATCTCCTACAGTTTTGATGATAGAAGGTTCGTACTTTCTAGAGATATCTAGTACTCAATATCGGATGAACGATACTCAAGTTATGAGCAAAAAATGGTCAGTTAACACCCCCCACCCACCCCACCCATAACCTAGGCATTGCGTTCAGCAGAAGCAATCTTAGTGAGAGAAAGAGAGAGAGAGAGAGAGAGACTTAGAGAGCGCACTGCGTGACTCGTGACCAAATGCGAGCTGCGACATTAAGGGTGCAGAGTATGTTATAGTCGGGCTTGACCGACTTTCTTTCTTGTTTTTATATACGCTTATGCAAATATCTCGTAACCCTGACGTGCTGGGAGATTCAGAGACGATTTGAATTCAGCGGCCAAAAATACATAAGGAACGATTGCTAACATCTCTGTTGCAAAACCTTGTAAACCTGTGTAATCAATTCCTATAATCTACAAGTGAATAGTTAAATATGCAATTCATTTTTTTCATTACATATTTGAGTAGTTTGCCTTATATGCCTTTCCTGTACGGAGGTCTCAAGTCTATTTCAAATTATACTGTTAGCTTATTGCAGTACATATGAAATGTCTTCATTATTTTTGACATTTTTTAACAGGTATCTGCCTACATTGTTAGTTCAAAGAAAAATTAAGGGGAAACTGTAACTTTTAAAGCAGTGTCGAGGCCATCAAACCTTAAAATATCTGATTTTGGATTTTCGCTAAATTATCTATAAAATATTATATACTGCATTTTTTGAGCGATGTTGTGCAAAGAACTAGAAAAAATTACTTCTCATAAAGTGCAGCTACGGTCTAATGCACATAGGCCAGCCGAAAATTAAATTTTTTAAAGTTAAAAAATTAGAACCGGCCGGATCGGATGACTATAGCATATCGCTGCCATAAGAACTATCGGTCGAAAAAGTAGTTCTAGTGAGAAAAACTTTTTTGTCTTAAAAGTAAACGTCCAAAAACCCCCATTCGTATTTATCCCCAAATCGTAATTATAAGTTTTTAATGCTTTCACATAATTCCACCAAGTTTGATGAAAATCGGCCAACTATATAGTATAGCTGCCGTACAAAAGATATGTCTGAAAAAAAGTCTTAGTAGGAAAAACATTTTTGTTTTCAATACTATCGCTCCTATCTATCAGGTATTTCGAAAAGATCGAGATTTTATAAAAGCGCAATGTACTCGAAGTGGTGGCGTCATTGTAGCTGTTCGTCGTGGTCTGCGCTGTGAGTCCATCCGCCTTTTTAATGAAGACTCACTCCTTGACCAAATTTGCGTCTCAATCGCTGGATCTTCTGGTGATATTTTCATTGCTTCGTATATACCGCCGAACAGTGATAACCGAATTTATGAGGAGCATATTCTGAATATATCCCACGTTCATGATTCCCTTTTGGACTCTCAGCACCTTTGTGTGGTTGGTGATTTTAACTTGGTATCGCTTGTGTGGTCGCACGATTCAGAGACTTCATCAATAATACCGAGCAATGTCTATCAGTCGCATGAAATCTTAGTAGTAGATGAGCTGTTTTGCATGGGCTTATTACGAATTAATAATATCTTTAACAAGTTAACCAAGTTACTTGACTTAGATTTTATTAGTTCTGATGTCAGCTGCAATCCTGATATTTGTGAAATTCCTATCTCAAACTGTGATTCTCATCATAAGCCTTTATGCCTTTTATACGTTTATTCCTTCAGAGCGAGAATTTTTAAATTTAACTTTAATGAGATTGCCCTTAACGCAATTCGTTTTTATATATCTGCTGTAGATTGGAGTTCAGTCTTATCGTATAGCAGCGTGGATGCTATGATAACTTTATTAACGTTTTGTCTTGCCAAATAGAATGCTCCTATGAGGGTTTAGGGTTTTATAGATTCCCTTGTTACTAAGGGCCGTTTTCTCATGTTCCAGTTTTTGCTCAAATCGAAATCCACCTAGATTTTGCAACTAGGTGGTTTTGTGCAATTGGTTGTCTCATGTAGGTTGATTATAAATTCGGGCATTTGCGCCACGGTCACACCGGGAGGGCTGGAAAGGTATAATACTATGTTGGCAGCACCTCTGCTCTCGGCTGATTATTGTTTTGTTTATGCACGCCAATTTTAAAAATTCAAGCAAGAATTTTACAGAGGAGGAGAAGGCTTTTCTCTTGAAACGACTTGTTACTATGATAGGAGATTAAGCAATAGGTCGTAAGCTTTTAGTAGCAGTAGTTTTTTGTTTTCAAATATTTTTCAGTGTGACCATATGATCACATACATCAAAATACTTAATATGGTTTGACATGTACATTGTTTTCAAATCAATGAGGATGAAGTACATTGCCTTGAACATGAGCAAATCAAATGCAGCAAATCCACATGTAAAAAAAAATGTAAAATTGGCTCAAACAGCACCTCCAAGCCAGGGCCAGCCAAGCTTCTCTCTCAATCTCTCGGAGTGTGTGCTTAAAATTTTTCGCACAGGAGAAAGTTCCCTACAATTTAACGCCGAATCCGAACGGCAATAGTTAGAAAATTTTTGCTGTTTCATGGCTAGTTATTACATCACAGCTGGCGCCAGTAGCTGGCGAAGGTGACCGGGTGTGTAAAAGCTTTTTTCTAAAGAAAGAAAAAACTTTTTCTATTAGATGGTCCGAGGCGGGATCGAACCCACAACCTCCCGCACCAGCAGCCACACATACAACTAGTCCGCCACGCCCGACCACGAGATAGATTTGCAAAAACAGCAACATGAGAAAACGGCCCGAATAGTCTATTCACACTGAGGCACATCTATCATCTTTATCCTTAAGCCCTTGCCGTGCCAAAATATTATCATCATTCCAACATCTTCTGCGGATGTTCCTATTTTGCTTTGTTCCAATCAGTATTTTCACTATAGTTTTTTATCCACCACTAAAAAATTCTCCGCATTTTTAGGACCCTGTTGTTCTTCAAATTACGAAATTAATTACGAATTAAATTTCGAAAGAAATTGAATTTCAACCTGGTGGAGATAAATGCTTTTGGAGTTGAAGAAGCCTTCGGCGAAAGCTCATTCCAACTCGCCAGACGTCAGAATTGATAAGAATTGATCAAAATTGATCAGGATAGATCAGAATTGATCAGAATTTATAAGAATTGATCAGAATTGATCAGAATTGATAAGAATTGATCAGAATTGATAAGAATTGATCAGAAATGATAAGAACTGATCAGAATTGATAAGAATTGATCAGAATTAATAAGAATTGATAATAATTGATAAAACTTGATCAGAATTGACAAGAATTAATCAGAATTGGTCAGAATGCGGAACATATGCAATGTCAAAGTAATTCATTCTTTCTATTACTTCTTTCTTTTCGTTTCTCCTATATATATGCTGCTTTGCTTCTTCCTACTATTTGTTTTTATACTCTGTACCAAAGGTACACAGAGTATATTAAGTTTGTGCAAAAGTATGTAACAGGGAGAAGGAATCGTTTCCGACCCTGTAAAGTATATATATTCTTGATCAGCATTAACAGCCGAGTCGATATAGCCATGTACGTCTGTCCGTCTGTCTGTCTGTCCGTCCGTCCGTATGAACGAAGAGATCTCAGAGATGGTAAGAGATAGAGGTTTGACATGTATGGGACATATATTTCTTATACTTGCAGGCAGATCAAGTTTATTTTCAATTTTTGATACGCACCCTCCCGCCCCCGCAATTTGGAAAAAACGTGTATCCACAGTTTTGATGATAGATGGTTCGTACCTTTTAGAGATATCTTAATCAAAATTATTTATCGATTTGCTGAAGGAATGATAAAGATCGGATGATCGATACTCCAGTTATGAGCAAAAAACGACCAGTTAACACCTCCCTCCCCCCCACCCATAACCACCATGAATGAATAAACTTAGATTGCGACATGCGCATGTTTTCCCGTTATAAAACGTCAGCGGTGCTTTTCGAAGAGTTGCCACCATATAACGTTTTTTTTTATATAAATTAAGGCCATACAATTGACATACAAAACGTGTGATATTCGAGAGTTTCGACAACCCTGTAAAAACAAGAAAGAAAGTCGGTCAAGCCCGACTATAACATACTCTGTACCCTTACACTCGCATTTGCTCAGGAGTCAAACGGCCAGTTAACACCCCGCGCACAACGCGGTGCGCTCTCTAAGTTTCTCTCTCTCTCTCGCACTAAGATTGCCTGTGTTGAACGGTTAGGGTATGTTGCTGTGGTTATTGGTGGGGGGGGTGGGTGGTGTTAACTGGCCGTTTTTTGCCCATAACTTGAGTATCGATCATCCGATCTTTATCATTTCTTTAGCGAATCGATAAATAATTTTGTTTACAAGGTATCTCTAGAAAAAACGAACGATCTATCTCCAAAACTGTTGGAGATAGAACGTTTTTTCCAAATTGCGGGGGCGGGAGGGGGCGTGGCAAAAATTGAAAATAAACTTGATCTGCCTGCAAGTATAAGAAATATATGTCCCATACATGTCAAACCTCTATCTCTTACCATCTCTGAGATCTCTTCGTTCATACGGACGGACGGACAGACGGACATGGCTATATCGACTCGGCTGTTGATGCTGATCAAGAATATATATACTTTATAGGGTCGGAAACGATTCCCTTTCCCTGTTACATACTTTTGCACAAACTTAATATACTCTATGTACCTTTGGTACAGAGTATAAAAACACAGTTAGATAAAATGAGGTGCACTGTGGTCGGCTGCAGGTAAAATAACAAACAAAAATGTAAGTCTATATAATATCTTTCATTAAAATGTTATAAGCAGTCAATACCATTTGACGTTTTATTTAGTAATATGTTGCTATATTTAAATTAAATAAAAATATCTATGAATTTAATGAGATAATTCACAAGCTAAATACTATTAAAAAATAATAGCAAATTTATAAAATTGGTCCCACTTTTAAATAGCGCTGCTCTCTATTTTCAACCAATAGCAGCACGCGAACCGTGACGTCAGCGGTGCCTGCGCAGTAGATGACCACTTTTGTGCGCGGGATGTCGCAATCTATGTTTATTCATTCATGCATAACCACAGCAACATACCATAACCGTTCAGCAGAGAGCTTAGTACGAGAGAGAGAGAAACTTAGAGAGCGCACAGCGTTGTGCGCTCTAATAGTTTCTCTCTCTCTCTCTCTCTCTAAGATTGCTTCTCTTGAACTGAACGTTGTTGTTATGGGTGGGGTGGGTGGGAGGTGTTAACTGGCCGTTTGACTCGTGAGCAAATGCGTGTGTAAGGCTACAGAGTATGTTATAGTCGGGCTTGACCGACTTTCTTTCTTGTTTTTTTATGTTTTCAAGCAAAAAAGTTTAAATCATTTGTATTTTTGGATTGGTTAGTGCCGAGTGCTAGTTTTGTGTATTCTTATGCCCAGTTGATGTCTGCTTGCTTTAAAAAGCAATTATACAGCCCCACCCTCTCTTAATCTCTACTGAGAAACATAAACAATGTCAACGAAAAAGAATGGCAAAATATGTATACATAATTAATAAAAATTGTATGACAAGGAAAACGATACGTTAATATTACAATTTTTATTCATTTATGAATTGATTAATTTTTGCGTACATTTGCAGTGTGCAACAAAACAACCGTGAGTCGCCCTGTTTGGACTCTGGACATGGAGAACAATTTAATAGACATTTGGCAGGAAAACATTGGCGATTTGAGAGGCTCCCGGAAGAACTCTCATGTTTACATAGAGATGGCGGATACAATGAGGGATGCCGGGTTCGACAACCTTTCGCGAAAATATAAGTAGATATAATTTGCTTTTAAAAATACACATTTCCATATATATATATATATGTATATATATATATATATATATATATATATATATTGTGTTTCTAGGCAGGAGAAACAAAAAATAGGACCCAGTGGAGGAACGCCATCTACCTGGGTTCATTTTAACAAAATAAATGAATTATTGGGTTCATTGCGAATACATAATTGAGAGGAACACAATGTGGATACTCATAGTAAGTATTATTAACTCAATTTTACGAACTGAATTATATGAATGATGAACATATTGCAGATTTTAAGAGATTCGAGTCGGATGACATCATAGAGTTGGACCCAGAGGCGCCGGATTGTGGCAATAACAGCGATGGCAGGCCACCAGCGAAACGCTCCAAGCGTGACCACCGAGCGGAGCTTGAGAGCATAGCGCGGAAGTGGTTGGAGATGCAAAGGGAGAATCAGAAGGACCAGTGTGATATGCTTCGGGAGATAGCAGTGAGTCAGGCTACCTTCCAGTCCGAGCTAATTGTATTGTTGCGCGAAAAAAAATAATAAATAGTATACGGATATTATGAGCTCTAGTCCAAATAATGAAAAAACATACAAATAAGCCCATTAATGCCTTACAATTCGCTTTTATTCTTCATTCAAATTAACATATCTTGCAATACCAGATCTTATCTCTTCAGCACCAGAACTGTAATCAGCAGAAGTGCTAGATTTATTTGGCTGCTCGCGGGTTTCGTTTGTGGAAAGTTTCCAATTTTCATTGATGGTACTGTTATGAACATTCAAGATATTGTGCAATACACAGCAGCACATGACAATAATTGCGTTGTTTTTGGGGTGACTATCAAGTCCTTTTCCGACACGTCGAAACCGTGCCTTCAAGTGACCAAATGCATTTTCGACAACTCGTCTGGCCTTGGACAAATTATAATTAAGTGTCCGTTTCTCTACGGATGCAGTTGTCGAAAATGGATACGGCTTTATTAGATTTCGCGAGAAACGAAATGCAGAATATCCAATCAGCAACACTGGCACCTTAACTCCGCATATTTCTCTGGCTTTCTCCTCCAGTAATGGCGATGAATTGATCATTCTACTCAATGTCGACTTTCGATATATTTGTGAATCATTGCATCGACCAGGAGAACCAATGTTCACATATAATAATCTGTAACTAAAATTAGAATTTCTGGTAGATATTACAAAATTGATATAGCAATGCGAATAGCATACCGGAAATAATCCAGGGTAAATAATACAGTTGAGTACCAGCCTTTATAGTTATGATGATCGATTGCCTCTGCTGCTGGTGGCTTTATTTCAATGTGGCATCTAAATTTATTAACAATTTTAGTAATAAATTATTTTGTTATGTATGTACTGTCGAATATACTATTCTTTGCTTGCCAATTGCTCCTAGACACTGTGGAAATCATTCGAGGCCATTGGGCCTCGAACACTTGAACACACTCATTAATTTGTTCGTCTGTGAGGTAGTTGGTGTCATGTACTCCTCTGCAAACTCTGTTATCAGCCCCTGGCAAAATTCAAGGTGAATATTGCAAACACTGTTCTGCGAAAACCCCAAACAGCCGGCCTATTGTTCGGTACTCTGAACAAGAACCTAGAGTGTACAAGGCAATGGCAATTCGTTTTTCTATTTGAATGGCGTTGTGCAAATTTGTGTCCTTTTTCCTCAACACTTCAAGCCTGCTTACATGCAATAAAAAGGTTGATTGCTCCATCCAGAAGCTCTCTTTAAAAAAGTGCTCATTGTTGTCCGGAGCGTGCTTCTCCCAAAACATGCCAAAACATTTCTAAAATAAACAATAATTAACGCCACATTTTACTACCACTTAAAACATCCATACCATTCTTGGTACGTGCAGATTCATGCCTATCATGGTCATCAGCTCCTCTTCATCTTCGATCTCTGCAATGTATATTGTAATGTTATTGGCAAAACATGCCATAAGTTGCTAAATTAAAAGTTGCTGCTTTTGAACAACAGATACAACAACTACCAATTGTTCTTCAAAATCCATTGTATTAATCGTTTTAGCAATTTGTAAATTCGCTACTACTACGAAGCGTCGCGACGACAACTGAAGATTATAGATGTTAGATGTTGTCAATATGAATCGCTATATCTTTTTCTTCTTTATTGGCCCGATGTTGCATCACAACCGCTTGACGGACTCGTCCTCTGCTATGAATGCCCTCCACTCGCTTCTGCATTGTGCAAGCTGGCACCAGTTGTTCACACCAAGGTTTGAAATGTCTTTCCGTACTTAATCATCCCATCTTAGTGGTGGGCGACCCCTCCTGCCTTGTCCTCCAAAGTCAGCCGCCTTCGCTTTGTACGTCTTTTTTACTGGAGCTTCTTCATCCATCCGGATTACATGTCCTAACCAGCGCAGCCGCTGTTGCTTTATGCGCTTGACTAGACTGATGTCCCTGTAGAGCTCATACAGTTCGTGATTCATTCGAATGCATGACATCTATCGCCAACTTTTAAAGGTCCATAGATACTCCGAAGGATTTTTCGCTCGAACACGCCAATCGCCTCCTCATCCGCTGCTGTCATTGTCCATGCTTCTGCGCCGTATTGCAGGACTGGGATGATGAGCGACTTATATAGCGCTATTTTTGTTCTTCGAGAAGAGGTTCTGCACTTGAACTCGCTACTGAGCCCGTAGTAGCATCGGTTTCCAAGAGTAATTCTTCTTGGGATCTCCAGGCTGATGGTGTTTGTCGCCGGTAGGGTTGTGAAAATATGTAAAAAATATCGTATCGATGATTATCATTTTTTAAAAATATCATCAGGTTTTTGCAATATTTATCACCAAAATATATCGATATATCTGATATTTTTGATATTTCAGTACACAAATCTTAAACCCCCCAAAATAACATTAACTTTAAATGCATTATAATTTTTTTGAGCTTTTTATTAATTAAAAATAAACCAATAACCTTTTTTCCATTAAAGAACAGAGATCTTAAGGTTAAATAGTTTAAGTAAGGATACAAGAAAAAACTTAAAAGACTTCATTTCATTTATTAAACAATGAAAAAGTTAAATTTTCTAGAAAAATGACATATATTGGTAACATGATTTTACCTCCAAAATTCTTTTTTTAAGGATTTCAAAAAAACTCTTTGTTTTATATGAATATCCGTCATGCGGCTTCGCGTGTCGCAGACAACGCATTTTATGGCGGAAGCCAGCCGCTCTGAAGGAACCGAGCTACCTGGTGTTATAAGGTAACTCATGGCCAATTTTGATAACTTCGGTAAGGTTTTTTCCTGGGATTTCCAAAACTCTAAGGGATCTGTCTCCCAGCCAGCGAGTGGTAAATTTAAAAATAGTTTTATTTCTGTATTTTCCTTGGCATCTGTAATTGGCTTTATGGCAATTGATCTATTGTGGGCCTCTAGGAAGCTTTCGTTTGTTTCTACTTCCCTCCCCTCATCGAGTTGGCTTCCGTGACAGGAGATTAGTGGTGTTACCACTTGACTTAATTACTTTTGCACAAAGGCTGCAGGTGGCATTATGTGCGTTTATGTTTGTGTAAAAGCTCTTTGCCGCGCTCATCTTCTCTTTTTAAGATTTCTAAGTGTAGTGTGACCAACCACAATATCAAAAAATATATTTCCAAATAATATCGATATGCGATATATCAGGGAAAAAAATATTTCGATATAAATATTTATTTTTTTGTAAAAATATCGATATATTGTTATTTTGATATATAAGGTTGTCAAAAAAGTCTTGCGGTATTTTTATTGAATTTTCAATTGTTCATAAAATTGGTTATAATAATGCGATTTAAGTCAAATATGCGCCGTTTTGTTCGATGACGAGTTCCCAACGAGATGCCAACTTCATAATGCCCTTTTTATAGAATCCCGCTTCCCTATTGGCAAAAAACTCGGAGAGCCAATTTTCACAGGACTCTCTTGTGGCCAACTTCTGACTACCAAGCTCGTTCGCCATGGACAGAAATAGGTGGTAATCACTTGGTGCGAGATCCGGACTATACGGTGGATGCAAAAGAACCTCCCATCCGAGCTCCCGGAGCTTCTGGCGCGTCACCAAAGATGTGTGTGGCCTGGCGTTGTCCTGATGGAAGACAATTCGGCCTCTGTTGATCAAAGATGGCCTCTTCTGCATGAGTGCTGCATTCAAGCGGTCCAGTTGTTGGCAGTACAGGTCCGAATTGAGCGTTTGGCCATAGGGGAGCAGCTCATAGTGGATGATTCCCTGCCAATCCCACCAAACACACTCAAGAACCTTCCTCGCCGTCAATCCAGGCTTGGCCACCGTCTGGGCGGCTTCACCGCTTTTCGACCACGACCGTTTGCGCTTCACGTTGTCGTAAGTGACCCACTTTTCATCGCCAGTCACCATCCGCTTCAAAAACGGGTCGATTTTGTTGTGATTCAGAAGCGATTCGCATGCATCCATACGGGCAAAAATGTTTTTTTGCGTCAAGTCGTGTGGCACCCATACATCGAGCTTCTTTTTGAATCCAAGCTTCTTCAAATGGTTTATAACGGTTTGATGACTCATGCCCCCTCATATAATATTATAAACAAGCCTAGTCGCCGGTAATCATCTACCCGAGGTAGACAAAATCATCTACAACCTCTATGTTGTACTTCCCCATAGTAACAAATTGTCCAAGACGCGTAGACTTCTTGTCCGTGGATACTAGGTACTTCGTCTTGTCCTCGTTTACCGCTAAGCCCATCAGTTTAGACTGCTTCTCAATCTCTGAAAACGCCCTGCTTACCGCCCGTTCGTTTTTTGCCGATAATGTCAATATCATGTGCCTAGTGAGTATAGCCTATTAGGCAGCAGAAACAAACTAAGGTAAACTATACTAAACACCACCTAGCATTTTTGTAACCCCTACTCATCCTGTTACTACCTTTATACGCCAGCTATTTGCAAATACAAATAATTTGTAAATAACTAACTCACTGTTTATATGTTAAATACCATACGTAAGTAAATGTATTTTTTAGTGCTGCCTTATTGCCATCAAGCAGTTTTATGGCCATATTTTCTTTCATTAGTCCAAGTAGTACCTTGGTATCCGCCTTGGACCAATTGCAATTTTTGTTTAAAGTTGTTATCTTATAGCCTATTTCCACTGGCTTCATTTCTTATCATTTTCATTTCTAAAAATGATGCTGTTTCCATTGACAAATCTTCATCATTTTGATATTCGCAATGCCACGTTGACAAAAACAGCTGAATGGTTTGATTTAAACAACAGGCGACACTTTCCAACTCACGGGGAGTTTTTGCAATATTTACCCAAAAAAAGACATACCCGGCAGGAAAGCAATTACCATGGGCGAACGCATTGTTAACGCCCTGAATAATCAGCAGAAAGCTAAATACACAACTTATTTTGACTAAATTATATTATAAACAAAATTGCGCCTTATTTTTAAATTCAAATCAATAGTTTATTGGTGATGACACTTTCTATTTCCAGAGAGTAACGAGTAGTGCCAGAGAGTAGCGAGTACTTTTAAAAAAAATACCAAATTCCTTCGTGGGGAATGCCATCATTTTTGAGAAATGAAGGAAATGAAGGGCAAAATGCAACAACAATTTGTATGGAAAAAATGATATCATTTTCTTCATTTCTTGTCATTTCAAGAAATGAAGCTTCATTTCTTTGGTGGAAATAGGCTATTAAACATTTTCCCTTTCTTCTTCGCCTGCAGTCGATATGAATGTCAATTACAATATAGCAGTGCTATCATATAGTTGAAAACAGCAAAATCACTGAATAGAGTGGCAACGCCTAGCACACTATTTGCAAATAATAGCCTATTTCCACTGGCTTTATTTCTAAAAATGATGCTATTTCCATTGACAAATCGTCATCTTTTTGACATTCGCAATACCACGTTGAAAAAAAAAACAGCTGAATGGTTTGATTTAAACAACAGGCGCCACTTTCAAACTCACGGGGATTTTGTGCAATATTTACCCAAAAAAAGACATACCCATCAGGAATGCAATTACGCGGGGCGAACGCATCGTTATCGCCCTGAATTATTAGCAGAAAGCACAACTTTTTTTGACTAATTTATAGATTAAGCAAAATTGCGCCTACTTTTTAAATTCAGATCAACAGTTTATTGGTGATGACACTTTCTATTTCCAGAGAGTAACGAGTAGTGCCAGAGAGTAGCGAGTACTTTTTTCAAAAATACCAAATTCCCTCGTGGGGAATTCCATCATTTTTGAAAAATGCCACAACAATTTGTATGTAAGAAATGATATAATTTTCTTCATTTCTTGTCATTTCAAGAAATGAAGCTTAATTATCTTGGTGGAAATAGGCTATAAGTCTACTAATCAGTAATTGTTTTTGTGGCATAGCTATTTGCAAATAGCCAACTATTTCAGCGTTTATAAGCAATAATTTGTCAATCACAAAATTGTTATTTGCAAATAAGACGTGCGTATAAACGTAGTACCAAATAATCAAATCATAGCCAGATTTGTGGCCCCCAATGCTATTAATTTTGTAGGTATGCAGACTTAAAGTACATCCACAGTAAGACATTTAGCGATTTTTTTTTATACTTCTAGTACCAACCATGCATTTTAAAAAGCGATTTTTATCATTTCAATAACATGTCTTTTTCGGGCCATCTATCCATTAAAAAATTAATAGCATTGGGCCACAAATCTGGCAATGTACTTTTTTCAAAATAATCAAAAACAATCTTTAAAAATAGTCGAATTATTTGTTTGATTAATTTTGTTTATATGTATATGGGATTTAGTGACCTGTTTTTGATTTTAGTCATGTTTGTTTGTTATGTTTGTAATAAAAACCAAAAAAAAGAAGCGGTGTTCCTATTATAAATCAAGCAAAAAATACCCTGTGTATTTACAAAAAACTCTTGGCCCTGCTAAGGAGGATCATTGGATCAATTGCTTTTCCGAAATGTTGTAATTAATATCTGTGGAATTGTGTTGTTTATATAGAATTATACTCAACCATAGACCATGAGCCCTCCAGATGTAATCTTTGAGTAAAATCATAACAGGTCACTAAGCCTTATATACGTCTTTTTTAAATATTAGGTGAATCAGCAATTAAAGATGATTATCCAAAATATGATCTACAGAGTCTTTGACAATATAAGCCTTGCATATGAAGCAAGAATAATATAAATAGTTCTTTTTGTATTTTCATATATTTATCCCTGGCGATTAAAAATTAAATATCTTGCGTGTTCGAGCAAAAAACTTACCGGATGAGTACCCAAGATTTGCCTCAAGCCATTTCGGTACTTTTAAGCGGACGTGCGGAAGGCTGGCTAAGGACTAGCAAGCCACAGGGTACCACTTGGAAAGGATTTCGACAGGAATTCCTGGAATTCTTTTTGCCGCCCAGATATTTCCAGCGACTCGAGAACAAAATTAGCGTACGATTCCAAAAGCCCAGAGAAATGTGTAAAGAGTATTTAGTCGCCCTACGATTGATGATGCAGCGCGCCGAACACAACGAGGATGAAGAGCTGGAAATTATATATAAAAATCTATAACCCGAGTACCAATTATTTACCCGTAGACACGAGTTTTGAGACCTTGTTGAGTTAACACAGTTGATAGTAAATTTTGAAACACCACGTCGCGCAGTGTAAGATTTTGCGCATCTAGGGGGACTTTAATTTAAAAAAATCGAAAAATGGAACACATCGGAATGAAAGAAATATCACACGAAGCGCTTTTCGATATTTGTCGAAATTTGGAAAAGACTTAAGCTATGAAAAGTTATACCGATGTGTTCCAGAATTCTCTAGAGATTTTGGGGTCAGTTGTTTTTGAAAACCAATCCAAATGTCGGTATTGCACAAATGTTTGAGTTTTCATTTTTCGGAGTTAGCTTCGGAGTTGCATGCAAAACAGCTGACAAAAACAGCTGACTGGTAGTTTTTGCGTTGGGGCTGCCACGACGGGGTTGTAGGCTTCAAAATAATTCAAATTAATGAAGGATTAAAATTTTATTTGGTAGTTTCTAAGCCCAATGCTGCAAGTGGTTGTGGTATGCACTGTGTTCCAAACCATAAATTATTTTTAAGCTATTAGTACTCAATTGTATCGGAAAAAAATTGAAGAGAACGCTGACCCGCTAAAAAACTATTTTGTATTGACAACCCTGTTGCTTACAAGTGAGTGGAGTGCACAAATATAAATTCAAAAGTAGAGAAAAGCTAACTTCGGCTCGACCGAAGTTTTTATACCCTTGTAGCTTGTATGATTTATATTAATTAGTAGCCTGATTCCACTGACACAAATATGTACATTCGGCCAAATGTACACATTTTTGACAAGGCCTTCTATATACATTTTCTACACCCAATTTCTATGGCAGCTATACTATATAGTTGTCCTATCAAACTTGGTGGAATTATGTGAAAGCATAAAAAACTAATAAATACGAGGTTTGGGGACGTTTGCGTTGAAGACAAAAACGTTTTTCTCACTAAAACAACATTTTCGACCGATGGTTCCTATGGCAGCCATATGCTATAGTCATCCGATCTGGCCAGTTCCGACAAATGTGCAGCGTGTTTGTACCAAAAGACTTCGTGCAAAGTTTGGTAAAGATAGCTTTAAAACTGACGGAGGAGATAGCATAGAAACAGACGGACGGACAGACGGACATGGCTATATCAACTCAGCTCGTCATGCTGATCAAGAATGTATATACTTTATAGGGTCGGAGATGACTCCTTCTGGATGTTACAAACATCTGGACAATTTTAATATACCCTCTACAAGGCTATAAAAATGAAAATCGTAACTTTACAGTCAATGGAGCAAAGTACCGAGCAATGATAACCGATTTGGTATGCCCAAAATGGAAGAATAAGACTGGGTTGACATGTGGCTTCAACAAGACGGTGCCACATGCCAATTGAGAGGAGAGTTTGGTGAGCAATTAATCTCACGTTTTGTACCAGTCCATTGGGCGCCAAGATCATGTGATTTGATCCCACTAGACCTTTTTGTGGGGCTACTTGGAGTGTCTCGTGTACAGGGACCAGCCAGCAACAATGGCAGCCCTGGAAGTCAACATAACACCTGCCATTGGTGAGATACTGGCCGAAAAAAATATATCAAAGTTGGAGCTTACGGATGGACCAACTTAGGCGTAGCCACGGGCAAAATTTACATAAAATAATCTTTAAAAAGTAAACGGCAAGCATTCATGTATCACTTCAAATAAATATTTCATTCACTATTGAAAATGTTCTGTATTTTTTTTAAATTAAAAAAAAACACCCATATACATATAAATAATGGTCAGTACGCCATAATGTTTGTAATAAAAACAAAAAAAAAACGGTTTCCCTATTATAAAACAAGCAAAAAATACCGTGTGTATTTACAAAAAACTCGTGGCCCTGCTAAGGAGGATCATTGGACGGATAGCCCAACCACCTAGCAGCAGCCATAAGCAACAGAATTAATTACAACAAATTGGTAAACAAACACCTTCAAACAAAAAAACCATAGCCGAAATTCGGGCTGCGAAATTATAATAGTGTAATTCCTATGTCTTTATTCGCCCCTCCAGAGTTTAAATACTAACTGGAAGTTTGTTTGAAGTGTGAACAGCAAAACAAGTCCGCCGATGAGAGAATTTGGTTATTCTCGAAACAGCGATCGTTGTACAGACATTTCCAATTGCTATTCCAAAATGTTGTAATTAATATCTGTTGGTTTGTGTTGGTTATAAAAAGACTTATAATTAACCAAAAGACCTTGAGCTAGCCGGTTGTAACATTGACTAAAATCAAAAACAGGTCACTAAACCCCATATATGTACATAAAAACAAGTATGAGCGCTGTACTCGAGTTTCCCGACTACAAAATACCCTGTTCAATTGAGACAATTGTTTAATAACTTTTGTGTTTTTGTTCGTATCTTATTTTCCTTTTGAAAGATGTAAGGCCTAGGATAGTATATATTAAGCCACCAGGTTCTAACTTTAAAATTGTGGCTGTGACAGTTTTATGCGGTTTAAGGGCGGTATCCACGGGTCGCCAAAAAATTTCTTGTGAAAAAGTTGATTTTCCGCAGATTCTTAACAGAGTCTGCTACGCCTATGTTAATAACACGATAACACAATTTACTCTGTCGATAAACGTTTCAAAGAAACCTTGCGCTGCTCTGGCGCTGTTAAATATGCCCGCGAACTTATAAACAACAACAACACCTTGCAGGATTATGAATATAACATATTTAATGTGCTATTTTAATATATTTTTATTATTAAATGAAATAAATAATAAATTAATTGTTATCATTATGACAGTTCGATGTAGTCCCGAGCAGCGGCACTTAACGAACACCTCGCACTTGGCTGCCATGGCAAAGATTTCGTTCATATTGATTGGAAAGTAATTCGCGCATTTTTGGCGATTTGCCTCCGTAAAGTTGGTC
The DNA here is from genome assembly GCA_037044535.1 of Lordiphosa magnipectinata. Classification (NCBI taxonomy): domain Eukaryota; kingdom Metazoa; phylum Arthropoda; class Insecta; order Diptera; family Drosophilidae; genus Lordiphosa; species Lordiphosa magnipectinata. The sequence goes on along the minus strand of JBAMBO010000669.1, from coordinate 31,342 downwards.
AGGTCATGATGATCTTCTGGATGTACTGCTGTAACATGTGTGACTTGGCGGCTCCGCTGAACTCGAAAATGGTAATGGGCAGCGGCCCCTGGGTGGTCACATAGCACTTGGCCACGTAGTCGGGGCCCTGTCAGGGAAACGTTAGGAAATGGAATTGATTTATAAAGTTGAAGTTTGGTTCGCCCATTTCTCACCTTGATAAAATTGGCATTGATGTAGGTCACATCCTCATTGCCCTATCAGGCTTTGCTCGGTCACCTTCAGGGGGTCATTTTAGGCTGCACTGTCCGCTATACTACCGCTTGATAGGAGGCCAGCAGTTCGCTGTCCACTGAACTGGGAGCGGGCATTTGGTTTGAGGCCGTTTTACTGTCGCGATCATTGAGCACCGGCGGCTGTTCGATGATTTTCCTTTTGGTCTGGTATCTGTGATCGAAGACATAGTTGAGGCGAATCAAATCGAACTGATTGAGGGGACTGGAGTGTGAAGTGTTTGAATGCTGGCCTAATAGATTTTAAGCTCCTTGCTTGTGGTTTGTGGTGACTGGAGACGCCACATGATGTTGCAGACCGTGCTCCGGTCCGCCGGTGTTTTCTGGCGGGTTTCCGAGTGTTTCTTATCCGCCAAGTCCCGCAAATCGCTGCTCACTTTCATGGCGTTTATTAAATTCAGCTTGCCCGCCATAGAAAGTGCCATTAGGCGACGCTTTCTGCAAGTTTTTTTTTTTTTTCATTTTTCATTTTCAATTTGGCCATTCAATTTCGCAGCACAAATTAGAATAAAAACCTATTTTGTTCACGTCACGGCAAAAAAGAGGCGTTAACAGCACTTAAAGCATTTAACAGCGCTTGAACAAAACGTAGTGGGAGACGTAATACGGCGACACACAAAAATTCCTTAGCAGTTTTTTTTATATGGAGTTTTTCATTTCGCGGCCGTTTTCGGAGCCATGGACAGCGCCCTTTAAGGGGGGATATGTTCAAAACCTGAAACAAACTTGATCTGGGTACGGTATACACCTATGTGCATGCCAAAATTTGTGTCTCTATCTCTTATAGTCTCTGAGATCGACGCGTTCATACAGACAGACAGACGGACAGACGTACATGGCTATATCGACTCGGCTGTTGATGCTGATCAAGAATATATATACTTTATAGGTCGGAGAAGCTTCCTTCTGCCTGTTACATACATTTGCACAACTTTATGATCCCCTTTTCCCATTTTTAATGGGAACAGGGTACAAAAAACGATTTAAAATTTTAAAAATCATTTATAAATCAATTCAAACTGCGCGCGCATTTTTAAGTAGAGGAACTGCGCGCGCCAATAGGGTATCGCCTTCGCTATCGATTGCATACTGTCTTCATTGATTTCAATCGTTATCGATAGCGATCGCTGCCGCTGGCGACTGCGCCGGCAGCCTATAAAAGAAAGTGAGCAAAGTGAGCTTGACTCATTCAGTGCGCGGCATCGGTCTAGTCATAGAAAAACTAACATAGAAGCACACTTTGAAACGCCGCTCTTTTTTGAGTGATGTTAACGCCATTGTGGCAAGGAGATACTTCAATAGTGACAACAAAATCTGTTACTCAAAATTATTGTCGACATAGGAAAACACGGTGGTTAGAGGGAGATGGACATAGTCAAAAAAAAAAACTCAGAGAGTCAAAAAATAACTCAAAGAGCCAAAATGACAGCGAACAGCTGACAAATGTCTGAGTGAAAAGTTGTCGACGCAGCAAAGTGTGCTTCTATGTTAGTTTTTCTATGGTCTAGTTCAGACCTTGGAACAGCGGAACAGTGTTGCCAACTTTTGCCGAGAAAAAAATCTTATTATTCTTTCTTATTGTTTATGCAATTATATATTTAAAATATATTATATAATATCATCAGAGTGATGAAGTTCCTCGTCCTCATCCTTGCCGTAGGCCAACTATGGTCGCATTTATAACGATATTGACTGCTCGCTTTAGGCGTTAACTCCTCCTCCTGGATATATGCTTCTTGCTCGTTCGTAACAACGGAACATCAAATTACGCCACCCGTTACTTGGTCTTTCGGTTCCTGGTTCGACTTCGCCATTAGGAGGCGCTTCACCGGTGTAAGCCACCTCTGCGCTGCGTCCACGCGCAAGCGCCTTTTCCATTTTCTTGGCCTTCCGTTTCTGCCTCCTTACTTTATTTTTGGCTTTTGCCACGGCTCGTTCCTGCTTGGCTTCTTCTTCCCTCTTCTTCTTAATCCTTTCGCTTCTCCGTGGTGGCATGCAGCTGCAATGATAAATTTTGAATGTAGACTTAGAATGTTCATTTCTTTTTCTATTTATTTACATTGATTGCAAAAATATTTTTCGTTGTTCGGTCAACGACTGCAGACTGAATTTTCTGATGAATGACATTGGCAAAAGGAAAAGCCTACTTGGGTCTGTCTGTTTCAGGGTGGGGGCAAAAATGAAGTTCCCATCCTATTAGGAGGCGCTTCACCGGTTTGAGCCACCTCTGCGCTGCGTCCACTCGCAAGCGCCTTTTTCATTTTCTTGGCCTTCCGTTTCTGCCACCCTACTTTATTTTTGGCTTTTTCCACGGCTCGTTCCTGCTTTGCTTCTTCTTCCCTCTTCTTCTTAATCCTTTGGCTTCTCCGTGGTGGCATGCAGCTGCAATGATAAATTTGTAATGTACTCTTAGAATGGTTATTTTTTTTGTCCACGCGCAAGCGCCTTTTGCATTTTCTTGGCCTTCCGTTTCTGCCTCCTTACTTTATTTTTGACTTTTTCCACGGCTCGTTCCTGCTTGGCTTCTTCTTCCCTCTTCTTCTCAATCCTTTCGCTTCTCCGTGGTGGCATGCAGCTGCAATGATAAATTTGTAATGTACTCTTAGAATGTTCATTTTTTTTTTTTCTATTTACTTACATTGATTGCAAAAAGATTTTTCGTTGTTCGGTTAACAACTGCAGACTGAATTGGCTGATGAATGACATTGGCAAAAGGAAAAGCCTACTTGGGTCTGCCTGTTTCAGGGTGGGGGCAAAAATGAAGTTCCCATCCTATTAGGAGGCGCTTCACCGGCTTTAGCCAGCTCTTCGCTGCGTCCACGCGCAAGCGCCTTTTTCATTTTCTTGGCCTTCCGTTTCTGCCTCCTTACTTTGTTTTTGGCTTTTTCCACGGCTCGTTCCTGCTTGGCTTCTCCTTCCCTCTTCTTCTTAATCCTTTGGCTTCTCCGTGGTGGCATGCAGCTGCAATGATAAATTTGGAATGTAAACTTAGAATGTTCATTTTTTTTTTCTATTTACTTACATTGATTGCAAACAGATTTTTCGTTGTTCGGTTAACAACTGCAGACTGAATTGTCTGATGAATGACATTGGCAAAAGGAAAAGCCTACTTGGGTCTGCCTGTTTCAGGGTGGGGGCAAAAATGAAGTTCCCATCCTATTAGGAGGCGCTTCACCGGCTTTAGCCAGCTCTTCGCTGCGTCCACGCGCAAGCGCCTTTTTCATTTTCTTGGCCTTCCGTTTCTGCCTCCTTACTTTATTTTTGGCTTTTTCCACGGCTCGTTCCTGCTTGGCTTCTTCTTCCCTCTTCTTCTTAATCCTTTCGCTTCTCCGTGGTGGCATGCAGCTGCAATGATAAATTTTGAATGTAGACTTAGAATGTTCATTTTTTTGTTCTATTTATTTACATTGATTGCAAACAGATTTTTCGTTGTTCGGTCAACGACTGCAGACTGAATGGTCTGATGAATGACATTGGCAAAAGGAAAAGCGTACTTGGGTCTGTCTGTTACAGGTTGGGGGCAAAAATGAATTTCCCATCCTATTAGGAGGCGCTTCACCGGCTTTAGCCAGCTCTTCGCTGCGTCCACGCGCAAGCGCCTTTTTCATTTTCTTGGCCTTCCGTTTCTGCCTCCTTACTTTATTTTTGGCTTTTTCCACGGCTCGTTCCTGCTTGGCTTCTTCTTCCCTCTTCTTCTTAATCCTTTCGCTTCTCCGTGGTGGCATGCAGCTGCAATGATAAATTTTGAATGTAGACTTAGAATGTTCATTTTTTTTTTCTATTTATTTACATTGATTGCAAACAGATTTTTCGTTGTTCGGTCAACGACTGCAGACTGAATTTTCTGATGAATGACATTGGCAAAAGGAAAAGCCTACTTGGGTCTGTCTGTTACAGGGTGGGGGCAAAAATGAAGTTCCCATCCTATTAGGAGGCGCTTCACCGGTTTTAGCCAGCTCTTCGCTGCGTCCACGCGCAAGCGCCTTTTTAATTTTCTTGGCCTTCCGTTTCTGCCTCCTTACTTTATTATTGGCTTTTTCCACGGCTCGTTCCTGCTTGGCTTCTTCTTCCCTCTTCTTCTTAATCCTTTCGCTTCTCCGTGGTGGCATGCAGCTGCAATGATAAATTTGTAATGTACTCTTAGAATGTTCATTTTTTTTTCTATTTACTTACATTGATTGCAAAAAGATTTTTCGTTGTTCGGTCAACGACTGCAGACTGAATTGTCTGATGAATGACATTGTCAAAAGGAACAGCCTACTTGGGTCTGTCTGTTTCAGGGTGGGGGCAAAAATGAAGTTCCCATCCTATTAGGAGGCGCTTCACCGGTTTTAGCCACCTCTGCGCTGCGTCCACGCGCAAGCGCCTTTTTCATTTTCTTGGCCTTCCGTTTCTGCCACCCTACTTTATTTTTGGCTTTTTCCACGGCTCGTTCCTGCTTGGCTTCTTCTTCCCTCTTCTTCTTAATCCTTTCGCTTCTCCGTGGTGGCATGCAGCTGCAATGATAAATTTGTAATGTACTCTTAGAATGTTCATTTTTTTTTCTATTTACTTACATTGATTGCAAAAAGATTTTCCGTTGTTCGGTCAACGACTGCAGACTGAATTGTCTGATGAATGACATTGTCAAAAGGAACAGCCTACTTGGGTCTGTCTGTTTCAGGGTGGGGGCAAAAATGAATTTCCCATCCTATTAGGAGGCGCTTCACCGGTTTTAGCCATCTCTGCGCTGCGTCCACGCGCAAGCGCCTTTTTCATTTTCTTGGCCTTCCGTTTCTGCCTCCTTACTTTATTTTTGGCTTTTTCCACGGCTCGTTCCTGCTTGGCTTCTTCTTCCCTCTTCTTCTTAATCCTTTCGCTTCTCCGTGGTGGCATGCAGCTGCAATGATAAATTTGAAATGTACTCTTAGGGCCGTTTTCTCATGTTGGTGTGTTTGCAAATCTAGGTGGATTTGCTGCATTTGCTTTGCTCATGTTCATTGTTAACCATCTAGATGAATTTCGTAGCAATCTACTTGATCCTCATTGATTTCAAAAGCATCTACATGGGAATGCAAAATTAAGTATTTTTATGTATCCGCGCATATGGTCACACTGAAAATTGTTTGAAAACAAAAAACAGCTGCTACTAAAAACAGTTAAGTCTGAATTGTTAGCAAGTAAAGCAAACATGGAAAATATTGGACGTGCGTTTTATATACAATCGCTTGCAGATATTGCTGAAGAGACAGATGTGCATATTAATTCCTCTAGAGTCTATAACCGACGCACAAACTATTTCGAGACGTATGAGGACTCCGATTTTATAAAAAGATTTCGGTTGTCGAAAGCAACTGCCAAGTTTGTGTTACATAAAATTCACACAAGCCTGCAGTCTAATATAGAGAGGTTAGTAAGTTTTTCTTTTGTGTTATTTTCAATATGCAATAATAAAATGCTTTCAGGCAAACTTGTATACAGTCATCTACCAAGCTGTTAATAGCGCTTCGTTTTTATGCAAGCGGAAGCTTCCTGATTACAATTGGCGATTTTTGTGGAGTTAGCGTGTTCACAGCAAGCCGAGTTGTAAAAGAAGTCTCCTTTGCAATTGGTGGCCTGTCAAAAATGTTTATAAAATTCCCACCCAGTGACAACATCGATGGAATCATATCTGACTTTTACAACATCGCAAAGTTTCCTAAAGTCATTGGAGCTATTGATTGCACTCATGTAAAAATTCAATCACCAGGAGGAGATAATGGTGAAATTTTTCGAAACAGGAAAGGATACTTTTCCTGCAAGTTGTTTGCAATGCAAATCTTGTGATTCAGGATTTAGTTGCTAGGTGGCCTGGATCGGCACACGACAGTAACATATTTCAAAACAGCCGGCTAAAATTCTTACTGGAGAATGGGCATTTTGGAAGTAATTACATCTTGGGCGACAGTGGATATAAGCCGACCGATACCTAATGACACCTTTTTTAAATCCGCGCACAGAAGCCGAAAAATTGTACAACGAGTCCCAAATTCGCACCCGAAACGTTGTTGAGCGTTGCTTTGGAGTGTGGAAGCGGCGTTTTCCTATTTTATCAATGGGAATGCGTATCCAAAATAATACCAAAATGGCAGTAATCGTAGCTTGCGGCGTTTTGCACATTATTGCTATTCGATCGAGAGATCCACTTCCCCCAACAGAATACGCACTTCCAATAGAAATGCCTAACCCACTGGATGAAAATTTAAGTACTGATTTAAATACAGATGTAAATGAAAGATCTCGTTTAATTCAAAATTACTTTTCAAGGTACGACTTCTTTATGATTTATTTATTAAAATAACCTATAATTACATATTTTTCGTTTTTGCAGAATGCGATGATCTTACTGACTCTTACTTAATTTTACTTTAACTGCAAATTGGAGGATCTGTGATCTCTGCCTTTTGTGAAACTTTCTGAAATAAGAATTAAATGGAATGCCTTATAAATTTGAATAGGTTTTTTTATACTAACATGTGAAATTCAGTTTTGTCTTTTTTTTCTCCTGCACCTCCAACTCCAATAACTCAATGCGCAGCTTTCGCTCATGAGCATCATCCTCATGCCTCTCTTGCGCTCGCTGGTTTTCGGACCTGAAAAAATTCTGTTGAGCCTGCAGCAGCATTATTTTTTCTTCCTCCAGCGTACGCTTGCGTCCAAGACCAGATTTTGGAGCCAGCTTTTTTGATTTTGGCTGGCGCAAAGTTGCTGGGTTCCAAGTGGCCCACTTGGAGCTTGAGCTTGACACGTCGTCATCCAATATAATGGCAGCCTGAAAACCAATAAGGATTGTACTGCAGTTTAGGTGAAATGTATTATTTTATAATCTGCACTTACCTCGGGATCGCTTGTGGCTAGGTCTTTTTTGCCACAATACTAAGATCGGTTTCAAAAGTGCCTGTTAAAGCATTTGGAAATTTTTTAACTAAAAATCATATCGCTATTATTAAATACTTACACACATCACTGTCAAGTTCATTGCTTAGACCTGTTGCTGAATCTCCCATTATAGCAACAATTCTCTCCGACAAAGATGATACCTTCGCACTTGCAGGTGGGCCACCACCAGTTTGGTATTTTTCTGCTCTCTCCTTTGCCAGGTCCGACTTCGACTTCCGCTTCATTGTGAAAAATTTGTAGCGGAGTTGTTTAAATTCGCGCCAAATGCCTGTTTGTCCGCTAAATTTTTCGGCCAGTTTGATCCATGTCTCCTGCTTTTGTTTCCAGGTCACTGCGTCCGACTTCTTGTTCTCAAGAACATCCTTCTTCTCCTCTACGAGATCCACAAGTAAAATCTCCTCCTCCTCCGTGAATTGCTTGCTTCTTGTTTTTGATTCTTTGCTGGACATTTTCAATTTCAACTGACGCACAATAAACAAAACAAGAAACAGCTGTGCGGAGGCGTGCTGCCAACCTACTATTATACCTTTCCAGCCCTCCCGGTGTGACCGTGGCGTAAATGCCCGAATTTATAATCAACCTACATGAGACAACCAATTGCACACAAACCATCTACATGCAAAATCTAGATGGATTTCGATTTGAGCAAAAAAATGAACATGAGAAAACGGCCCTTAGAATGTTCATTTTTTTTTTTCTATTTATTTACATTGATTGCAAAAAGATTTTTCGTTGTTCGGTCAACGACTGCAGACTGAATTGTCTGATGAATGACATTGTCAAAAGGAACAGCCTTCTTGGGTCTGTCTGTTTCAGGGTGGGGGCAAAAATGAATTTCCCATCCTATTAGGAGGCGCTTCACCGGTTTTAGCTATCTCTGCGCTGCGTCCACGCGCAAGCGCCTTTTTCATTTTCTTGGCCTTCCGTTTCTGCCTCCTTACTTTATTTTTGGCTTTTTCCACGGCTCGTTCCTGCTTGGCTTCTCTTCCCTCTTCTTCTTAATCCTTTCGCTTCTCCGTGGTGGCATGCAGCTGCAATGATAAATTTGTAATGTACTCTTAGAATGTTCATTTTTTTTTCTATTTATTTACATTGATTGCAAAAAGATTTTTCGTTGTTCGGTCAACGACTGCAGACTGAATTGTCTGATGAATGACATTGTCAAAAGGAACAGCCTACTTGGGTCTGTCTGTTTCAGGGTGTGGGCAAAAATGAAGTTCCCATCCTATTAGGAGGCGCTTTACCGGTTTGAGCCACCTCTGCGCTGCGTCCACTCGCAAGCGCCTTTTTCATTTTCTTGGCCTTCCGTTTCTGCCTCTTTACTTTATTTTTTTTTGGCTTTTTTCACGGCTCGTTCCTGCTTGGCTTCTTCTTCTTCCCTCTTCTTCTTAATCCTTTCGCTTCTCCGTGGTGGCATGCTGCTGCAATGATAAACTTGGAATGTAAACTTAGAATGTTAATTTTTTGTTTCTATTTACTTTCATTGATTGCAAAAAGATTTTTCGTTGTTCGGTCAACGACTGCAGACTGAATTGTCTGATGTTTCAGGGTGGAGGCTGTCAACTGTCAAATCATGTCACAGAATTTAAGCAGTGTTGCCATTTTAGCTATTTAGTTGCCAGATCTAGCAAATTAAATTAAAAATTAAAGTGCAAATTATTTGAAATTTTTGAGCTACAAATCTGACAATTTTTAAATTATGTCTACTTATTTTTATCTTTTTCGTTACTTTTGAGTCGTAGGGTAAAATAATGCCTAATAATTCAGTTTGAAACCTGAGTATTCTATGCTATAGAACATCCATTCAGTATATTATCTCAGAAGTGAATATATCTATAATGAATTAGGGCATAATCATTACAAATAGCTCCAGTTCATGAGAGATTTTAGTACCGTTTCATGCGGAATAAAGCCAACGTCATGAAAGAACGCCATGCCGGTGTTAAATTCAAGACAGTAAAGCATTTAAGTTGTAAACGGGTGTTTTTCTCGCACTATTTACATGGGTTTCTATTTACATACGGTTACTGTACTCACACAAAAGTCAATAGTTGAATTCTGGTAATACCAAAATAAAGTTTGTAATTTTTAAGCATTGAGTGCTCACCTCCATTAGATTTCTTAGTTTTAATTTTACAATATTTACAAAAAGTCTTTGATTACCTCCAGAGTCCTTGGAAACGATTTCTTTACTCCAAAACTTTAGTTTCATCCTCGTTCTTCCATTTTACTTAAACTTAAACAAACAAGAAATTTAATGAAGACAAAAACAAAATGAATGTGGAAACTTCTTTGTTTTTAATTAATGAATTGGCAGAGGAGGTGGTTTCGCAAGTAGCTCACGAAAATTATTACAAGGCTCTGAAGGCTTTACTGGTTGTTGCGGAGGAGGAGGAAAGCTTGAAAAGCCGCCTATTCAAAACGAAGCAGCCTCGCGTGCGCTCCCAGTTGTTCTTTGAAGTGACAGTACAAAATTACAGAATTGTCGAATTCAAGGAATATTTCACGATGTCCCGTTCATCGTTTGAAGTACTCTCAGCTCATTGCTTATCTAAAATTTGTTTAATTCAAATTTATACATATTTGCAGTCTCTTCTTCGAGTAGTCGCTATGAAAGCGTGGGCCCTGAATGAACCAATTGCCAATGTACCTTTGGGAAAAAACTGCTTTTTGTAATTTGGATGTTGGCAAAACAGGAGACCTTTTTATCAGTAGGTGACCGCTTCGATATAGCAAAAAGTTCTGGCCATCGGATATTCGAGTTTGGTGTTTACATTCTGGCCGGGCTTGCGACTACATATATCAAATGGCCAACGAATTTGCAGCAGCTGAAAAGTGCTGCAATTTTCGAGGTAAAATCTAGAGGTATACCAGGAGTTATTGGTGCAATTGACGGCTGTCATATTCCAATAAAACAGCCTCTTGGCAATGCGTACGACTTTTATAATCGAAAGCAAGTGCACTCAATCATATTGCAATGTTTCTGCGACAGCACAGCTCTATTCATTGACGTTTTTGTGGGTCAGCCAGGAAGGATGCACGATGCTCGAGTGTTCAAGACAAGCCCCTTATTTTCAAAACTTTCTTTCGAAACAAACCCATTTATTTTGAAAGAAAGACATTTAATTGGCGACTCGGCGTACCCTTTAAGCATTTATTTACTTACTCCTTATAGGGACAACGGGCATTTGAGTGTATCTCAAATCAGATTCAATACCAAATTCTCTGCCATAAGAGCAGTGATCGAACGAGCATTTGGGTTATTAAATGGAAAATTTCGCCGTTTTAAATATCTCGATGTGGACTCTCCTTGTTTTGCCAACTATATTATTATGGCTTGTTGCATGCTACACAACTTTATTTTGTTGGAGAACGATGGAACTGAAAGCGATGACTGGTCTGAAATTGAACGAATGGAGGACGAACAAGAGCCAGCTTGTGAAAGTTCCAGTTTTGCGAGAATTCCACCAGAGGCATCCGAAAAACGAGACTGTATTAAAAATTTGCTTTAGAGTTTATTGGGGATAATAAATGGGGTTTATTTATTTATTTAATATGTTTATAAAAAATATTTTGAGCTTCAGTACAAAACTAATGTTGGGGATCTTAGTTATGGGAGCAGGCTGAGTGATTGGAACAGAGGGCCCATAACCATCAAGAACACGAGGAGTTTGTAGGTTGGAATAATACAAGCGTTTATTAATCTAATAAAGTACGGCTTAGCGCGGTCTACTACCGATACTGTTGAGTTCTCTCTGACGACTGACTATGCCAGCGATTGATATGTGCGTCTGTACCTCTAATTGATCTGCTTAACGAAGAAGTACAAGACATGAGAGACGCACATACACAAACACATCTTCTAATCTCTCTATGTACATTATGCATACACGACAGTGCAGTATGTTGGGAAACATTGTTGCTTTGACAAACTTCATATACAATTGCAACACGCTCCCTCAAAGTAACAATATACTTGACTTAAATATACGTGACGCCCAATGATGAAATGCACCCATGATGTTTGCTACTAGTTAGGCCTTTCGTCAGGACGTCCGCTGGCATCTGCTCCGTCTGCATATACTCTACTTCAATGTCGCCACTTTGATACTTTTGCTGGATGAAATGGTGGCGTACATCTATATGCTTTGTACGCGGGTGAAATCCGAAGCCAGAAACCAATTTCTGTGCGCTCTGATTGTCGTTATAAAGGCGCACCGTCTCGCATCTTCTGCCGACGGCTTTCAGGAGGGCCTTCAGATATAGGGCCTCCTTGACTGCTTCGGACATTGCCAAGTACTCCGACTCGGTACTCGATAGGGCTACAGTTCGTTGCTTACGTGCCTCCCAGCATACAGCTGCGCCAGACAGCATGAACGCTTGCCCAGAATAGGAGCGCCTGTCGCTAAGGTTCGCTCCCCAATCTGCATCGACAACGCCAAATAGATCCTCGCCTGTTTGCCAATATAACAGGCCCAATTGTTTCGTACCACTCAGGTACCTTAGAATGCGCTTCGCTGCCTTCCAATGGTCCACATTGTAATTGCTGTTGAACTGACTCATAAAGCTCACAGCGAACGCAATATCCGGGCGTGTCGAAACTGAAAGAAACATTAAGGCACCAATTAAATTTTGATAAGGATACTTCCTCATTTCGCCTTCGTCTATTGCCTCAGGACGTCTCAGGATACATTTCGTCTCGATAGGTGTCAATGCTGGCTTGCATTCGACCATGCCAAACCTCTTCAGTATGGCACCGATGTATTGCTCCTGCGAAATGAATATCCGGTGCTCGTTTAAGTTCTGCTTAAACTCAATGCCCAAGCAGGTCCTCACTGGGCCAATGTCTTTCATCTCAAAAGCCTCGCCAAGATCTGCCTTTGTCTTCTCCATCCACACAGGATCATTTGACGCCAACAGTAAGTCGTCAACGTAAATAGTGACGAGAAGAATCTTATTCCCTCGACGCTTTACAAATAGGCACGGATCTTGCTTAGTGGGCTCCAACCCACTTTCCAGTAGTTTTGTGGTAAGCTTGCAGTACCAACGCAAGCCGGATTGACGAAGTCCATATAGAGCTTTCCTTAGCACACAGACAGGATTCTTCAACTCTTTAATACTTTTACGCCATCCTCTAGCTGCCTCGACATATGCCATTCCTGGTGGGATCTCCCTTTCACCGATGGGCGCTCCTGATTCCAGCTTTTTCATGAAATCGGTAAATCCCTCTGGTATGTCCATGAAAACGCTCTCTTCAAGCTTTCCATTTAGGTATGCCGTTACCACATCCATTTGATGGATCTCCATGTCAGCTTCCACTGCTAGTGCTGCCAGTAGTCTGACCGATGTGAATCGCACTACGGGCGAATACGTGTCATTGTAGTCTTCTCCAGGTCGTTGTGCGTACCCCTTGGCCACCAAACGCACCTTCTTCTTGCCTGCAGCGCTGCCGTCATCTTTTGTGCGAAATACCATTCTGTTACCAATCACCTTACGACCGGCTGGGCGCTCCACAAGGTCCCACGTTTTGTTCAGTACCTGTGCCATAAACTAATTCTCGATTGCCTTGGCCCATGCGCTTGCATCTTCAGAGCTTTTCGCTTCTTGCAATGTAGACGGATCATCTACACATGTAAACGCCATTTCGCACTCCTCAAAGATGTCATCTTGCGTCTCGGCGTCTTCCGCCTCGTCGTTGCTGCTGCTGCCTACCCCTTGGTAGACTTTACGTGGCCTTCCGCGCTGTCCCGTCCGTAAGAGCCTTGGACGTCCTTTGCCACGGCGCGGCTCATGCAGTTGTTGCTCTTCCTCTTCGGAGTCGCTCACCGCGTCCTCACAACTCGGCACGTTGGTTGTGATCTCGATGTCTATACCCTCTTCGCCATAGAATTCTTCATATTGCGTCTTGAACCCTGGAACATTCAAGAATTTGACATCGTTAGATATTATTACCTTGCGCCTTTCCGGCACATACAGCCGATACGCCTTCGAGCTCCTTGCGTATCCCATCAGAATGCACTCTTCTGATCTCGACTCGAACTTGCCCTTCTTCACGCCCTTTTCGAGCGCAAATGCCTTTGTGCCAAACGTTCGCATGTACGCCACTGTCGGAATCTTCTTCGTCCAGTTTGTATAGGGAATCTCTCCAGATAGCCCCTTTGTCGCACATCTGTTGCGTATGAAGCACGCTGTACTCACTGCTTCTGCCCAAAAGGTCGGAGGCGCTCCCGCTTGCTTCATCATGCACCTAGCCATCTCCACAAGCGTTCTGTTTTGCCTCTCAGCCAGTCCATTTTGTTGCGGCGTATGTGGGGCACTCAGCCTACGCCGGATGCCATGCTTCTTCAGATAGGCATCAAACTCCTTGTTGCAGTATTCCGTCCCGTTGTCCGATTGAAGAGCCTTTATTTTCTTTCCTGTGAAGTTTTCCGCTGCTGCTTGATATTCCTTGAATACCTCAAGCACCTCGGACTTGTGCTTTAGGAAATAGACTTCACAATATCTCGAATGGTCATCAATGAATGTGACGTAATATCTGCAACCACTCATGGACTCCTTCCTCATCGGGCCGCACACGTCGCTGTGTATGATTTCGAGCAATTCGGTTGTTCTGTTTTCTGTTACGCTTCTGTAACTGTTTGCTGCTTGTTTCTCGCTCAAGCAAATCTCGCACTTCGACAACTTTTCGTTATCTTTGATCTGCATACCGTAGGCTTTGCCATTTTTGGCCATGCTCTTTAAGTCTCGTTCGTTTAAATGTCCCATACGGTAGTGCCATAAGTCAATATTGTTTTGACTGTTCCCTTCTGTATTGTTCGTTTGGTGCTCTTCGCTGTCCAGGTAATACAGATTTCCATTTCTTTTTGCACGTAACCAAACCTTGTTATTGTTTTTCACAATTAACGCATCATTTTTTCGAAAATGAACCTCATAACCTTTGTCTGTTATCTTCGCGATTGACAACAAGCTTTGCCTTAGGTCAGGCACATAAAGCACTTCACTCAGGGTTATGCTCTCTTTTGTTTGGTTTTCATTCACTGCAATTCGTATGTCTCCGACTCCACTGATCTGGGTAGTCTTGTTGTTGGCCAAATGTAATGTCTTTTCGATCATTGACATTTTCTCAAATGAATCCACATTTGAGCTCATATGCGCTGTACAACCACTGTCTAGGCACCACACGCCAGCTTTATTCACACAGAAACTAGCTTGGCAAGCGAGGGTGGCTTCTTCAGCTCTCCTCGCCTTTTCTCTTTGGCTCTCTGGCTCTTCGCCTTTGCCTTTTGCCTTACTTCGACAGTCACGCGCTATATGCCCCGTTCGATTGCATGTATAACATTTTCTGTTATCTCTCTCTCTAGGCGCCTTGTCGCTTTTGCCTTTTCGGCGGTTGGCGAACATAACGGTTTGCTCTTCTCGTTCACACTTAGTTTTGCGCGCTTCCGACTCTTCGAGTATTTTCACTCTTAGTACATCTGACCTTGGGAGGTCATCCCTTGCTTCCATTGCGCATCGGAAGGTCTCGTACGATTCGGGCAAACTGTATAGTAGCAGGATAGCTAGCAAATCGTCGCCTATGGTCACGCCAATTTCCTTGAGTTGTTTCACTGCCTCGAAAAACTCGTTCACGTGTTGGCGCGCGTTGCCGTCTTCACACAGTCGCGACAACGCGATTTTCTTCAGGAGCGATGCTTTCCGCACTGGTCCTCTTGACTGAAAAGTTTCCTTTAACTTACTCCAACAGCCACCAGCCGTCAGGCAGCCTTCGATTACGGCCAACTCCGATGGACTAATCGACAACAGTATATCCGCGCGCGCCTTGTCGTCGTACGTTTTCCATACGGCGGTCTCTTCTGCTCCGGTGGGAGGGCGCGACTTAGCGCCATCCACGTACTGCCATAGTTCGTTTTTCACTAATACGGCCTGCATTTGTATTTTCCACGTATCATAATTCTCCGCACACAGCGGTTCTATTTTTATGAAAGCACTCGCCATTTTCCACGGTTAAGCAAACATAAACTTCTACAATTTTCCAAGTATTGTTTTTCGCGCACTGGAGCCGTGCTGGGCCCATAACCTGTTGGGGATCTTAGTTATGGGAGCAGGCTGAGTGATTGGAACAGAGGGCCCATAACCATCAAGAACACGAGGAGTTTGTAGGTTGGAATAATACAAGCGTTTATTAATCTAATAAAGTACGGCTTAGCGCGGTCTACTACCGATACTGTTGAGTTCTCTCTGACGACTGACTATGCCAGCGATTGATATGTGCGTCTGTACCTCTAATTGATCTGCTTAACGAAGAAGTACAAGACATGAGAGACGCACATACACAAACACATCTTCTAATCTCTCTATGTACATTATGCATACACGACAGTGCAGTATGTTGGGAAACATTGTTGCTTTGACAAACTTCATATACAATTGCAACAACTAAATTACAATTTTATTTATTTATTTAATTTACATTAGAATTAAGTTTTTCAATCAATTTTTCCAGCATAGAGTTCCGAGCCAGCTGGATTTCATTGCTCTGAGCCTGGATTTTATTGCTCTCCTCTTAAGCAGCTCAAACCTTACGCAGCTCCTCGGTGCGGGCACAATCTGCTTCAATAGCTTGTTTTTTCTGATAGTACAGATCTCTCTGGGCACCTGCCCTTCGCTTGCGTCGTCCTGTGCTCGTGCTCTACGTCGGTGGCTTGGAGAGAGCTTTTCTCAGAGGCAATCGTAGAGCTACAGGAAGGCCCCCCGCTCGATTCAGTCAGCCTGGCCTCCGCGAATTCTTGGAAAGAGAGCATCTGCATGGCGTTCTCCTCTTCGCTCACCAGTGTGGCCAAAGTGGGACACCCAGACACTGCCAAGTCGCTTCCAAACAAGGCTTCCATATCGGCGAAATGCTCCTAGCTTGTCGCTCCTTCACCAGTGCTCCTATTTTTTTTTTTGATGTTGTCGAACGTCACTTTTAAATTCTGAATCTTCCAGTCCATTTGCTGTTCGGTTAGACCACTCACTCCATTTGCCTCCATGCCAGCAATAATTTCCCGCCAGATGGTTTTGTTTTTTTTTTTTGGGTCACGGAAATCTGCCTAAAGGGCCAACAGCAGCTTTGTGGGTGCGGGAGTCCACTTTTTATCCATTGCTGAAACGTAATTATTAATTTATTAAATGTTTTTAGTTTTCTCATAAAATATACTTATGCTGAGTTTACATTGGGGCACAGTGCGGCACGTTTCAGGGTCACAGTGGCACAGCGCAATGTGAACGGCCAATGCCTTGGCTTAGAAATCTTGTGTCACAGAAACGAGTACTTTTCAATGTGAACACAAGTACTCGCTTGGCGTCACAGTGGTTCTGTGACCGAGGCGGGCACGTTTGCGCCCTCAATTAATTGATCAGCTGATTTAATGAGTTAGCTCAAAATTAGCTCATTTGATCTATTTTGAGTGTTCCAAGCCAATCGCGCATGTGGGTTTTTCCGGCACATTGCAATAACTTTGTTTTGTTATTTTCGACTTAAAAATTTTGATAAAGGTAAATATGCGTAATTTTTAGTGCTTTCTTGTATTTATTTAATTGTAATTAAATTACATTTATTATTGTGGGTGCTGGACGAAGATGAAGATGATGATGAACCCAAGCCAAAGCGCTCTTGCTGAGTCGACAAAATTAATTTGACTTGAAGGGAAGAAGGCATGTTTGCCAAGATGAATGCAGAGCGGCGAAGTATTCCGCAGAATTTTTCACGATTTTGAGCGCTGGGACAGCGCTGTGATATGCAATTTCTGTGCCGCCAATGTGAACACTTTTGACTTTTGAGTACTTTGGGCACAGAGGGTCACAGACGACATGGGCACAGTGTGACGCTATATAAACCTAGCATTAAAGAATTGGATGTGCCGAGATGCTAAGGATCCGGATAAGGCATACTGCAACTGCAGTTTAAATTCAAAGATTGACCAGTTCCGCGCACTTGGCCACTCAAAAAAACACATGCAAAATGAAGTACCCTTCGCACAGGTTAACAAAATTACGTTTCAGCCTATTTCAACACCTGCAGCTTCTCGTCAGGAAGCGGCACTTGCAATGTTTTGTCCCCAGCATGCTGCAATCAATCCTATTGGACACCTGAGCGAGTTGTACAGTTTTCATTTTAACGCCAAAGATATCAAATTGCTTAGGACCAAATGCACTAACATAAATAAAAACGTTTTGGCCCCGCACTTAGACGAGGAATTAAGGAAGGACATAGGAGACAGCAAATTCTGTTTATTAATTGATGGTTGTTACGTGCAGTTTAAACGAACAATAAAAACAAGCCGCCATGCAACAGATATCGATATGAAGCAGGGAAAACTGTTCTCAGTGGAACTTAAGAGTGGGGGAGATAGTTTGTTCAAATCTCTTTAGAATCAAATAGTGGAGTTGAAAATTTGAAGTTGAGCAGCGTGGGTGAATTTTTGGCCGCTGCTATATATATGTACATGAGTGAAGAAAATTAATTGCAATTAAATATTGAAAAAAAGAAAGTAAAAATAAAATAATCAAGTACGCAAAAAGGATCACGTTTCAGGACAAAAAAAAACTTGGTGAGTCGATCCAGGGGGGCCTAAGGAGTAGTGGAAATTACCCGAATTGTTGGTTTGCCCATAGAAACCATTTAACTAGTGGATGACCAAGTTGGAGACGTCCAGCGAAAACAGGAAGGCGTTTGGCCACCGGGGGCTCAGCGTGGAATCGAGATTGGCCACTTACCTTCGGGTGGCCCAGTTTTCTTGGTCGGGGGTCCCAAAAGCACACCGGATTGGTTTTAGGTTAACTAACCTAAAACAAAAACCCACTCAGCGAGCCATGGTCATAGTATTTATTTATTTATTTAATCATCAACTCAAATTTCCTTATTTAATTACTTACCTACATTTATTTATTTAATAAATTATTATGTGTTAATTTTCCTATTTATTCCCGTATCTACTCTACATATAAAACAGTTTGTCCTGGCTGACTGACTGATTCGCTGATTCACTAATTGGCAATCAACGCAGAGCGCGAACGGTAAGAGATAGAAGGCTGAAATTTGGACAGGAGTTTCCTTTAGTGGTGAAAGTGCGTACTAAGAAGGGGTTTTGGAAAATTCTGTCGGGAAATGTGAAAAATTTGCGAAAAACTTTTGTATGCAACTTTTTTGTTTACCTTCCGATCATGCTCAAATTCAGTTTCAAAGATCTTAATGAAAATTCAAGAAGAACTGCATACAAGTTTTCCCGAAAATTTGTAAATTTGTGGTTAATTTTGGGTTTTTTTCATGAGAGCGAGTGTGAGAGAGAGAGAGCGAGCTTGGTTTAGTGGTGGTTGAATTTGAATTTATTTGATAGAGCAAGAGAGAAAAAGCGAGTTTGATGGGCTAAGCAGTCTATTAATAGAATGAATTCAATTGCTTACACACACACACACACACATATTTGTGAGGTGAGAGATGCACAGCACAGTCACCACTGACGTAGCACGCAGGGTTGAGCCAGCGATAATTGATACATAGAGATGCGTCACTTCGCTTTTTCAAACTTGGTACTGATAACGATTGAGTGGCGACGTTAGGTCGTAACAACAAAATACACGCAAAATTGAAATTCTCTCATTTCGCTCTCAGAGAACCCGAGGACAGCCGAACGCAATGCGCCGCTCAATTTGCAGGCGTAGCGTGGCTCTAGAAAATCAGCAAAAACCACAAAAGATCATATGTATGTATACCTACACGCATATATATGTATGTGTAGGTATGTGTCAGCATTTGTTTTCATATTTGTTGGGCTCAGGCTTCGAAGCGATTTTTGATATTTTTCTTCTTTTAGGTATTGCTTATGAATGTGTGTGTGTGTGTGTACATGTAAACATGAAGAGCCACATTAAAATGTATGCGCAGAGCACTTGTCATGAAATTCATTGACCTGCCTCAACTTCATTAGTTTCGGCAATTACAAATAAACGCAATAACATAACCCATATTTTATTATAACAATCATGCTCATTTTTAAATAGCCTAAATAATATTAATGCAATTACATATATACATAATTATGTAATGTCGAACATTACAACTAACATAATCTCACAAACATTGTACATTTATTTCCCCAATTCCATTTCTTTAATTAATTTTCTTGGCAATACCTGCAGGAAAGTTTCATATTTTTAATAAAATTTATTTTTATATTTTTATGTGTATTTACGATATACATACATAAGTTATTTACTTATGAAAATTATAATATATTGCATGCTTTGAAATCGAACAGCTAAAGTGCCCTGAATTATTTTAATAGCTGAGAAACGGGTGAGTATGTAAGAGTGCAATGCAAAAAGAATCATAATCACAACAAACAACAAAATCACAACAAAGATCAAAACCACAGCAGAGACAGCTGTCTAGCCGAGGCAACGCAGTAACTGACTTCTTATGCATGCTTTCACTCATGAGAGTAGAGAGCTTTTCACAAATTGTTTTTGCATATTTAAATTTGGCACTTGTGGAGTAATCAACACTGACTGCAACATTTTAAGACTGTGACGAAATGTCGGGTGCAAGCAATCGCCATTGCGTAGTTCAAAATTGCAATCAGCCTTTGTCAAGGCTATTTAAATTTCCTGAAAATTCGGAATTGCTCTCCAAATGGAAAGAGAATTTGAGAATAGAAGGAAATATTTCTTCTAAAATGAAAGTGTGCGAAGTTCATTTCGAAGAAAGCGCCTTTGGAAAGTCAAATATAAAATACAATGCTTTGCCAACGAAATTGTTAGGTAAGTCTTATTCTAGTGCTGGTCAAGCGCTCCCTGCCTAAAACGCCGTTCCGCTGCGCACAAGTATTCCCGAGATTGCGGCGTTAGCAAATTTCTTTTTATATTCAGTTTTATTCAGCTATTACTTGAACAAAAATAAAATTTTTTATAGGTCGCGAACCAATTCATTTATTCTTACCTAATAAGAAAACAAATTGGAGAGAATGCTGCATCGTTTCATGCGAAACCAAAGGTGGTTCTGGAAAAAGGCTGTTTAAATTCCCTGAAAATGTTGACGATAAAAATACATGGCTATTGGCGTGCAACATGGACTTAAACATAAAGCACCAATTGTTTATTTGCGAAGATCATTTTCAACCAAAATATTTGGGGTCGAAAAAATTGTGGAACGGAGCTGTTCCAGAGCTTCATTTAGAGTCATCATGTACTGACAACGGTAACAATACACCACCCGTAGTGGTGGAATCAGTGGAGCAGTTTTCTCTTCATATTCAAGGCCAAAACAACATCACGGATATTTCTTTTGAAGAGTTTGAACGTTTTTCAATATTAGAAGAACAAAGACAAGAATTGATGCAAGATAACATTTTGGAAGATGGAATGTGCACATGCGCTTGCAATCACGAGTATGCAAAAAAGCAAAAGATATACCAGACCATGCTGCAAAAACAAAATGAAGAAAATGAAAAATTAAAAAGCAGAATTGAAGTGCTGGAGAAAGAGCTTTCTGCTGTACGTGAGTCGGCTATTTTTTCCTGATGAATGTGCCAGTCACGATGCATTAACATTTGCTAAGATGATTACAAGCAAGGCGAACAAGCATTACTCTAGCGAAGAAAAAGATATCGGGCAGTATTTTGTATATGAATCCAGTAAATTATATCAAACTATGAAGGAAGACTTTGAATTTCATTTACCGTCATTGTCAACGTTGATGCGATCCCGACTTGTAAAATTTGTGAAACCCGGTATTCACGAAAACTACCTTCAAATGTTTGCTCCTGTTATCGAAAAAATGCCTGAAGAACAAAAGACGTGCATCTTAATAATTGACGAAGTAACTATAAGACCTGATTTACAGTACAACAAATCAATGGACACAATCAATGGCTTCACCGACCTCGGAGATGGAAAACGTACTAAGGAAATCGCAAAGAAAGCTACTTTTATAATGATGAAAAGTCTTTTCGGAAAGTGGAAATTTATTATAAGTTATTATCTATCGAGCAGTGGATTAAGTGGAAGCCAGCAGAAGGACATTGTTTTGGAGAATATAAAAAAAATCAAAGAGCTTATAGATTTGCAGGTTGTTGTTATTTGTGATCAAGGCCAGAACAACGTTTCAATGTTTAACCAATTAAAGGCAAGTAAAGATGACGTGTCCTTCCATTTTATGGACGAAGAGATATATTTAATGTTCGATTATTGTCATTTGCAAAAATCTTTAAGAAATACGCTGCAAAAATGGAATTTGAAAACTCCCGATGGAATCGTCGATTTTAAATATGTTCGCAAAATGTTTGATGTCGACCAATCCAATCCGCATTTTAAAGTTAGTCCGAAGCTGACTTTATCCCATATAGAGCCGAATAATTTCGAAAAAATGAATGTTTCGAGAGCTACTCAAGTTCTAAGTAACTCAGTCGCAGCTGGTTTGACAATGATGATGAAAATGGGACATCTGAGTGAAGAAGCAATGCCAACGCGTAATTTTATTAAACTAGCAAATGACTTGTTCGACTTACTTGATTGCAAATTTTTGGTTAATCAAAACCCCTTAAAACGTCCCCTTGGCCGAAACGACACTAAGAAAATTGAAAAGCTTGAGCAATTGTTGGACTATATGTCAAAAGTAGAAGTTATTTCATCAAAAGACACAGTAAAATGCATTAAAGGGTATTGTTTGACGTTAAAAGCAGTCCTACGGCTTTGTGAAAAAATATTTAAAACTATGCCAGCCATTAATTTTATTTTGCTTGGAAAATTAAACCAGGATGCCTTGGAAAATTTCTTTTTTAAAATTCGCTCCACCTTGGGCTCAAATACCCATCCTACTGCAAATGAATTGCACTATATTGTTGCTCGACTAACTTCAACAGGAATTATGCGACACAAATACAGCAACAAGTACGGAAATTGTGACGTTGTCGAAGATATGATGCTGTCCTTGGGAGACGTTACCGATAATGATCTTGCTAATGCAATTCAAACGGACATAGAAGAGGATACCGTAGCTAGCGGTAAGCCACACGAATCAAGTCATATCACATTGGAGGATTTAAACGTTGACGTGCCTGATGAATATTTCAGTACCGAACAACTGACTGAAGTCCAGGTATATCGAAAATTTATATGCAAATTAAATTGTGAAGCATGCATAGCTCTTGCAACAAATGACGGAATAAATCCACTTGATCAGTCGACATCACTGATTTCAATTAAAAACTACACAGGTAATGACCAAGATTTGCGCCTCGTAAACCCAAGCGAAGAAATTTTTAAAATTTTTAAACAGCTCATGGTCTGGTATAAGACAGCCTTTTCTCAACATTCCCATGTAAATGGAATTAGAAAAAAAATATTTCAGGCAATTTTCGATCGAACGAATCTGGAGTTTGAGACTTGGTTTGATCCCACAAACAAATGCTTCGAACATCGAAAGAACATTTTGGAGTTTTTAATAAATGTTCTTTTATTCAAAAATTCTAAATGGTTGGCTGGCATTTCAATGATTTCTTCAAAACGACAACTCACAAGTCGCGATTTAAACTCAAAAAACAAAAAACAAAAACTAAATATCGCATAAAGGAATTTAACACACAAATTATATTTATATATTAATTACATATATATTAACCATTATTATATTAATTATATATATATAACGAAAAATAGTACATGTAGATATCTATGTACACTGCTCGCCACTTGAATAGGACACCTCTAAAGTCGATTTTCTATAGTTAATTGCTGCTAAACCAAGCCATCTAGGAAAATAATTTTTGTTTTCTTATAAAGTTTATTTAAATGTAGTAATTAGACGAAAATTAAAAAATTATTCGAAAGTTGTAAGTATACAAAAAACATTGTTAACCAATAAGTAACAAATTTTGGAGTCTTCATTTTGCACCACTTGAATAGGACACTTTATCTAAAAACCATTTAAGAATATTTCAATCCTTTTCAAATAACAATATTACTTAAATAAGAAATTACTAACATGTTTTTAAGCCAAAAAAAGTTTTTAATAGTGTGTTGAGCCTCCTTTTTTCTCCAAAACCTCACACATTCGGTCTGGAAGGGATGCATACAATTTTCCCAAATAATTCAACGATATCGAGCCCCATGCTAATTTGATAGCTGCAATTAGTTCGGGAACGCTCGAATATTGCTGACCTGATCCATATACTTCACGTGTTAGCCATCCCCACACATTCTCAATGATATTCAAGTCTGGTGAATAGGGTGGCCAGTTTAATAACTCCACGTTTTTGCTAGCTATATACGATTTAACAATCCGGGCCGTATGTATAGGGGCATTATCATGTTGATAAATCCATTTTAGATTTGCAAAAAGAGTTTGGAAGTGTGGAAAGGCCTCTTTCAATATACCATTATAACAGAACGTATTCATGGTGGTTGGAATAAATTTAAGCTCACAGGTGCCATAATAGGAAATGGCCCCCCATACCATAATACCTCCAACACTGCTGTGCAACTTATCAAGATGGTGTGGTTCTTTTCGAAGATCATGAAAATAGTAGCTGTAGCCATCGGGGCCCTCCAAATTAAACTTTTTTTCGTCCGAAAAGACAACACGTTGCCACTTCGAAGTCCAGGTGACATGTGCGCGCGCGAAATCAAGGCGTTGTAACTTCCGAGCCGGATTAAGAGGTGGCTTCTTCTTGATTTTTAGTTTCTTCAGGTGTGTAGCATTATTAATAACACGACGCATGGTTGTCAAACTTGCTTTAACGTTGCATGTTTCCCTTATCTTGGCCAAAGAGTCGTGCGAATTGGAAGCTTCTCTTAATATAAGTCGCTTGTCAGCGATGGTAAGCACACTGTGGGTGCGGCCCTTGATGTTTTTACCATAATTAGCCTCATTATTTAAAAAATTTGTTATGGCGTGACGGCTCCTGTCGACTTTTTTTGCTATTTTGGCAATAGAAAGGCCAGAATCCTTGTAAGCTTGGATTTTTTCTTTCTCCGACTCAGATAATGAAGTGCCGCGCCCCATTTTAATTTTTTAAAATTTTATATACACTTCAATTAAAGCGAAAAGTTTAAGTAAACCAAAATGTGTGTGCACGTGTCAACGATACCGACCAAATAAAATGCATGTTCTATTCAATGAAATTTTTGCGAATGCTCACATAAAGTGCAAACCACTTTATAACGGTTCTATTCCAAAACTTGAAATATACCATAAAGAGCGAAGAATGCTTGCACAAAGATAATATGCAAAAAATACCGTTATTCTACCATTTCGTTTTCGAGTTACGAGCAGTTTTAAAGAGAGCATACAGAGTGTCCTATTCAAGTGGCTAGCAGTGTATGTATATCGTAAATACACATAAAAATATAAAAATAAATTTTATTAAAAATATGAAACTTTCCTGCAGGTATTGCCAAGAATAATTAATTAAAGAAATGGAATTGGGAAATAAATGTACAATGTTTGTGAGATTATGTTAGTTGTAATGTTCGACATTACATAATTATGTATAATGTAATTGCATTAATATTATTTAGGCTATTTAAAAATGAGCATGATTGTTATAATAAAATATGGGTTATGTTATTGCGTTTATTTGTAATTGCCGAAACTAATGAAGTTGAGGCAGGTCAATGAATTTCATGACAAGTGCTCTGCGCATACATTTTAATGTGGCTCTTCATGTTTACATGTACACACACACACACATTCATAAGCAATACCTAAAAGAAGAAAAATATCAAAAATCGCTTCGAAGCCTGAGCCCAACAAATATGAAAACAAATGCTGACACATACCTACACATACATATATATGCGTGTAGGTATATGATGCAGCCGGATTATTCTCATTCGACATCGTAGTAGCGCAGCGAGTTTCGGTGTCACACACGCCAAGTTCTAAACGCAACTACCTGCGTCGTCCCTTCTTCTTTCTGTGTTTACCACCGAACCACACTCGGCGACAGCGACGCTACGCTGTCGCCCCGCTAAAACGGCACTTTACAAAGCGACAACATGCAGACAACCAATCACAGCACACTTAGAGGCTGATGCAATATTACCATTATGATGAAATTAGTCTTCTGGTGAAATTCCGAGACTGCATACACACACACTCATACCAACAGCCACACACTCTTAGTGTGCGCCGACACGGCCATCCTGACCATTACACGACCTCGTGCAATTTTACCAAAGATGCTTTGTTACCAAATAACCAACTTATAAAGTTTATTCAAGTTTAACTTATAATTTTTCATCTAAATTATAATTTCCATTACAACTTACATCTTCATTTTTATTTTTACATTTTCATTAACCATTCAGGTTTCACACTATGTTATCTAATGCGCCACACGCCATGATCAAAACAATTGTTTTGCACTTGTGCTTACATTATTATTACAAATTTCATTATTAGCCCTGAAGGCACCCGTACTGTCTCTTTCAACAGTTTCTTTTTACATGCTTTCGTTACTGTCTCTTTCAACAGTGTCCTTTTCAACTATTTCATTACTGTCTCTTTCAACAGCTTCAACAATATACTGTCTCTTTCAACAGCTTCAACAACATACTGTCTCTTTCAACAGCTTCAACAACATACTGTCTCTTTCAACAGTTTCCATTACTACTGTCACTCTCAACAGTATCCTCCGGCGCGCTCAACTCGTCTCTATCGATATCCAACTCGCTTGGTACCTGCCCATCTGGCAATTTTCTTAGACTTTCATGTGAATACTTATAACGTCTTTTACTGTTCATTGCTCTCAAAATGTACCTATCTCCTTCCAACACCTCGGTGATTACAAAAGGGCCTCTGAACTTTGGATCTAGTTTCGTTTGGTGTCTCTCACTGTTCTTAAGCAACACGTACTCTCCGCTTTTATATTTAACCACTTTAGCCTTGTTTTTATCAAATTGCTCCTTGTTATATGCTGCTGCAGCTGAAATGTTTTGACCTGCTCGTGCTCTCACTTCTGCCAAGTCGATTTCTTCTACCATATCGCAGGGTGGAAGCAACCCCAACGGGCGGGCAACTTTGCCGATAAACAATTCTAAGGGGCTTGCCTTTGTCACTCGACTAACCGTACAGTTCAAAGCTAATTGAACTTCTCCTAAGGCATCTTGCCAAGATCGATTGCTAGTTTCAACGGCAGTTAATAAGTTCTTTAAGGTGCTCATAATGCGTTCAACTTGTCCGTTTGCTCTACTCGCACCTGTCGCAATCAAATGCAAATTAATTTTTTTGTAGTGAACAAAACTCACTAAATCTAGTGCTGGCGAAACATCTGCCCTGATCCGCTATCATACGATTTGGTACTCCAAACAGAGAAATAGCAGACGTGACAGCACTTATGCAATTTTCAGCATCAATTTTAAGCGTGTGGGTTAAATAAACAAATTTAGTAAAGGCGTCCACCTGAACAATGATATACTCCTTCTGATCAGACTTGAGAAAAGAACATTTTTTTATATTGAATGAGAATCCAGCATTCGTGAGACAATCAAGAGTAATTTGCAACCTTTCCAAAGCCTCACTTTTTGTTGCAGCAGCCACCATTAAGTCATCCATATAAACGACAACAAACGTATTTGCAAGGTCTCCAAGTGCTTGCATGACTGTGCGTTGAAATATTGAAGGTGCATTCTTGAGCCCAAAAGGCATTGCCAAAAATTCATATTGCCCGTCTGGAGTGACAAATGCTGTACACTCAACCGATTCTTTGTGCATGGGAATTTGATAATACCCACTTGCCATGTCCAAACATGTAAAATATTTCGCTCCATAAAGTCTGGCTATCTGGTCTGATATAAGGCGCAAGGGATATCTATCTGCGACTGTATTAGAATTTAATTCACGGTAATCAACCCACAAACGAAGAGTACAGTCTTTTTTGTTAACCAACCTTATGGGACTTGCATAAGGTGAGCAACTTGGCCTTATAATTTTACATTGTAATAATTCATTAATCTTGTCTCGTACCAATTCTCTTTCATTTGGGCTAAGCCTATATGGTCTTCTTTGAACAATTTTTCTTGGGTCTACTAATTTAATTTTCATTTCACCCGAACTAACTCTAGTCGAAGGAATTCCATTAATAAAAGATTTTGAATATTTTTCCAGTAAATCCTGTAATTTATCTCTATCTTCTCCAACAAGATCAGTACTTAATTCACAAAATTTCTCATCATTTGAACAATAGTTTACAGTTTTTGATCTAATAATTTCGAATTTTCCTGGTGATATTATAACATTAAATCCAGGGGACAGTACTTCTCGACCAATAATAATTTCATTCTTCAAATACTCATTGTCCACAACATGAAACAAAACTTCAATACAGTGTTGACCAATTTTTACGTTGCTAAGTATTTGCAATGTGCTACATATGCCGCCACTACCAATACCCTTTAACATCACTACATTGTTAATTCTTTTACCAACTAATTTGCCACTTATCTTTTGTTTTATTAATGAACATTCCGCTCCAGAGTCGAATGTTGTTATAAACGTTTGACCATGATGAACCATCTCTCCTTTGGACTCAACAACTTCGCATAGCTCCACTCTTTTCATCTAGTGTGTATCCTTGGCCTTATCCATTTTGGGCTTACTGCAATGTGTTGAAATATGACCAAGTTCACCACACTTAAAGCAGGTTACATTCGCTTTCTGCTGGTGGCCAAATGCACTCCTGCCGCTACTGTTCATCGCATGAGACGAGGGATGATTTTGCTGCTGTCTAGCTCGACATTCCATCATCTTGTGGCCTAATTTTCCACAGAAATGACATGTGATTGCTGAAAGTTTCGGACGCTTAATGTCAGGTGAAGATATTTCCTCTTGCAAATTTTTCTTCCTTTTGTTGAACGTGAATGCTTTAAGCTCGGTTTGCAATTCACTTCTGGTGCGCATATTTGAAGTAAAGGTTAGGCGCTGCAATCTGTTATCAACATGAGCCATCTTCGCAAGCGTCACAG
Source organism: Lordiphosa magnipectinata (assembly GCA_037044535.1). NCBI lineage: Eukaryota > Metazoa > Arthropoda > Insecta > Diptera > Drosophilidae > Lordiphosa > Lordiphosa magnipectinata. Next base: position 3,152 of record JBAMBO010000669.1, on the reverse strand, counting down.
AAACTGCAATTTCCTCCACGTCCATGTCGCGCCATTTCGTGATAAGTGACGTCATCATACGACTAGCATAATTGGAGAGGCATTCGCCATCGGTCGGACAATTAGCTAACATTGACAGGAACATAGCCGCTGGCGTTTCTACACTGCCAAAACGCTGCATGAAAAGTTCTTTAAATTCGTCCCACGTTATGTCAGGATAACATATTTGTGAAAGCCACTGCGACGCACTACCTTCCAACGATGCACTCAAGGCCATCACCAACGCGCTGCCTTTTATGGTATTTTCTGCCAAAATTATATTTACTGTAGAACACCACGCCGATGCGTCGGCGCCATCAAGGTCTGCGTTGAATTTTGGTAGCACAATTGTTTTTTTATTTGTTGTTTCGGGTGTCGCTGATTGTACGGCTTTGATAAGTTCGATTAAATTTTTATTTTGCATTTCCATTAAAATTCGCCATGGCCCATCTGATTCATTAGGTAGCGAGCCAGATCCCACTTCTGATGATGCAGCCGGATTATTCTCATTCGACATCGTAGTAGCGCAGCGAGTTTCGGTGTCACACACGCCAAGTTCTAAACGCAACTACCTGCGTCGTCCCTTCTTCTTTCTGTGTTTACCACCGAACCACACTCGGCGACAGCGACGCTACGCTGTCGCCCCGCTAAAACGGCACTTTACAAAGCGACAACATGCAGACAACCAATCACAGCACACTTAGAGGCTGATGCAATATTACCATTATGATGAAATTAGTCTTCTGGTGAAATTCCGAGACTGCATACACACACACTCATACCAACAGCCACACACTCTTAGTGTGCGCCGACATATACATACATATGATCTTTTGTGGTTTTTGCTGATTTTCTAGAGCCACGCTACGCCTGCAAATTGAGCGGCGCATTGCGTTCGGCTGTCCTCGGGTTCTCTGAGAGCGAAATGAGAGAATTTCAATTTTGCGTGTATTTTGTTGTTACGACCTAACGTCGCCACTCAATCGTTATCAGTACCAAGTTTGAAAAAGCGAAGTGACGCATCTCTATGTATCAATTATCGCTGGTTGAGCGATCAGTTGCAAATCGAATTTGCCGACGGGAGGAGAGCAGCCTCAGCCACTTTTCCATATGGCGAGAACTTTGTTGGGGAGCACTGAGGCTCCAGCAGCAAAATAAGAATTTACAATTACAAATTCAGTGCCCAATGATGTTCCGCTATAACAAAAAGCAAAGCTACAACTCGAACAACAACAACAAGAGCAGCTGAGGCAACAACAAAAACAACTTCAAAAACAACAACAAGAACTTTAGCAACAACGACAGCAACTACAAGAAATGCAGCAGAACAACAACAAAAATAATATTAATGAAACAACTACAACAAAAGTTTAATCTATGTTAATAGTAGTGTTAGTAATATAGTTAAGCATATGAACATTTGTGTTCCTTAAAAAAATCGGCAATATTTGGTTTCATTTTGTTCAAGTGTGAGAGAGAAAGAGCGAGTTTGCTAAGACACACACACACACATAGTTGTGTTTGCGTAACTAAAAAATTTGTAAACAGAGAGTGAGAGCAAGAGAGAGAGAGAGAGTGCAGGAGAGTGACAAACCAAAACTACAATCCGAAGAACAACAACAAGAGCAGCTAAAGCAGGCATGCCCAAAAGCTGCATACGACAGAGCACTTACCAATACTCACAAAGATAAGCACCAATACCAATAATGAAATTGTTGTTGGTTAGTTTGCTTGATCGCAAACGCCCATCAAAGAAGGGAACAAAACCGGTTTTTGTTCTACGCGTCGCATACACACTAAATCGTTAGCGTGTGTGTCGTTTTGTATGCCTCGCGCCCTGCATGTATACGATCATTGATTTCCTATGTTTAGTGCAATTACAATATCAAAACGTACCCAAAGAGCATACGGCTGGGCATCACTAAGCTAAAGCAACAACAAAACCAGCTTGAAAAACAAAAACAAAAACTTCAGCAGATCAAGAACAAAAATAATATTAATGAAACAACTACAACAAATGTTTAATCTAAGTTAATAGTAGTGTTATTAATATAGTTAAGCATATGTACATATGTATGTACTCTTTATAATAATCAACATGCACTAAATGAAATAAAAAAATTTCTGTTCCTTCAAAAAATCGGCAATGTATGGTGTCATTTTGTTGGGCATATACACACACACGCGGGCACAAAAAAACAGTTAATTCGTTTGTGTGCAGAATGCATAGGTGTGTTGCGTGTTTCTTTCTCTCTCTCTCTCTTTGTAGTTTCTTCTAAATCAGACCCGGCCAGCCGTAGCTACCACGAGCCGAAGTCAGTCGTGTTTTTACGCAGACACGAGCCGAACTCATGATTGTGTGTATCGGTGAGCATTGAATTGCAAGTAAAACGACTGTACTCTGGAGAGAGTTCTCTTGCTCACCAACACAAGCGCACTTTTTTGTCCTCTCCATTTGGCCGGCACTGTTCTAAATGTTTGTTAAAAAAAAACAAACAAAAAACCGGCCTAATTTGCTTACACACACACACACACACAAGAGCTCTTTTACTGTGCGTGTATCTGTTGGTGGGCAGTGGATGGGAGCTGGGTGGTAAGTGGGTGGTAGGTGGTTGGGAAGTGGATGGGAACTGGGTGGGAAGTTGGTGGTTAGTGGGTGGGAAGTTGGTGGTTAGTGGGTGGGAAGTGGGTGGGATGTAGGAGGGATGTGGGGGGAAGTGGAAAATAATTCGACACGTGTTTTCCCGATTTTGGAAAATGCGCCCAGGAGGAAAATGGCCGGAAAATTCAGCATGCAAAAAACTATTTTTCATCCGATTGGCTTGAAACTCGGTTTGTAAGGATAGAATACGAAATAAAGTGAAATGGGGATAACGATAACGATAACGATAACGATAACGATAACGATAACGATAACGATAACGATAACGATAACGATAACGATAACGATAACGATAACGATAACGATAACGATAACGATAACGATAACGATAACGATAACGATAACGATAACGATAACGATAACGATAACGATAACGATAACGATAAAGATAAAGATAGCGGTAACGGTAACAATTCACTGTACTGATGGCGACGCAGCGAAGCGCAACGGGTTATATGCTAGTATATGTACA